>NMRA01000516.1:37345-50121 GCA_002633005.1 Phoronis australis
GGGCCCCCTGGGCCCCCCTAAATCCGCCTATGTATTTCACATAAAAATCCCTATAGATGAGCACAGAAACTTTATCGTGTTTCGTATTTTTATCCCTTTCACTCCTACTAAAAGGCAAGGTAGGCTAAGAAAAAAGGAGAAAAACAAAATCAGCACTTTTCACCCCAAAACCACCAATTCCCTGCCAATGCATGACTAGAGCCAACATTATATTGTGAAGGCAAATTTTCTAACAATTCCGAAAATGTGGTTCAAAAGTACTGTGGACCAACTAATTTTTGGCAATTCTGGCTTGTTTGAGGGCTACCTGACATTGCAGCCAATTTCTCAGTTGCTACTCAACAATGCACAATTGCAACCGGGGCTGCCTATCTTGAAGAAGAGTGCAGCTACAGCCAAGCAAGTGGTCCTTTTCATTCTCAACATGTTCACAAATACACACAAACCACAATTACTGAGCCTACACGCAATGCCTATCTACAAAATGTCCCCAAGCTTGGCCTAGCCCGAATATTTAATATTTTGCCAAACTGGTCAGTGCCACCTAAGTCATGAATCATCTCATTTGCGCTTCTGCGAGGTTACGTGACATCTAGCATTTAAGTTTCCAGCATTCTACTTAGGATTATCAAAAGAGTACCGCGACACGTAGCTGTTTATAATGCGAAACCAAACATTGAGTTGAGAGTTTGTTTTAAAAAGTGATTTAGTGGTACTTAAAATAGTCAAAGACAAAATCTTATCTCAATGCTAATTGGCTTTTCCCAGATGTTGCATAATGGTGATTATCGATTAGACAGCCATTGTTTCATAGTATTTCCACTCTCTCTCCTCTAGAAACCAAGAAAACAGGGAACCACATTATTGATGACGTAGACCGTGAATTCTTCTAGGCATACGTCATTTTCTTTATTGAGTTTTCATTCTTGTTAAAGCATGTGTTCCCTGCCAATGGTAGATGTAAACCAAGTATAGATTCTGCAAGAAAATTTGCTAAAGATTGCAAAAGTGGGGGCCAAAAATGATGCCATCCAACTATATTTGTTTGCAATTCTTTGTCTCACAAGCTTCCAACTTTTGAAAGTTGAACCAAAACGGTTAAGAAACACTGAAAACAAGTAATTATAAGCGTTTCTATGCCAGAGCTCCGAATTATCCTCTTTTAAGAGGATTTCCTCTTTTTTGTTTCAATTTCCTCTTATCCGATTCCTATTTTCCTCTTTCTTCATCTTTTTTATCATTATTTTGACTTTATTCATGCAAAAAAACCCTGTTTCTTGCAGTTAAATTTTACAATGCAAAAAACATTTCTCT
The DNA here is from genome assembly GCA_002633005.1 of Phoronis australis. Lineage (NCBI taxonomy): Eukaryota > Metazoa > Phoronida > Phoronidae > Phoronis > Phoronis australis. The sequence continues at coordinate 38,660 of NMRA01000516.1, forward strand.
CTCATGTGCCTGCTTATTTTTTGAACGATACATCACCTGCAAAATTTTCCTCTTTTTTGTCACGGGTCATCCTAAGCCTTGGTATCAGTGGCGGTTTTAGAGGGGGGCCAACGGGGCCATGGCCCCCCCCCCTAAAAGTTTCCCAGATTCCATTAGGCAGTTCAAAGGTGCGAATGTCTGACGGGCAAAATCCTGGCTAATATGCTGCCCTGGCTCCCCTAACTCAAAATCCTGGATCCGCCCCTGGGTATGTGCTTCTTAGTTTTAAATACGACAAGCAAAATTTGCACAATGAGAGGCATACTGCAGCTTAGCTTGTGCCAAAATCTACTCTACACACACACCAGATTCTGACGGATATTCATCAAAATGTCGTCTAATATGTTACACAGCTTGAGTATTAACTACACTTTCTACCTTTAGGTGGTCGATGTCTCGCCTGGTTGCATAGTATCAACTTCTATGTATATTGTAGTCACACACTGTCAGCTTGGGTAAGTAGAATGTATATCAGTTACACCAGTAATGCTGTCCTTTGTGTTGTCGCTTTGTTCCAAAAGGGGATTCTACTGAGTTGGAAGTAGAACTGATATGGGCTATATCTTCAAATTTAGGAAATGGCTTGTATTTACAGTACTTACAGAAAAAGAAAAGCAAGTTGACTAAGAGGTAATCATAACCTGTCATCTTAGATATCATTGTAAACTGGCTGATTCACAAATGATCAAGTTTTTAACAGTTGTAGCAATGCCTTCATGTTCCAAGGTTATTTTCAGTTCAGTTCATTCTTTAAAAATTAATATAGCAAATCTCAACCATCTTTGCATAGTGCTGTATGTAACAATTGTTAAGCCTAGTTGTTGAGCCAATGGGACATGTATTTGTTGTGCCTTTATAAAGAAATGTGTGACTTCCTTTTGGCGTAATTACTTGAAAGAGAGATTGTTGGTTAAATTCAATACACAAGCTTTAAAACGTGATGTTTTCACCAGGAAAGAAACTGAAACTATACTTTTTGATAAATCCTTTTTCTTTAAGGCTTTTAAACATGTATAAAACTAGCAGAAAAAAAATTTAGAAGTGTCCAGCTTCTTGAAATTGAACCTATCAACAGTTGACATATTGTCAACGATTGGATGAGTGAGACAATAGCATCCCATATTGGATGAGTGAGACAACAGCATCCCATATTGGATGAGTGAGACAATAGCATCCCATATTGGATGAGTGAGACAATAGCATCCCATATTGGATGAGTGAGACAGTAGCATCCCATATTGGATGAGTGAGACAGTAGCATCCCATATTGGATGAGTGAGACAGTAGCATCCCATATTGGATGAGTGAGACAGTAGCATCCCATATTGGATGAGTGAGACAGTAGCATCCCATATTGGATGAGTGAGACAGTAGCATCCCATATTGGATGAGTGAGACAGTAGCATCCNATTGGACGAGTGAGACAATAGCATCCCATATTGGACGAGTGAGACAATAGCATCCCATATTGGACGAGTGAGACAATAGCATCCCATATTGGACGAGTGAGACAATAGCATCCCATATTGGACGAGTGAGACAATAGCATCCCATATTGGATGTTGTTGCCCATGAATCTTCATGAATCAAGTTATAGATATACTGTTCGGGATTTAGCAAAGATGTGCAGGCTATAAGTTTCTGACCATGGTTTGAATTTACCCAACTTCACTCTCACCATGGTTTGAGACCATCCAACTTCACTCTCACCATGGTTTGAGACTGTCCAACTTCACTGTCCATCATTTGAGACTATCCAAGCTCACTCTGACCATGGTTTGAGACCATCCAACTTCCCTCTGATCGTGGTTTGAGACCATCCAACTTCACTCTGACCATGGTTTGAGACCACCCAACTTCACTCTGACCATGGTTTGAGACCACCCAACATCACTCTGACCATGGTTTGAGACCATCCAAGTTCTCACTGTCCATGGTTTGAGACCACCCAACTTCACTCTGACCATGGTTTGACACCATCCAACTTCACACTGACCATGGTTTGAGACCACCCAACTTCACACTGACCATAGTTTGACACCATCCAACTTCACTCGAAACTCCACTGGATTACTGGTCAACATGTCACATGTAAACTTTGGAATTAAATGCAAGATGAATGGTCATATTTCATTCGAGTTGTAATGAAAGTTTTGTTATCTGGCGTTCAAAAGTTATTTTGTTCTGAATAATAACTTGTTGTTTCCATTTTTGTTCAGTTGTTGCTCTTTTTCCAGGGTGACCGTATGTGGTGGTTTGCAGTGGGCCTGTTCCTGTTCAAGCTGGAGGAAGATACACTCCAGCTGACGGCTATCTATAGCTTCACTATTTGTTCATCCATCCTTCTGCTTGGCTCTCTCATCGGAAGCTGGGTTGACAAATACCCACGTCTTAGAGGTTTGTTATTGCACTCTCAAATTGTGTTTTATTATGGCATTTTTGTGTCTGTTATTTTGAATGTCATGATTGTGACAAAGTATCACATTGACTCTATTAATGCATTCATTCAGGCATTAAATCTAATGTTCTACTACAATATCCACAAGGGAGAGATAATTGCTTTTTCTGAATCAGCAGTTTTAATAGCTATAAATTGTAGATATGTTGAAACAGATTGCCACAAGCACCGTTGACCATTCAGGGCTGGATGTGGCGACCTATTAGTCATCAATGACACCATAAAGTCCCCAAGCACTAATCCAATCACACAATCAAAATACTACTGGAATTAAACAAACGGAAGTCGGAATTGACCAGCAAAAATCGAAATTACCTGACCTTGTTTGTCTGGCCCAAAAGAGGCGTCGCTACACGGAAAATTGAACTCAAAAGGGATCATCAATGAGTATGCCCGATGCTGCTTGTTTTTCATTCAAGCAAAGTAAATGCCGACTGATGGACATTGCTGAGTTAGCCAGCTTCTCTTTTCAGACATCTTGTTCATTTTAATGTTGGCGACCTGAGTTCCCATTTGGTGGCCTGACAAGTTTGCCTGGTCACATTTGGTGAGTTGATGTTATGCTAAGCATGAAGCCCTGCCATTGTATTATCACTGGCACTGAACTTGAAAGCGAGACAATTCCAGCCTATCTCAACAGCTCTGTATGTACTGTAGCTAAACATGGTGGGTGGCACAAAAAGTCTTCTGTCAATGTTACTCATCGACATTCCTGTTCCAGTCTCTCACAATTATAATTTTTGTTTTCTTTTCAGTGGCCCAGATAGCGTTAGTTGTCCAGAACTCTGCGGTTATCTTATCAGCAGTCATCCTTTGTCTCATCTTTTCCTTCAAGCAGTTTCTCTACTCCTCCTGGAATGGCTGGCTGGCAACACTGTCCCATGTACTTATCATTCTTGTAGCAGACATTGCACGCATGGGCTCCGTGGCTAGCTCAGTGGCCATACAGAAAGACTGGGTAGTTGTTATCTGCCGTGGAAATAAAACACGCTTAGCAAGTGAGTTCAGCAGCGNTTGTGACAAAGTATCACATTGACTCTATTAATGCATTCATTCAGGCATTAAATCTAATGTTCTACTACAATATCCACAAGGGAGAGATAATTGCTTTTTCTGAATCAGCAGTTTTAATAGCTATAAATTGTAGATATGTTGAAACAGATGGCCACAAGCACCGTTGACCATTCAGGGCTGGATGTGGCGACCTATTAGTCATCAATGACACCATAAAGTCCCCAAGCACTAATCCAATCACACAATCAAAATACTACTCGAAGTAAACAAACGGAAGTCGGAACTGACCAGCAAAAATCGAAATTACCTGACCTTGTTTGTCTGGCCCAAAAGAGGCGTCGCTACACGGAAAATTGAACTCAAAAGGGATCATCAATGAGCATGCCCGATGCTGCTTGTTTTTCACTCAAGCAAAGTAAATGCCGACTGATGGACATTGCTGAGTTAGCCAGCTTCTCTCTTCAGAAATCTCGTTCATTTTAATGTTGGCAACCTGAGTTCCCATTTGGTGGCCTGACAAGTTTGCCTGGTCACATTTGGTGAGTTGATATTATGCTAAGCATGAAGCCCTGCCATTGTATTATTACTGACACGGAACTTGAAAGCGAGACAATTTCAGCCTATCTCAACAGCTCTGTATGTACTGTAGCTAAACATGGTGGGTGGCACAAAAGTCTTCTGTCAATGTTACTCATCAACATTCCTGTTCCAGTCTCTCACAATTATAATTTTTGTTTTCTTTTCAGTGGCCCAGGTAGCGTTAGTTGTCCAGAACTCTGCGGTTATCTTATCAGCAGTCATCCTTTGTCTCATCTTTTCCTTCAAGCAGTTTCTCTACTCCTCCTGGAATGGCTGGCTGGCCACATTGTCCCATGTACTTATCATTCTTGTAGCAGACATTGCACGCATGGGCTCCGTGGCTAGCTCAGTGGCCATACAGAAAGACTGGGTAGTTGTTATCTGCCGTGGAAATAAAACACGCTTAGCAAGTGAGTTCAGCAGCGATAATGTACTGGGAAGAGTGGATTGTTAGTGAGGCCCAGGTAAAAAAAAATCACCATTTGCTGTAAGGCCATTTTTATTTTTAACTAAAATGCAAATTATGCTTTTCAAGAACGCCAAAATTCACATATTAACAGACAAATAGCATGTTAATAATAAGCCCTGCCCTTTTCAAGATTCTACATTCAATAGTTCTTCAGATATGCCATTGCAGATAGTGCTCTGAAGCCAGTTTACATAATCCTCACGAATTGGCAGGTCTAGCTACTGAATCAATGCGTGGTGGCGCTGTTCAATGAAATAAAATAACATTTTTCATTGGCCTTGTGCTGTGCAAAAGTGCATTTTTAGCCAATAAATATTGTAACCTCTGTGGAGTTTGCTAAAGCGTTCTCGGTGGGATTTTGATCATGGTCAAAATGGGAAAGTTTTATTCAAAATTCTATTGTCACTTCTTCCCATTTTTTGATGCGCGACTGAGGTGTTATTGTTTAGGCATTTATGATTATTTTCACATTATTTTTGACAATACGTTTGCGATACTATTTAAGCACAGAGTTTAAACCTAGAGAGGTTGATCAGCTGATTTCCAATATGTAGGAGTTTTACACACGATTTGCGTGTTAGCAATTTATGCAACAAACATGATACACAGAGTAGTAACATTGGCTATTGTTTGTTTTCAACATGATACACAGAGTAGTTACAGTGGCTATTGTTCGTTTTCAACATGAGTTACAGTTGCTATTGTTTATTGTAAACAGAAATTTTAACATGTCTCACTTACCTTAACAAATTTGATTTATGGACATAAGGATGACCTTCAGTAGAGGAATGCCGGGGGTTCTCCGAACTATGGGGGAAATTGTACATTTTAACCATTTAAATTAACTGGTAGTCCTGAGAACCAGTTACTTTCACTGAATGATGGTCGTTATTCAGTGAACGTAAGTCATTTTAGTAACTTTCGGTTAACTTGGGTGGCTAATATGCACGATTACCCTATGGTGTACTACCAGGGTACTGGTGCCAGTTTGCGATATGGTATCAATCTATAACATTTCTTCTGGACTGATTAAATGTCAAACTCTGTAAATATATATTCTTTATTGTTTTGTGTAATTTAAATACCCTTTATGTGTGTTGTCAAGTCAGCATTTGGTTCGGTTAAATATTTTTTGCATTACAATGCGCCGAAAATGGATTTCGGTGTTTTTTCGAAAAAAGAATCTTGACCCTATTTGCTGATAAAAATGGTGTTCAGCATAATTTTCCAGAGAAACGTTTTTATTTCAAGTTTTGAACTCACTCATAATTTTACTCAAAAAGTGTAAAAAATGGCTTTAATTTTTAAATATCACCCAAGTTGATGAACTTGGTCCATTTTCGACAATTACAAAAACTGGTAATGAAGCAATTTTTGATCTGTCATTTGAAAAAATTATCCGAGATAGAACCTTGAAACTTTCGAGACGGTGTTACTATGGCTCCTGTTCACTGGGTACTTGTGGTGCGTAATTTGTATTTTAGATCAAGTTAAAAATGGCCTTGGAGCAAATTACGATTTTTTTATCTGGGCCTCACTAGGATTGCGTGGGAGTTTGTTTTTTGGAATGGTTTAAAGCTCTTGTGTCAGAAAACAATTTTTGAATTGCTTTAAAATTATAAAGTTGGCCTCAACTTGTTACTCATTCAGATTATAAGTGTTTTTATGCAAGCACATATACATAATTATACATAATTTATATAATGTATATGTATGTATTTTATATACATTTAGTACATTCGTTCGTTTGTTTGTGCGTGCGTGCGTTCATGCATTCATGCATGGTTAAATACATGACACTTGTCGTTGTTAACAATCTTTCGTCCATTCTGTTGGTATCCTCGGAACAAAGTTCGACACTCAACAGAACATTGGTAAAGCCCTTCCATTTGTCATTCTTTGCAGTATTTCACACCTGCCGTGTACCACTGTGTGTGTCTCTAGCTTTTGCTCTGTGGTGGTATTACTGCGTTATTTTATTTCCACTGTAGAATGAAACGAGTATGTTTTGAAATATCGTGTGTCTTTTAATCATGTCTTTTGGTCAGTTGCTTTACCAATGTTCTGTTCAGTGTCGAACTTTGCTGGGAAGATACAAACGTAACGTGATAAAGATTGTTAGCAACAAGAAGTGTCATTTATTTAACCAACTTTGCATGTGTGTGTGTGTGTGCGTGCGTGGGTGTGTGTGTAATGCTCGCATGTTGTCACTTTGTCTGCGCTTCTGACTGTCCACTTGATTTCTCAGAAATTCCTGGCCAGATTTTGATGAAATTTGGCATCACTAGAACGATTCATGCCATTTTTCATTCTGACCTACCCCATGAGGTCGGGGCGTGTCTTTTTATGCGCCCACACACATGTGCACACACACACACACACACACACACACACACACACACACACACACATATTTGGTCACGTTTTGTCATCACTTTCTGCATGCGTCCAGTGTTCCATTTGTCTGGGTGTCCGCTCGTTATCTCAAAAACCCTTGATCGTATTTTCATGAAAGTTGGCCCAAGGATGTGGGGAATCACTAGAACGGTTCAGGCCACTTTTCACTCTGCTCTGGGGTCAGGAGTCATGGCTTTTTCAATATTTTTTGGGGAAGAGCGTTTCCCGATGACATCCAGAGAACAGATTGACAAATTTCAATGAAACTTGACACAGAAGTGTTTGTTATCTAATTTTTGGGTGCCGACCACTGCAGCACCTCCTAGTGGTCGTTTTATTCTTGACATGGGGGCTTTTCAAGTGTTGTTTTGGGAGGAAGAGCGTTTCCGGGTGATCTAGGGAACCAATTGGCAGATTTCAATGAAACTTGACGCAGAGATTTATCATGTGTATACACCTACAACATTTGATTTTCGAGCGGATTGGAGAACTGCACTGCCTCCTAGTGGCCATTTTGTTTGAGAGTGTTTCTGGATGATATGTAGAGAACCAAGTGAAGGATTTCAATGAAAGTTGCACAGAGGTTTGCAATGTCAATTCGCTGGTACTATTAAATTTCGAGCGGATTGGACTACTGCAGCACCTCCTATTGGCCATTTTGTTCTCAACAAGGGGTTTTCAGGTATTTTTTGTGGGAAGAGTGTTTCCAGATGATATTTAAAGAAGCGATTGACGGATTTCGTAGAAACTTGACACAGTGTATGTGATGAGATTGTGTCGGCACTGTTAGATTTTCTGGTGGATTCAACCACTGCAGCACCTCCTAGTGGCCATTTTGCTTGAGAGCGTTTCTGGATGATATGTAAAGAAGCGAGTGAAGGATTTCAATGAAAGATGACACAGAAGTTGTGATGACAATGTGGCTGCATCGTTTTGTTTTGGTGCTGATTCCACTACTGCAGCACCTCTTATTGACCCTTAGGAACATATCATATGCGATGCATTGTGGGTACATGTCAAGGCTCCAGCGTTGATCTTGGTGTTATTGCTCATGAAGTTGGGTATGCAAGGCTTGTAATTTTGTGCATCAAAAGCAGTACGCTTGGAAAGATATTGGTTAAAAGTTCTGTCAGACCGTAATTACATGGTATATATTATATTTAACGTAATTACATGGTATAAATTAATATAACGTAATTACATGGTATATATTAATATAACGTAATTACATGGTATATATTAATATAACGTAATTACATGGTATATATTAATATAACGTAATTACATGGTATATATTAATATAACGTAATTACATGGTATATATTAATTTAACGTAATTACATGGCATATATTAATGTACAACTTATGTCATGTGTATCCAGGTTACAGCCCATGACATTTTAATTGAGAAGCTAAAAAAATAATGAATTGAACATTTCTGCGAAGGGTGAGTTCTGATTAATGCTTAAGGAGTTGGAATTATTTATGTCAGCCTTTTTACGTGAAGACTTAGAGAAAATGTGATGAGCCATGTGTAGGCAATAAGCGTGATGATTATAGTCATTTCTTGGGCCTGTGCTACATGTGTTAATATAATATAGTCATTTCTTGGGCCTGTGCTACATGTGTTAATATAATAATACTGCAGCCATGTGTGATGAGATGTACTATCACTCATTTGATGTACTTCCAGATTTGAATGCTGTGATGCGCCGCATTGATCTCTTGACTAACATCCTGGCACCTATAGTGACAGGTCAGATAATGACCTATGGATCCATGTTTGGTGGTGCTCTATTTATAGCTGGTTGGAACCTTGTCTCTGTCTTCATTGAATATTATCTGTTGTGGAAGGTCTACCAAAATGTGCCTTTGTTGGCAACTAAAGGGATGCCTACACTCCAAGGTATGTTTGGTGTCACATTGTTGTTAACCTAGTCCTCTTGTGGTCCCTAGGAGGTGTATGAGGCTTACGGGGAAGTGTGGCTGAGAATTAGCTATGTTTTCTTTTTGTGACACTTCCAAGATGTCAATTAAGGAATCCTGTTTTTGATGTGAAATAACACTTTCAAGATGTCTTTCTCAATTAATTCTGTTTTTGATGTGTAAACTGATGTCTGTCACGACCTAAGTGGGCGGTGCAATGAACAAATATTGTTTTGATGTAGATTACACTGGCTGGATATTCTTATGAAATCTGGTGATCCCTTTACCTTAAGCATAAAGCATGATGGTAGCCTTGGTACAAAGCTGTATAAAGCATGGTAGCCTTGGTACAAAGCTGTATATAATTATACAGCTTTGCACCGATGCGGGTAAAAAAGTGGTAAGATAAAATCTGACACAAAATTAGTGTCATTAAAAACTACAGCCTTCCTTGAGTAAATTAAATTATTTATCGGTGTTGGCAAAAATGGCGTTCTACTGTTATTGTGCTGCTAAAGTTGTGGAGCGATCTTTAGTGACAGCCTTCGGCGTCACCTATTGGCCAGTTTCTTTTTTCGCCGATTCTTCAATCAAGTGTTGTTCTTTCACAAGGTTGCATACACGTCGCAAAAAATTATCAGAACTGGTTTCACTTCATTAAAAGTTTTTAGAATTTTGGTACCGAAAAATCGAATTTCAGAAGAAATTTTGTTGCTGCGAAGCTATCATCTCCCGAGAGATGTCGCAAAAATTTAGGAAATGGCGCGAGCGTGTGACACGAGCGTACTGTTTTCAAAACGACAAAATACTTATCATTGTTAGAAAAGGCAGAGAGTTACGCCAGAAAATGACGTTTATTGCATTGTTTTTCACTTAAACGGCTGTAACGGGCAAGGTGAGTGTCGGTTGACTCCCAGATTTTGCATGCACACCGTCCAGTTTTTAGCTTTACATGTTGATACAAGTTTCACGGCGCGGTGACGAGCAGAACTACACTGGCTGCGTGCAATTTTGGGGTCTACGGAAGAAATACACGCTGTGGGACCTAGCTGTATTTTGACGACAGTCTTCATACAGCTAGCTGGCTGGCTAAAAGCATGGTTGCGTTGACAGTGAATGGTTTGATTGCTTTCAGAATTGGAAGAAGATAACCCTAAATCGATTGAGATGAAAGATATTGAGGTATCAAAGTGCATGTCACAGGAAGACCTAAACAAGAATAACAAAAGTGAGGACGTAGTTGGAGTGGAAAAGTGCAGTGTAAAGGGTGAAAATGACAGTGCAAATTCTGATGACAAGCCAGCAGAGGTTGATGATGTCATAACAAGTAGAGATGATGTCACCAATAGTGTTGATGATGTCATAGCAAGTAGAGATGATGTCACCAATAGTGCTGACATTGCTGCTAACACTAAAGAAGAAACAGCTTGTGATGAAGAAAGAAAGTTCAAGACAAATAGTGAAGAGCCTCATTCTAGCAAACTGGATGGGGATGGACAGGCAACAGCTGAGGATAAACTGCTTGAAGAAACAACTGCTGCTAAGTTGGATATAAAACCAAAACCAAAGAAGAGTGCTGTTCGTCATATTTTTTCTAACTTCTTCACCATTATCGAGGGCTGGCGTGTATACATGCGTCAGGACACAGTATTCGCTGGCTTAGGACTAGCCATGCTCTTCATGACTGTGTTGGGTTTCGACGTCATAACGAGCGCATATGGGTACTCACAGGGTCTTACTGAGTCAATACTGGGTATATGTATGGCGCTTGGTGCTCTAACAGGCATCATCGGCACAGTGATTTTCCAGCACTTACGCAGTAAAGTCGGCTTGGAGCGCACTGGCTTGTTTGCTACTGCCACACAAGTTGGGTTCCTCAGTCTGTGCGTTCTGTCAGTATGGCTGCCTGGTAGTCCGTTTGACTTGTCTTATGATGGGTCACATGGTGACCAAAACAACACCCTATGTGCCAACTCTTCAGTTGCTGTCCCACAAGATACTCCTGTCAATCAAACTCTAGGCTCGTGCGTGGCGCATGGCGGAGTGCGTAATTATGCCTCTGTGATCGTCTTCTTCGTTGGCATTGTGTTTTCACGCTGTGGTATGTTTCCTTTTGTTTTACCATGATGCAAATTTGGGTTAATGCCTATCATTATGTTCATCTTAACAGTTTACCTTCAGTTTTTAATCTTCTTAGTTCTATTTCATTGTGTGCTGAGGTTATGTAGAGCCCTCAAAAAATAAGACAAATTTGGTTCGATACAATATCTCAGAGATGCCTAATTCAAATTATGTGAAACTTTCTGATTGAGATACTTTCTGACTGAAGATACTTTCTAACTGAGATACTTTCTGACTGAGACACTTTCTGACTGAGATACTTTCTGACTGAGATACTTTCTGACTGAGACACTTTCTGACTGAGATACTTTCTGACTGAGACACTTTCTGACTGAGACACTTTCTGACTGAGATACTTTCTGACTGAAGATACTTTCTAACTGAGATTTTTTCTGACTGAGACACTTTCTCACTGAGACACTTTCTGACTCAGACACTTTCTGACTGAGACACTTTCTG
>NMRA01000516.1:51098-136183 GCA_002633005.1 Phoronis australis
AATACAAACGAAGATCAGACTTGGGGCATGTTTTAATGTTTCGTGAAATGTACATAGTTTTCATACTTCCATGACCTGTATATACCTGATGAAAAAGAGGGTGCATCCTTTGTCTGGTGCAATTTTCTCCATCATTATTTTTTCTTGTAGCATTGTCTTGTCTTGCCACAGATCGGTGAATGTTGGACCTCACCATAACATTAATTATTATTGTCACAGGTCTGTGGATGTTGGACCTCACCATTACACAGATTGTGCAAGAGAACGTGGCAGAGCATGAGCGTGGTGTCGTTGGAGGCGTTCAGAACTCGTTCAACATGCTTTTGGACATGTTGAAGAATGTCATGGTCATCCTGGCTCCACGGCCACAGACGTTCGGCATACCTATCATCATATCCTTCTGTTTTGTCACACTAGGTGGCATGATGTACTCCATGTATTCTCGCAAGGTGCGAGGACACTTGCTGCCCATATGTATGCATGAGAATGGTAACCACAAGCCAAATGCGGTTGCAGTCTGAGTACCAGGTTTTGGCATGTTTTCTGAGAGTGAAGTTTTAGATTATAAGTAAATTTGATTGCTTGGTTTTGAATAATGATCCTTGAGATTTGACTGTAAATGACTACTATCACTTTTATGCTCTGGTCTCACTTATTGTGAGTAAATGTACTGGGGTCGTTTTGACGCTAATATTTTTTTGTTGTAAGTGTTGGCTTTTGGTGGTAACTTGGATGTGCACACTTGGTAGGGGATTTGGGGCTTGCAGCGACATCTGGTGGAGTGCTCCCAGGGTACTAACTCTCAGAAGATGGATTCGTCAAATACAAGAGCCATATTTCCAAGTTCTCTGGCTTGTACATTTTCTCTTATTCTAGCAGGAATCTCAATTATTGTTGTGATCACATGTGCATGAGTGTTACCATATGTGCATGTGTATGTGTGAGTGTATGGTGTGTGTGTGCGTGTGTGTGTTTGTGCGTGTGTGTGTTAGTGTGTATGCGTGTGAGTGCGTGCATGCATTTGTGTGAGTGTGCCTATACATGTATTTGATAGCTCTCATGTACAATCTTGTCTTGGCAACATTAACTGGGATTTAGGCCGGAAATTTTGCCATCCATGTTCTGTGAATTTGGGATGATAGTCTGTAGGGATTGCTTCAGTCGCAGGAACAACCACACACTGTATCAAGGTATCCAGCTTCAATGAAACATGCTGTAGGGATTGCTTTTGTCGCAGGACCAACCACACACTGTATTTCTCAAGGTATCCAGCTTCAATGAAATGATGAACATTGAAAGAAATGGGCAATTGTATTCACTGTTTATTTCAGAATGATTGACAGTATGGTATTTTCAATAACACATCGTGTGGGTCAGATTGCTTAAGGTTGTTACTTATTGTGTTTGATTGATTAGAATATGCGATAGTTGAAATGTGTTTATGTCACAGTGGCACTGTTTACTGTCACAATATTCCCAGTCCGTCCACACACATAATTGGTACTTATTTCCCAAGTACACCTAGTTCAGAAAACAAAGCTTTTATACCCTGTCAGTGTTGCATTTGCACATTAGTTTGTGATTAATAACGAGGTCATAACTTAGAAGTGCATTTAGTTATTTCCTGCTGATGCTGGTCCTCATACTATTTGAAGGTCAGACACATTTTCTAGTCCTCTGGAACCTTGGTTGCATTATCTTAGCTTAATTTAAACATTGGTATCTCATGGACCTCTATAAAATGAAGTGGTGGTTGACAACACTCACTACTTATACTTGTTTGCCTCTGAAGTAAGTAAATGTTAACTGCTTAGAAATCAAATTACTTTTTAAATTTCTTATTTAATGAAACAAAGCATTATTTATAAAACAGTGTTGTGGAGATCAAGTAAATTTTATTAAAACTGTCATGTGGCAGATTGCCTTCTACATGCGCGCACCCAGCCTAAAATATAGGGGGGGGGGGCTCGAATTTTTTAGTATGTGTACCTTTTACTAAAAAAATCAGTGACTAAAAAGNAGTGGTGGTATCCCATGGACCTCTATACAATGAAGTGGTGGTATCCCATGGACCTCTATACAATGAAGTGATGGTTGACAACACTCACTACTTATACTTGTTTGCCTCTGAAGTAAGTAAATGTTAACTGCTTAGAAATCAAATTACTTTTTAAATTTCTTATTTAATGAAACAAAGCATTATTGATAAAACAGTGTTGTGGAGATCAAGTAAATTTTATTAAAACTTTCATGTGGCAGATTGCCTTCTAGATGCGCGCACCCAGCTTAAAATATAGGGGGGACTCGAATTTTTTAAAATGTGTACCTTTCACTAAAAAAATCGGTGACTAAAAAGGGGTATTATGTTCAGACCTATGAATTGTGCATTCTTGCTTAATTCCTGTGGACTTTTGTCTAGTTTTCTTGGACTTTTTGTTTCTCCGAGATGTACTTTTTGCCCACTTTGCCAAATGGGGTGCGCGCATATCCTAGATGTTTTTATCATAATTGTGGTGCTGAGATAATCGCTGCTACTAAAAACATAATATATGCACTTAAAGTGACATTCCATGAGTATTATGGCTGGCTCCATGCAGCTCAATGCAATATTGTTTTTATGTTAATGTCGTAGTTGCCGAGGGCTTCCAAATGGTCAGTGTTCTCCCATTTCCTTGAAAATCTACATTGATGTAAAGTTTTTGAAGTACAAGAATTGTAATTAAAATTGGTTTTGGGCTGATTTCAGGCCATGGTTATTACCAGTTGTGACATACATATACAATGTATTGCTTAGATCTACTGTAAGCAGCTCTATTATTTATAGACTGCTGTGAGAGGTACTCTGCTTTGTTTAGATCTGGAAACTTCATGTAGAGCTGTTGAAATAGGTACTATGTATTATGTAAACCTTAGCCATGAAGCTCAATGAAACTGTTATGAGAGGTAGTATGTATTATGTAGACCTACATCATGTAGTTCAATGATCCAAAGTAAGCAGTTTTCCTGTCCTTTAAACAGTGTACCTATCATAACTAGTCACTACGTGCTTGTTGCGTCCATTATTCAAGGTGGTTACATTATGTTCCTCTGTTGTTGCAGGCCCTTTTGGCATTATATAGGGCAAAGGAAAATAACTTGTGGTTTATTTTTAAAAGTGTCTGTTTATCAAACAATGCCAGCTGAAATATCTGGTTCAGTTTTTTGGTGAGGTGTGGGTTTCAAATTTAATCAAGTACAGAATCAAAACCCAATTATTTTTGGCCTTCCCAGTGAATACAAGACTGTTGGTTGAATCTCATAAAGAGATGACCAAAAAGTAATGAAATCTTTTAAGCAAAATAAACACATTGCTCATTAACTTGGGAAGATAAATTGTCATTGGACATCCTTGAAGCTTGTGACTTTCCAGTAGCACTCTGCGATGAATTTTCGTTCTCAAAAATCAAATCGTTTGACAGTCATACACACAAGACGTGATGGCCCACTCCTGCTTTTTCAGCAAGGTGGTCCCATGTGCACAGTTCTATCCACTGGAACTGAATTTGAACTTCTGGCGTCGCACTGAAGTGTGAGGACACGTTTTTGGGACATCTTGTATAATTTATATTGAACATTATGGTGAACTTGTAAAGTCAGGACTACACTGAATGGTTATAATTGGAACTTAAAGATATATTTTAACAATTTGTTATTCATAATTTATTTTTATTTTAATTATTGAAACGTTTGTTAAAATGAAATAATCAATGAAAATATCAAATTAAAAGCTGTTTTTTTATTCAATGGGCGTATTACACAAGTCATGTTCTTTGCGATGCTTATTAAAGAAATTGCCATGGACACAGTAAGAATTACAATGGACATGATTGCTGACTTAACCTCGACCACAGACAGTTAGAAAGCTAATAAAATGCGGCTATAGAAAATCAGTGGAAACTGAGGTTAGTATGCCCGAAAGAATGTTGAAAAGTAATACAACTTTGCACCAATAGTTTTTATTACTATCATAAATAGTCTTAATCATCTTCATTCAATCAAGACACACAAATACATTTGCAATGCCCGAGATTCAAAATGACGATCTACAAAAAGCACCAACATGAACACAATCTGAGAAAATTTTAAGTAGAAAAGATAATCAAAACTGTGCGAGGCACATGCGAAACATTAGCTAACACTTGGTTTGTAGAGCATGAACAGTAAGTTTTACCTCTTCCAACTCCTTAGTTATGACTTCAGTACCATAATTCTACATTCCAACCTGACGCCACCAGTCACTTTAGTGGTGACCATTTTGCTACATTACACGCATAGTCTTGCATGATCTTGTTTTTCTCACACCAAACTTACTAGTCTAGTGAAGGCTACCATGTTCTTTACATGTACACCAATGTTACTAGTCTAGTGAAGGCTACCATCAGAAGTCTTAATTCATCATCAGAGTAAACATACTGAGCCATGCTGTAATTATAATTTTTCCCACATAATGGTTATCACCACTCATTTTTGTAGATAACAAAATTGGTCGTCATGACAAGGAAACATTTTTCATGCTTATTTTTGTCGCGTACTGCAGAAACCAGTTGAGGAAAAATTGATGAAAGAAAAACTGTCTATGTGACCGTTAGCCTAGTCAGCTTCTTAGATATTACAGAACTATAGCTGTAAAGTCATGAATGTTGACTGAACATCAAGTGCACAATGTTAGTGTTCGTCCTACACATTCTTGTAAAACTGTCTTATCAAAATCTGCAATATCCTTGTAACAGCATTTCTGCAAACAGGCCTCTGCTCAGATTGCTGCATAAAAATAATTGCAGGTGGTCTGATACATGTTCTACCAGACATGCACAGATTGGCCCATTGTACTGATCACCTGGAACCATTTTTATCCTTTATTAATGTACAGTTGAAAACTGAGGAGCTGGAGACCTGATTAAAGGGTCAAGCAGTGTAGCCCAGTGGCACTTTAACCCCCTACCTTAAAGGAAGACCACACTTATCCCACTAGGCCACACTGCCTTCTCTCAGATTGCTGCAAGTGACGATACACATCTGATGCACTTATTTTAAAATACAAGCTAATCGTATGTCCACGTTGTGGAGACAGCAGCCTCGTTACACTACAAAAAACCAAACCAATCCAACAATGACATCCTACAATATATACCACCAGAACTAGTACTACCTCTTCAAAACATAAATAATACAAAACGTCCTTGCACACAAAAAACACTGAACACCATTGGTACTTTGATGACTATCTTCAAGCACAATCAATTCAATAGATGACTCCACAGTAGGGTCCAAATACACGAAACCATCAGTAACCCCTCCTATTGTCAGTGTACAGCAGTCACTTCAATACAACAGGAACCTTTTTTGCAGGCACCTTGATATGTTAATGTATTGAATGAAATGGTGAGTGGGCTCCTGGAAATAACCTGGCATACAATACCAATAACTGGTTGCACATACAAAAAGCAGAGTGAAAAAAATATTCACCTGTCAGGAAATACCAACCAACTGCAAGTTGTCTGATACCCCCCAAAACTCTTGTCAATAAATTTCCCACAGCTCAAACAAACAAAAAAGCTTCATTAGATGGTGGTCACCAAAGGTAACTTGTGTTCCCCATTCGTCATCTGCAGGGGATCACTCGTTTCTACAGGACGGGGTGTCCTATTGCTGTATCCACTTCTCACTTGCTCATAGTTACTGTCTGGTTGTTCTGACTTCACCTTGTACTCCTGTTGAAGCCTCTGCAGTTTGAGATATTCATCCCGTAGTTGTATACTCTTCTTATTTCTCATCTGATTTGTATGTTGTATAATCTGAGCTCGTGAGAGCGAGCTACTTCTGGGAAGGAGCGGTGGTGGAGGGTTCATCCTTGTTATTAACTCGTCGGTCGTCTTCGACTTCGGTACTCTGACCCCCTCCTGAGAATCCTGGCTGTTGACAGAGTCTGTGTCACTATCGTCACTCGACAAATGTTCAGGTAAATCCTGAAGGAACTTCACATCTGATGAAATGTTTGTCTCACTTTGTGATTCACCTCCATCAGCATTATCATAGAGTCCCTGCATAGTATTATGTTGATATGAAAACGGTTGTCTTGGGTTTGGCCTCTGCATGACAACATTGGTACTCTGTGTAGTTGTCATGGGCACAGGTATGGAAGTACCCAAGCCTCGATTTGCGGTGGTGTGTTGGTGTGTTTTTACGCGTTGTGTTTCCTGAGTTTTGACTGCTGACGCCTGGACAGGTATTCTTTGCTCTCTCGTTGGAACGAAGTCGACATATGTTGTGTATGTCTTGCTGGGTAAGTTTTGCCTCACAGGTGGCGTTGGTCTACCCTGCTGATTCAAGTGAACCATCACCATACTTTGCTTGGTCGGCGAGGTTACTTGATACTTGGGTGGGGACCTGGTGTACAGATGTGTTGGCTGTTTGACTGAACATGTACTGACTGACACAGGAGGTCCATCCTGTCTAATGACTGCACCAACAGGTGGTGCCCTTGATGGAGGAGCTGTGGTGTACCTTACTATGTGTTTCTGTTTAGTGGCAGAGTGTGTTGGCGAAATCTGAGACTTTCCCGGTTTTCTTTCGGTCAACGTCTCAACTACAGTCTGCGACATGCTCGTGGGTAAAAGATGATTGACAGCTGAGTCTGGTATGGCTAGAGTTGATGACGGGATAGTCACATTGGCGTCGGTTGAGTTGACTCGTCGGAAGGCTGATGGAGGCGCAGTGTTCAACTGCATCGAAATCTCATCTGGTTCATCAATGAACATAATATCATCCATGCGATCTTGACTTTTACCAGTGTCATGGCTCGCAGCCTGGCCCTGAAAGGAACATACATTCTGATTATGATCAAAGGAAATAATACATTTCGATTATTACCAAAGATACATTTCCATTATGATCAAAGGAAGGTACATTCCGATTATGATCAAATTACGGAAGATACGTTCCGATTATGATCAAATTAAGGAAGATACATTCCGATAATGATCAAAGGATGATACATTCCAATTATGATAAAAGGAAGATACATTCCCATTATGATCAAAGGAACATACATTCCATTTCCTATTATGATCAAAGGAAGGTAGATTCCGATTGTGATCAAATTAAGGAAGATATATTCCGATAATGATCAAAGGAAGATATATTCCGATTATGATCAAAGGAAGATACATTACGATTATGATAAAACGATGATACATTCTGATTATGATCAAAGGAAGATAGTAAATTCCGATTATGATCAAAGGAAGGTACAATAATTCCAATTATGATCAAAAGAACATACATTCCGTTCAACTGAACCCCCCGTGGAAAAGGTCCAGCCCCAGCCTATCCCTTAAAGATAGAAATTAGATGGACAAGAAAATTGTTGCAATTACTGGTACTACTAACTACAATGATAACTAAGTTAGTAAGAATTTTGAATTTACTACTAATTCAAAACCCTACA
The DNA here is from genome assembly GCA_002633005.1 of Phoronis australis. NCBI lineage: Eukaryota > Metazoa > Phoronida > Phoronidae > Phoronis > Phoronis australis. The sequence continues at coordinate 58,585 of NMRA01000516.1, forward strand.
CGTAATCATCGGGCTGTACCCGGCCAACTTCGCCTGAGTGGTATTTGTGTAGTTGGCAGGATCATGCACACGATTAAAGGAGGCTTGAACACGCGTGGTGGATACATACTAGGGTAACAACAGAGTCTACAAGTAAATGTCTATTCCTAGCTACTACACAGCAGCAAGAAACATGCCAAAAAGTACTGTGGTATGCATGCTTTAAAATCAACTAAGAAACAAAACAGCATAAAATAGGTTTATTATCTGCTATTTTGGCATACTTGTTAGCATAGTATGATAAAGTGCAGGCATTTTCAAATTTCGAATTGAAGGTGCTCGTTTAATATGTTGTACATTCAGTGTCCACTTTGATTGTGGATTGGTGGATTGACATGCATGCGTGTACACTTGCGTGTTCATTTCGGTTCTTTTAAATTCCATACATGCATTTCACTATGGGCAGCCCTTCATCAGAGCTCAAAAACCAGACATTGAACTACTGTGTTTTCTTGCACTGAGAAAACCCCCGACGAGCATGTTCACATTATTAGGGAAAAGCAGGTCTAGACCAAACAAAAACTTTTTTCAATGAAGAAAGTCTTGTCATGTCAATCAGTGTCACGGCCTCGCAGACTTCATACGAGGAACAAACTTGGAGCAAGATTTCCACGATAACATGTCATCATTCCGAAGGTTTACTACTACAAAGGTCCTCTACTTTGAAGGTTTGCTACCTTCGAACGTTCACTACTTCGAATGTCCACAATTCCGAAACCAGAATTCTGACAGATCATCATGTCTGCTAATGTGTCACAACCGACATGAATAGAGTATTGTATTAATGTGTCCATTTAGTAACCATTTAAAGGGTGTGCAAGAGTTGAATAGTTGTTATAACATTGACTGCATCGAGATCAGTTACAATCACAGCCAATCATGATTCTTGAATCTAACTAACGACTCATTCTCAAGCAGGTACAACATCTGGGGCACAGGTCAGGGCTGCGCCGACCAACGGCGGTTTTAAATTTAAGAAGACCGAATGGGACTCACTGGTTTCGTGAAGACTGATAGGGACAGGGAAGCTCACTAACTGCACTTAGTTTCGACCCAGCCGTGAGTCTGCGTGGTTGCGGTGGGTGAGTTGGGGTGCAGTGGCCATTAAACTTTTCAGTCGTGCTGTGAAATGATGAAATCTTGACATGGCTTTGATGAATGTATCGTGGTTGATGATTCATCAATATTCCTACTTTGCATTCTTTTAAAAATGTAAGTACGCACTCATTGTTCTGTATTTGTAAAACACGGGAAATTAAAACAAAATGTTTTAGTACCGAGGTCTGCGCACGTCTGGTACAACGTGTATCAGACCACCTGCGATTATTATTTTTTATTTTAGTACCCTGGCATTGCTTTCGATATAGGTGCACCACTCAGGGAATCTGATAAGCGCAGTATTGTTTATTTTTTCATGTAAAAGTGCAAAAAAATTCACCTGAATCCAAAATTTTTTATTTTTTGGAGAAGCGAACATTCAGATACTGAACCTTCAGAATAGTGGACTGTTCCTATTTTTAGCAGTGCAAGCAACTTAAGTAACACACAAAAATACAACTACATATAAATTTAATATCAAGTCATTCTCCGACTAAACATTTCTGTCCGAGTACGTAATGAGGTGTAATCACTTATTTATTAAGCACACCTGATTTAAAAGTTTTGCAGTAGGTACTGCAAGAACGTTCTCTTTCTCAACCATACTACATCCGAATTTGAGTCCCATCTTTTGCGAGCAATGTCTGTCATGGCATCTTCATTTCTGGTATTACGAAATCTGAGCTTAGAGTCAGACTTCCTTTGTTGTGCCATGGGTCTTACTGAGAACTCTACTGTGTCAACGTTTGCAAAAATATCAAAGATCCACTGTTCTAGAAATTTAAACAACCCTCGGCGCAATGCTGACTACAGACTGCATAAAATGTGACGCTGTGACGAGTCAATTTGTAGAGCCTCATCTCAAGCAACAATGCATCCAACGTGATGCAAGGCAGCTTTATAGCTGTTTTAAAAGGATACCAAACCCTGTTTTGGTAAACAGATATTGAAAATGACTTAGCTAGTATCCAATTCTTTGAAACAAAAGAATGCTCTGAAACCCCTAGACAACCCTCAAAAGTTTGGAGGATATTTGGGAAACTCCTCTCAAAGTTTGCTACACTGACAAGCGTGACCTACGCATTGAGCAAATTACATAGCAACTGTGGTGAAAGATTACCCACCAAAAACCATGATATCCAATCTCTGACATAGGGAGTATATCTGTTAGCAATAACTACTTTTATTCAAGATTGACGCCAATGATGCATTAGCAGATGACTACTTTGCTTAATAGTAAAGTAACTGAAATCAATTGAATGTGCCAATACATTAAAAACTAAGTGGTGGAAATATATGTACTGCCCATTACAACCAAGTGGATATATACTGCCCACTAGAACCAAGTGGAAATTCACTGACCACTACAACCAAATGGAAATAAATATACTGCCCAATACAACCAAGCGGAAATGTACTGCTCATTACAACCAAGTGGAAAAATACCACCCATTACAACCAAATCGAAATATACTGCTGATCACAACTACGTGGAAATATATTGCCCACTACAACCAAGTGGAAATACACTGCCTAATAAAACCAAGTGCAAATAAAATGGCCCACTACAACCTGGTGGAAATATACTGTCCATTACAACCCAGTGGAAATATACTGCCCATCACCACCAAGTGGAAATATACCACCCATCACCACCAAGTAGAAATATACTGCCCATCACAACCAAGAGGAAATAAACTGCCCATTCCAACCAAGTGGAAATATGCTGCACATCACAACCAAGTGAAAAATACTGCCCTTTTCAACCTAGTGGAACTGTAATGCCCATTACAACCTAGTGAAAATATACTGCCCATCACATTCAAGTGGAAATATACTGCCCATTACAATCAAGTGGAAATATACTGCCCATCACATTCAAGTGGAAATATACTGCCCATTACAATCAAGTGGAAATATACTGCCCATTACAATCTCGTGGAAATATACTGCCCATTACAATCTCGTGGAAATATACTGCCCATTACAACCCAGTTTGTAATGCTCGATTTACTTGAGGCAAGCTGTTTAATCATAATACGTTAAAGTTGACTTTTAGATAACCCTTAGTGTTTGAACCTAACGGTGTAAAACTTACAGCCTGGAACCAAGTTGATTGACAACTGCATCCGTGGAAGATAATGGTGGTTTCCTCAGTATCCAGCACACATCCCAAACATCATACGTCCTATCAAAAATGCCATCCTTGCTGGTGTGGCTGAATGGCTATCCACCTCACACCCTCAAGACCCCTACGTATTCCCTAACCTAACACGCATGAACCACACCCTTGGTATGGATGAAGAGCTCCTTGTATCATAACTACCAAGCTAACACCCGACAACTCATGTAGTCCCTCACCTGATACACATGAACCCCGTCCTTCGTGTGGATGAGTGGCTCTTTATTCACCTCCGCCTTCGGTAAACTCTCTGCCTGCTTCAGTGATTTGCTCGCCATCTCCAGTGAGTTGTCAAACTTAACCGTCTCTTTATTCACAACCAGCTTCTTCTTTCGCTCTCGTGCTTCTTCTGCTACCTGAAAAGAATTTCAAGCAACCAAATTTTGGCAAGTCTGTAAACACCTGCACACACAAACAGTCTTCACCAAAACAAGATTCCTTAAATACTTGAAAACAACACCATGCCCTACAGATGTTGGGAATACAGTTGGGTTAATTTCTTCCACAGCACACTAGATGGACAGGTGTCAGTTGGTGCTCTGACTGATACAAATTGGAAAATCTCAAATCACGTTACTATGAGATCAGCTGAACAATTTATGCTTAGTGAATCAAAGTGTACAGATTCACAAAAAAGAGTCACCACTCCAGAAGTCTGCTATTACCTGAATCTTCAGCTGTCTATCTTCATGATCAGGGACCAGAGCCTGGATATTTTCAAGAACTGACTTCTTTTCTTGGTCGGATGGCTCTTTAGTTGTGTGTAGGTCGGGCACAGTCACAGGCCTGTGTTCCTGAACAGAGGCAAGCCTGCAACAGGGGGCGCTCAATAGTGCAGCAGTGATGCTCATAGACACTTAATTTCAATTTTATGCTAAAGAGTTTGAAACTGCATAGTGCCGAGTTATCAGCAATCGAATACGAGCTGGAATCCATCATGTGGATAACTGATCTGCGTGCATCCATGATACCTATGAATAACAGGTGATATGTATGTGTCTGTGACACCTATGAATAACAGGTGATCTGTGCGTGTCTGTGATACCTATGAATAGCAGGTGATCTGTTCATGTCCGTGATACCTATGAATAACTGGTGATCTGTGTGTGTCTATGATACCTATGAATAACTGGTGATATGTACGTGTCTGTGATACCTATAAATAATAGGTGATCTGTGCATGTCTGTGATACCAATGAATAATAGGTGATCTGTGCATGTCTGTGATACCTATGAATAACTGGTGATATGTATGTGTCTGTGATACCAATGAATAACAGGTGATCTGTGCGTGTCTGTGATACCTATAGATAACAGGTGATCTGTGCATGTCTATGATACCTATGAATAATAGGTGATCTGTGTGAGTCTAAGACACTTAATCAAGAAAGCTCACGGAACTGAATGTTGTAAATTGCACTTAAATGTTGATTTATGAAAGCGAGAGTCATACCGTTTTAACGTAAATAAAGTTCCTGTCAGTTTCTTGCACTTTTCTAAGGCGTCTTCAAGCCTATCAGGCTCCTCCTTTAAATATCTGCAAACAAATAGATTAGTTGTATACATGGTGGGATGGGCTGTCGCCTGTTAGCACAAGTCACTATTCATATTCTGATGTCCATCGCGACATCTACTTTAAGGTATTTGTAGACCAGTCATTGACGGGCAAATGCCCATGAGGGTTGTCTGGAGACCTTGTAAATTGAGGCAGTCTTTTTATAGGACTTTGTGAAGTGTGGCTGTATCGTTGATGTACGTACAAGAAAGGATTAAATTGCAGTCGCTGGTCTTATTATTTTCTTGTGAATCGCAAACCCATGACATATAGAAAACAGAATAATGGGAATCCAAAAATTGAAACTTTAATCAAAGAAAATTCTTCAACATTTAGCCAAATGTTAGAGGCCAAAGTTACATATAACATAACTGAATGTCATACTGAGGTAAAAACTAAACAGTGGAAGATCAAGCAAACCCTAAAAGTGAAGTTGAATGTCACAAAAATCATGGCTATTCTTTACACTATCTGGCCACAGTAAGTTTTTATTAGCATCACGTGTTCCGTGTCAGTTCCTGCCTGTGAAAGTTTGCAGTTTTAGGAACTACTCAGACTTAGTTTCGGCAATTTTGTTGGGACTCAGTTTGTAATAAAAGGCTTTATAGTACATTTGTCAACAAAAAGTGGTGACATTTTCCCTTATGGCCAATAAAACGAGCGTGCAACCTCAAAAAATGAAGATTTTGCAGAAGAAAGGAGCTTAACGTCTGCTATTGAGACTCCACAAATTTCAACCATTTGATTTTACCAAAAAACAAACAATACACTTTATGCTTTAACGCTTGACAAAATGTTCAAAAGTCCAGGAATTTCCCTTTAATATTTACTTTGATTTAAGTTCCATATTTGAAACCCCACCGTAGACATAAGGCATGATGGGGACATTGTTGGAGTTTACGCAGTAAAATTGTTCAATAGTCCTTTTGCGAGTTAATCACAATGACGCAAGACTATGTGAGACTTAACTGTAACGTCACCGGAAATGGGGCAAAAGCTTGTCGTTCGGCCATTTGCCCGATACGGTAGCACAGTGTTCCTATTGTTTATTTAGAGCTTTTAATCTTTTAGTGTGAAAAGTGTCAAACAAGCATTGCTGTTATGGTAAATGAAATTCAGATTCGCACTACAATTTGTTCCACCGCGTTCTCTACTAATTTCGTCTCGTGTATTATACATGGGCGGTAGGCAAAATCTGCTCACTGATAAGGTTTTCACCTTGTCAAAAATACATTCTACACCTAAAATTATCACCTACAAACGCGCTTACTTTTTTCAGTGGTCCTTTCTGTTTCTAAACATATCTTCGATGAAGCATAGCTACTGGAATTCAGGTGACTTTGGCAAAGAATTGCAACCCCACTTTTTGGTTACTGTTAACTTTGACCACGCGCACGACGACCACTCAACTGAGTCAGGTGAGTATGAGGCAAAAGGCTAGCGCGAGACTGAGCGAAGCGCATGACCTGGCGCGTGACACTTGCACAACATCATGGGAAGATATCGCGGGAAATTTATAAGATTTGTGTCCCTTGGACTTTTTGTTCGTCACCAGGCATGATTACATGTAACTTCCTCAAAATGGCGCCAGGTGAGAGAAACTCGAGCAAACCGCGAGGTTTTCATGGATATGTTCAAGTTATTTGTAGACTAAATTGTATCCAGTCTCATGGTACATGTTAACTATAACTCCATGTGGACATATGCATGTTTCATTTGATTTTATTTGCCGCACTTTAATATGAATAACTTTTTATGGGGATACACTATCGCCCCTGTACGCCTACAGCATTCAGGCCTAGACCGGATTGAGTTCCAATTTCAGTCCGTTCACAGCTTCACACAACATAAGTTCACATTTTCTTTGTCCATTCATAGTTATTCCATGATCCATCTGCCATCTCTTGTGTTAACGTTTTAAGCGTAAAATTCACCATAAGAACTCCAGTAAAATTTAGCGTGTGTGACAAAGACTCGGGGCAAAACACGAGCAATATGGCAGGGTTTGCCCTCCTTCCAGTGACATCACATTGACTAACTGGAAACTCGCAAGCGAGCTATTACACTTGAAAAATACAATCAACTAGATTAGTCTGCACTAGAATAGAATAGTCCGCACTAGAATAGAACCCATCCAAAATAAAATGCAATCAAATTAATTTTGTTAGAAAGCCCTCATTATAATGTTGCCATGACGATGATCATAATGCACAAACATACTTCTCTTGTTTGACTACAACATCCACCTCCGCAGACAACGTAACCTTGAGATCTTGTGCAACTTTTGGAAACTGGCCTGAAATGGAAAATTATTATTCAGCACTAATATCAAGCAATGCTTGCTTTAACAAAACTCAACAAAAAATGTTCCTTTAAGGTTAGGGCTGTTCCAGCAAAATCTGTGTGGGAGGGGGGAAGGCAACTGAAATAAAAATTTATGGGTGGTTGCGTTTGATTTAAATTCAAAATGGCTGGTGGTCGTACTTCAAAAAAATAAAAATTTACAGGTCGTTGTTGTTTCATTGTGCCATAAATATTTGATGGTGGGTAATTTTAGTAAATTTTATAAACAATCCGCACAGAATCAAAAACTGAAAGAAAAATGCAACTTGCAAAAAGCTCCGATTTTTTCACTCCCTCCGATCTCCTCATTGGCATGCCCATAACACCATTTAACCACAGGTGCTCGAATTTCTCGATGGCTAATCACCATAAGAAACATATGTTTTCTTAGTAATGAATGACGTTAGTGGTGATGGAGGAACAGATAAACTCAAGCGCCTGTGCAGTCAACCACAAGAACAAAAAAAAATTACGGGTGGTTGCATTTCAAACTTATAAAAAATTAGTAACAGGTGGTAGGCTGAAGAAATAAATGAAAAATATGGGTGGTGGGTGCGAAAAAAAGGTGCCTTCCCCCCCTCCCATACAGATTTTACTGGAACAGCCCTTATCTCAAACCTTAATTAGTGGCCTCGATTCTAACTCATATTATCAAACAAGAGCAGCGCGGAGCGTTGAAATGCACCCATGAATGCATCGCAAATGGTGTGCTTTTAGGGTTGCTTATTTGCATCATAAAAATGGCCACTAGATGGCACAAAAACAAACAATCCATCTGAAAATGGGAAAATGTCATTGCTTCTTTAATAGAAAGTGATACACCAAATTTCATACAAATCTGCCACGGAACTTCAGAGAAACAAAATAAAACAGAATAAAATGAAATTACCACTAGGGGGCACAGTGTTTGTTGGATCATCCTTAAAGTAGTCATTGTCTGTTGTAAGCTTCATATAAATACACTCACAAAATTTAATAAATATCCTGCTGTGGGCTTAGGAGATACAGCTATGGGCACAAAACAAAACAAAACTACCACTAGGTGGCGCCAGAGTAGTCAAAGTCATCATCATCAAATGTCCTCTTCACACTGAGCACATATATGCCAATTTTCAAAACCATCCTTAGAAAGATTTGGTTGATGGAGAAGTAGACGCCAAAAAACAGACTCGAAAACAGCGATAATGTCTACTAGCTGGCGCAAAGTACCTTGATTCCATCCAAAAACGGGAGGAAAGCATCATCTCACCAATAGATGCCCGTATTCAAAATTTTATGAAAATCTGTTGAGGACCTTTGAAGATACAGAGGTAAACGTAAAACTAAAATTGCCACCAGGGGGCATACCAATAGTCAGAAAATCATCGTCGTCCGTTGTCAACATCATATAACCACACTTCTTAAACTTAGTAAAGATCCTGCAAATGGTTTAGGAGATACAGCCATGGGCGCAAAAAAATGCCACTAGGATGCGCTACAGTAGTCGAAGTCATCGGAAAATCATCCTCAACCATGCACATCATAGTAAAAACATACATGCCAATTTTCACAATATTATGCTGAAAGCAATTTGGTTGATAGAGGGGTGGACGCCAAAAAACAGACTCGAAAACAATCTGAGAACAGAAAGATAGCGTCACCTCACTAACAGAAGCCTGTACGTCAAATTTTATGAAATTATGTTGAGGACCTTTGAAGTTAAAGAGATACACATAAAAAAAGAAAATTGCCACTAGGTGGCACACCAGTTGTCAGATCTGTTCAAAAGTCATCATTGTTCATTGTCAACATCATATAAATGCACTTACTAAATTTAGTAAACATGCTGCAAACGGTTTAGGAGATATAGTCATAGGTGCAAAAAAAAACAAAACTGCCACTAGAAGGCGCCACAGTAGTCAAAGTCGTCAGAAAATCATGGTCAACCATCCTCTTCATAGTAAGAACATACATGCCAATTTTCACAATCATGCTCAAAGCGGTTTGGTTGATAGCGGAGGGGACGTCAAAAAACAGACTTGCAAACAGTAAAAATGGCCACTAGGTGGCGCAAACTATGTCGAATCCATCCCAAAACAGAAGGATACCGTTGTCTCACTAATAGATGCCTATATAGCAAATTTTATGAAAATACGTTGAGGACCTTTGAAGATACAGAGGTAAACGTAAAAAAATAAAATTGCCACTAGGGGGCACACCGGTAGTCGGATCCGTCGGAAAGTTTGCTCATGCCGTGCCATTCGTTAAAGGAACACATGTGCAAAATTTCATGAACATATGGCAATCAGTTTTGGAGACAGAACAGCGGACGCCGGATATCGGACGGACGCCGCCCGGACGGAGATGACGGCATAATGCGTCCAAATATAAATATGTGGGCGCATAAAAAGTAAGCTTTGCCATAAATATGTGGGCGCATAAAAAATAAGCTTTGCCAACTAGTAAAAGTATATATTTTCTGAAAAAAAGATCAGGGTTTATAAAAATGTTTTATATTTACGTGCCATTGTTATCATTAAGTCAAAAATTCATTCTTAAGAAAGGTAATATTCACAGCAAAGCAATGCCTTGGGCGATTTTAATGACACTTTTTAAATGAAAACTTCACCAGTTAACTCAAAAACATTGTTTAAGAATTTTAAATTAGTGTCTTAGTTTGGTTTCTATGACAAATGAACTCACAAAACCTATTAAGATATTTTTATAAAAAATAGCAAACATATTCGTCTTTGTTACATGATGAAAAACTAGGCCTTTATATTGAAAATCCTAACGGCGTTTTTGAGACTGATGAACAAAATTTATGTTTGGAGAGTTTCAGTGACATCCATCTGAAGCCGTTTTTGAGAACTCGTGTTAAAGTTCAAATTATTAAGTTGATTTGTCGAGGAAAAGAAAAAGCTGATTAAGTAGGAACACGTGAACATCTCTTTGGTTAATTATTTGGTGAAAACTTGTTTATGGTCAATATAACCTGTACATGCCTTAACCATGAACGCTATTTCAACATTCACTCACAATGTCAATGTTAAAACATTAACTTTGTAACAGTATCCAGTCCAAGAGACGGTATCAACTGTTGACCTACTTAAATATTGTTATACACGCCATGCGCTGGGAGACTGATATGAAACCAAGTACGAAATGGATAATAGAAATCGCATCTGTGGTTAAGTCACCTTGTGAACATGAGACCTAAACAGCAAAATGTCAAATTAATACCCGAATTAACGAATTTGAGTGAAGATTTATATCTTTTCATAACTTGCTGTGTTCGTGAAACAAAGTCACAGAGCCATGAGGCGACTTGGAGCATTGATTCGTTCTCAACGGTCGTATGCATGCAGGCCCACAACTCTCTCAGGATTAAAACTTTGTTTTGTCTTCGTTTGCCCAAGCATCTTTCCATCAAATATACACCTTGTTGACTCAATACTATGGCGACTTGGTGCAAACGGTGCTACTCTGTGCCCGGCGGGAGATTTGAGTGTCACACCTATAACCTTTGACCTCAGATAAGTAGGAAGCATGAACTTTAAAATTAGCGCGTAAGTAAATAACGACATATCTATCCAACGTTTTGGTTTATTACTCTAAACCATTGTCAAGGAAACAGTTCAGACTCAAAACAGGCGACACAGGTAGAGAAAGACTGTACAGGTATACATGAAAATGCATTGTGAGGGGGAGAGACCAGAAATCAAAACAGTTGGTGCTCAAATGAACCAATGTTTCTATTGAGGTAACGCTCAGCATGATTCAACCGTATATGCATAGCCTCCTTTATGAGGAGCCTAACGGTGGCCTGAGGGTAAACATATTTCCATGTGGTCATGCGGTTCCAAGGTGGTTCTGCTTAATATTGTTTCTCGCTATATGGTAAATATTTCGTATTTGATGTTCCCCCAGAATGAAGATATTTTGCTAGACATATGTGAAATATAATGTAAAAATGGCTAATTATTGTGAATAAGCTTTGAGATATCCTTAATCCAGATGAAGATGACGACTCAGTACAAACGAGTAGCATAAGCCTAAGACTGCATCAACACTACACGATCTCAACTGTTCAGGAATGTTGCAAATTGTGAAAACAACTTCACAAGCTGTGTGATTATATGTTTACTAACTTATCTCTGTGTAGATAATGACACTGAAGAAAAAATAGAGATTCATGAAGATTCTAAACCAATAAAAACAACAGAGCCTCCACATTCAAGAAGTTCCGAAAGCAAATTATAGTAATGAAGAACAAGAGGACTTAGACTTCAATCTGCAGTATCTTAACATTTCAGGGGATATTGGAACACTTCATCTCCATAGAAGAATGCTACCGATAGTGTACTATTTGATCCAACGGGATACAATTTTGAAAACTTTTATCTAGCAAGGCAGATCCAGCATACCTTTAAGTTCAGCCAAGCCCTTTGTTACTTTACTTAACACCACGGCCATACTTTCCACTTCACCGATGTTCACACGACAGCGTCGGTTGATGACATCACCACGCAGCTCCTCAATAGATGCTTCCAAATCACTGTAGACATAAGTATGGTGGTATAACTATGGTGGTATAACTACGGTGGTATAACTACGGTGGTATAACTACGGTGGTATAACTACGGTGGTATAACTACGGTGGTATAACTATGGTGGTCAATGGTGGTCATATAAATTAACACACACAGTCTGAAAAGGGAAGCATGATGTTACATGTCCTACAAATACAGACCCCTGGTTATTGTGGAAAGACATTATTTCACATTAATTACCGGCTTGCCAACAAGAACATCCCGGGATCCAATCACAATGAGATCTGAATTCCCACACCATAGTTTTTAAAAGGAATTAAAACTGCTTTAGCATAGCAGTGGTCGATATGAAAGTATGGGCGGTCAATATGTAGAATTCTTGACATATTTTATAACTTACTTATCTGTCCAAACCATAAAATAATGTTCAATGATAACAATTTCATTGTCATGACTTTGTTACTATCCAATGTATAGCATTTAAACATTTAAACATTTAAACAACTGGCTATTCACAAATTAAAACAAGATGGAATTGAAGGGCAATTAAATGTCTTAGGATATTCATAATTTTGTGAAGCAGTAACATTCAACAACATTTTTAATTTTGTGATTCACGAGATAGAACACCCACGAGATAGGACTCCCACTCTTTGACATGAAATGTGACTAAAAGAGAGATATTTGATTTCTATGGTCTCTAAACCATTCTCATATGCACTAACGGAAACATGTGGACAACTGAGTCTACTAAAGTGAACAAGATTGATTAACCTGAGTTGATCACTGAGCCTGCTCACTTCTTGCCTATACTTGCTCAGTTTGATGTCAGTCTTTTGCCTCAGAGATCTCACTGGGTGGTCATTGCCACCAGGCACTTGCTGAAGCATATCCTGTTGAAAAAGTAAGTTTTGCTGAGTACAGCAGTGAACAGACAAGAGGCATACCGTGACTTGCTCACTATGGCTAGTCATCTCGGCTCAAGCAATAACATTTTGGGACACCAGTGAAACCATTTACAGTAGCAATCATTTTATGCTTGTACAGGTTAAACAAGGTCATCAGAATACTCATGTGAAACTACACCGCCATCTTGCATGACCTCGCTAAACTCTCAAGATGCCAGCCTCAATCTAGGACACCACTATCAAGAGGCACAGAGAGAGAATGTTGCCGCCATTAACTGTTGTTGACATGTTAATAAGAATAACATGTTGACTGACCACACAAGGTCATTGACATCTGGTGCTACCTGGCTGTGAATGGAGCAAATTTAAGCGCTTGCAAATGATATTTTTGATTTAATGAAGAGATGCTCATTTAGGGAGCACTTCAGAGGTTTTGTATAAACAAAGCCTATTTGTCACCCGGGTGCCATCTTGCTTGCTTCCTCTAAGTGCTAAACAACAATGACAATGGAGATGACGAGTACAATCTGCAGAACAAGTTTCTCATGAGAAAAGAGAGATCAGGTAATACCACAATATCACACCAGTAAAAGTAGAGCGCATTGTGATGTACCTTAATTGCATACTCTATCAAAATGGTTGTCACTGAAATGATTGGTCAGTGAAGCTGGAATGTTGAATTATGGAATTATGGGAGTGAACTGTATTATATAAAGTAAAAACGCTGTTTTTGTTGCATAAGCTGAGGTATCTCAGTGCAAGTGATTCACCAGTGTCTTGTTTTACCATTTCTAAACGGCTAGCAGAAGAACACCGTCAAAATGTTCCACACAGTTTGTTTACATCTGTCCAAGAGGTCTACAGAGGAGCGCCAATAACCCAAAACACAAGATTGATTTTTTTTTACATTTTTCGTAATAGCTACAGGTTGAGTAGGAGAGAAGACCTACGATTATTTTATTGAATGTGTCATGGATCATATCTCTCATGGTCTCAGCCTGGGCCTGATGAATTCTCTTCAAGTTGCGATACTCGCTCTTTAGCTCTTTAGTCTGTTTATGCACATCGTTGATCTTCTGTTGTATCTCTGGACTGATGATTGGTTGAGGAGTCGAACACGAGCCATCAGAAATACCTAAGGAAACAAAGTACACATCACCACTCTTAGTTTTATACACAAGAATGTGAAATATGCAGGAGTTTTGCTAATACTAAAGGGAAAGAATAAAGAAAATAAAAAAAGTGAAAGTTGTTTCAATAAATGTTTCATAATTTTTATCTTACTACAGGGCGAATGCCTAAAGGCAATAAATTCTAAAGTAGATGATTAAACTAACTAACACTGCCATAGGTTATATACACAAACGGGTCTATATGATTACCTTGTAACAAACTGTGTTGATGACAGGCATTCCCAAGATATCACGAATGACACAGAACAATACCTCTATACACCAGATGTATGTTAATATTGCTGTTAAACCATTCATTCCCTTTACATTTCAACAGGAAGCGAATGTAAGTAGAAAACAACACAGGATAGGCAAAGCAATATCAAAAGCAACACAAACAAATACAACTATCAGTCGTGAGGTGACGACATAAATGTCACAATAACATAATGCTACCAGTGTTCCAAGCCTGCAAAATTATTGACCATCTCTAGGACAGAAATGATATTTCAATCATCAGTGTTGTATTTATTATATCAGCTCCAGGCACTAGACCCTCTGTACCAACTTTCTTCAATGAATAGGAAATGTCAGCTTCTTAGTCTCGATGAGTGACATGAAACAATTGAAACACTGCGACCCATGAACACGTTGGGCCACAACAACTTTACCAGCAACAACGTGTATCGGATCTTTTATAGTTTTAAGAGAAACAATAACTTAATCACTTGACACTACGAATACTTTGTTCACCACATTCATTGAACTTTAGTTTCCAGTGGATGCATTTCAGAATAACACTGGTTACAAGCTTTCCTGGGGGACAAGCTTTCCTCGATGTGACTTAATTATAAAAAGAAATGAATTTTAATGAATTATATTTAATTATCATGTCAGCATGCCTTGAACACATGAAACATGATCAAAAACGTGAATTTTCGGTTGAAAGGTTGGGAAGCTGGAGGGAGTTGATAGACATAAGCACCAAACAGACAATGCACACAAACTGATAAGCTGTCACAACAACCACGTTTGTATACCTGAGAGACGTCTTTCTATGTTCATACCTGTGACATTCATGGTTCAAGATTAGGAGATAAAGTAACATGGGGAGATCAGCTTAGTACACATGAAAAGTTACAAGATCAATCTTTACATGAAGGATTATGTTACAAAAAAAAGTTTAATTAGGTTATGTTGCAACTGAAAATCGCTTTAAAATTCCTATGGCCATGACAACTCAATGTGGCTTTGAATCCTGGACCTTAATGTAGTTTGACAGAACATACTTGGACTAAATAACCAAGAAATAATTATACACCACCAAGCTTTTAAAAGACATCTGTGTCTTTATTTGGAAACTCGATTAACTCTGATTTTTACAACTTAAAGACCAGAAAGTATTACATTTGTGCATGTATGAGAAGATAAACTTGAGGCAAATGCAGCGAAGGGAACAACATCTAAGACATGCTAGAAATGACTAATCAGGAAAACACAAGATGATGCAAGACTTTGTGAGATATCAATATGTGTTACAAGTGAAGCATGACATTACCAGAAGATGACTGGGGATTGTTCTAAAACCCACATGACCTCAGCACCTCGCGATCCCCGACCCCCTTGACCTACGGCCCACATCACCCTCGGCCCAGTCTACAGAAGCATGACTCGATCTAAACATAGACAGCACTGACTTGCAGGACCAACGAGTGAGGCCGTAAGATCCGATGGCTTTTCCCTGTTTTTTGGCAATTAAAAGAGTTGAATCGGCAAGTTTGAAAGCCAAAAAATGCGACGAAATCAAATCAATTCAAAGGCCTACCAAAGTTACAAATGTCGTTCCCGACAAAGTGTAATCGTCTCGTCTGCTCTTCAGTGGATGTCAGGTTCAAGCTTTTTTGGGAGAGTGCAAGGAACGACAAATACGTAATTTCTTCAGTAAATACAGTTTGAAAAAACAAACCAGTAACTAACAAGAGCAACGCGGAGCGTTGGAATGCACCCATGAATGCGCTGCAAACAGTGTGCTTCTAGGGCGTTTATTTGTATCATAAAAATGGCCACTAGATAGTGCAAAATACTTCTAATCCATCAAAAAACTGGAAAATGTCACCGTTTTTTTAACAGAAAGCTACTTACATTTCATAAAAATCCGTCAAGAAACTTTAGCAAAACGGAAAAAATGAAATTGCCACTAGGGGACAAAGCATTCATCGGATACGTCTGAAAGTTCTCGTCTTCCGTTGTCAACGTCATATAAATACACTTGCTAAATATTCTGCAGAGGGCTTAGGAGATAGAGATAAGGGTGAAAAAATGCCACTAGGAGGCGCCACAGTAATTGAAGCCTTAAAATCATCGTCAACCGTCCTCTTCACACTAACAATATATAAGCCAGTTTTCACAATCATCCTAAGAGTGGTTTGGTTGACAGAGGGCGGATGCCAAAAACAGACTAGAAAATAATAAAAATGACCACAAGACGGAGCAAAATACGTCGAACCCGTCAGAAAACTGGAAAATGTCATCATTTCTTTAAAAGAAAGCTTTTACACAAATTTCATGAAAATTCGTCGATTAACTTCAGCGAAACAGAGGAAAACAGAAAAAATGAAATTGTCACTATGAGGCAGTGTTAGTCGGACCCGTCTGAAAGTCGTCGTCTTCCCTTGTTAATTTCATATAAATGCACATACTAAATTTAATAAAGATCCTGCAGAGGGCTTAGGAGATAGAGGTACACCTGGGTGCAAAACAAAAACAAAAATAAAACTGCCACTAGGAGGCGCCACAGTAGTCGAAGTCATCAGAAAAACATCGTCAATTGTCCTCTTTATATCAAGAACATACATGCTAATTTTCACAATCATCCTTAGAGCAGTTTGGTTGATAGAGGGATGGACGCTAAAAAACAGACTCAAAAAAAAACAAGTATAGCGTTGTCTCCCTAACAGATGCCTATATGCCAAATTTTATGAAAATACGATAAGGATCTTTAAGATATAGAGGTAAGCGCAAAAAAGTAAAATTGCCACTAGGGGACAAACCGATTGTCAGATCCGTCCGAAAGTAGTCGTCATCCATTGTCAACATCATATAATAAATACATTAACTTGCTAAATTTCATAAAGATCCGGCTAACGCTTAAGGAGATATGTTTAATAGAACAGCGGCATTGCTAGGCGCACAAGGAACTATTTCCATGACAACCATACCACACTCACAATTCGCTATTGCTGATGCAACTTTCTGTTTTAAACCACCAGACTTGAGCCAGAGTGGATTCGCGTGTAGGTAAGTCTGATGGGAAAGATATTCAGTGACTTAATATGATTATGAAATTTGTAAAGAGTGCAAAGACACATCTATTGCCACAAATTGTGGGTCGAGGGAGTTGTGAGTCATGGGTGTTGTGGGTCGAGAGGGTTGTGGGGTGTGCGGGGGTCAACAGGGTTTTAGAACAATCAAACACTTTGTGAGACATCAACATGTATTACAAGTGAAGCATGACTTTACACTATAGCCATCCCTCACCAAATTCTTACATCTACGGAACACAAGCAATTTTTTATTATTAAACTTAAAATGCAAGTAGACAGAGGCATTCAAGGAAGAATTGCATGACTATGACTCGTGTATGCACGAGGTAACGCATACCTTGAAGGTGGTCCGGCTCTGACTTAGAATAGACAACTTCAGCTACAAATCAAACAGCAATAAGAAAACACTGGAAATGTGGAAACCACTACAACTAGTGCTGTGACAGATGACAGAAACAACAGATAAACTCAAACAAAGATTATGACAGAAATGAGAGAAATGTAAAACATGTGAAGCACACTAGTTCAAAACAAGAATGGAAAATAAACGTCTAGTATAAAGAAAGACGTGATACTGTGTCTAGTATATTAAAGAAAGACGTGATACTGTATCTAGTATATTAAAGAAAGACGTGATACTGTGTCTAGTATAAAGAAAGACGCAATACTGTGTCTAGTATAAAGAAAGACGCAATACTGTGTCTAGTATAATTAAGAAAGACGCGATACTGTAAAAAGACGTGATACTGTAAAAAGACGTGATACTGTGTCTAACCTAAAGAGATGGAATTCTTTGTGTAATCTAAAATTCTGGCAAAAAAATCGAATTTTGAAATTCAATAACTGTAACAATGGAGTACAAACTTAAGTGACCCAAGGTTGTTGCAGCCAATGCCTGGAATATTGGCTATTACCTTGAAACCATCTTAATATACTCATCTTTTCCCAAGCCTCTATTGTCTGGAATACCAGTCTCATTGTTTTTAAAATATCCCTTACAAATTTTAGTGGACTCTAATGTGCATGTGGTCATTGCTTTTGTTCTGTTCCACACTATTCTGGCGAACCTCATTGATACTCACTGCTTCTAGGAGTGTAGGAACCATCCGAGGCACGGTCACTCTCACTGGCAGTTCTAGATCTGGACGACTGGACCCAGGCGGTCAAGTTGGCAATCTGGGCTTCCATACGAGCCATTCTGTTCCTAAAACATCATCACATATTGCACTGGAAGTACATGCAAGTGTTTGCTTCAAAAGGCAAAGGGTAAGGGTAGAGGGTAAGGGTAAGGGTACAGGGTAAGGGTACAGGGTAAGGGTACTTAAGTATTTGGTAAAAGTTTATGAAACTATTGTTTATGCTTGACTCAGCGAGAGTGGAAAAAAAACAAGTAACATTTACGGCATTCAAATTAGATTTTTCACAATAAGCAGATTATTTTGCAAAGTATCAAATCATTTCTTTAGATACACGTATTACTACAGCTCCAGAATTTTGTACTCAATTCTCCACTTGCTTGGCACACTCACCTTATTTCACAAATCCAAAAATATTTTGAAAAATGATAGTTTTGCACACAGTCACTCTTGCACTTCGGAAAATATCAATGCAATGTACCATCATCTCAACTGTGTTAATAAGGTCTGAACATTGAATATTCCTCACTTAAATTACCCAGGCATTCATATGGGACACCTCACGCTGCAGTAAACATGAGGGGTGACCTGGAGGAATGTTTGCATGACCTAGATGAATGTTTGCATGACCTAGATGAGTATTCGGGTCACTAAAGTACCGTCCACACTATGAGTTGCCCTAGCACAAGTTACTCCTAGAACCAGCTGTCACCAGATCTACTAGCAGTGTGATCACTGCGGCAACTTGACAAATGTGTGACAACTTACCCTACCTTACTTATCGAGGTAGGATAACTTGTTCCAGGGAAACTTGCCCTAGCAGAAGTTGCAATGTGGACGCAAACCTGCAGACAAGGTGGAAGTATTTACCATCTATGCACACTTGCTCAGTTACATACTTGCTCGCCAAATTTGTTGTGGACAAGGAGTAGGGTGCATGATATGGATGGTCGGCTAACTGGATACAAGTTACTCTAGGGTAACTCATAGTGTAGATTCGAGTTAACAGTCATATTCTTAAAAAATGTTTTAGCAATGATGGGGCACTTGCCTATTAGAACAACTTAAAGAAACTTAATTACAGTTAATTGAATCACATTGGCAACTCCTAGGCTGCATTTCATTAAATTCACAGACCAACAGATGGCGATGCTTGGTTGCTCAGTTAATTTAGCACACCAGACAAACTACGAAGTTTGTAAATTCAGTTGATTTGGCACAAATATCTATGAAAAAATATGTCTGTTTAATTCATTTTGTGCAAAATAAGTGGAGAATTACAAGAGGTGGCGCTGGTTGGACAAGGTGACAAGTAAATCATGGATAGAGATATCAGCATACATGCTCATAAATATGAGTAGAAAAAGTGAAATATGAGTAGGAAATTAACCTCACTCGAATCGTTTGAACGAGCCAGGAGCAGACGTCTAGCGTTTCTGTTTTTGGTTGTCACTCTTTACCAGTGCAAATGTGGAACTACAAGTGCAAGATGTGGAAATACGAGCGCAAGATGTGGAAATACGAGTGCAATATGTGGAAATACGAGTGCAAGATGTGGAAATACGAGTGCAATGTGTGGAAATACGAGTGCAAGATGTGGAAATACGAGCGCAATATGTGGAAATACGAGTGCAAGATGTGGAAATACAAGTGCAAGATGTGCCGTCACTCATATTTTTAACCAGGCATTTTTGCCTGTGTTGAATGGTGCAAATGAATTGCTAAGAATTACCAAGCCAGTGATTAATGCAACTGAAAACTGACTAAGACATTTGACACAACAAACCTTAGATTAAATTCAGAAAGAACATGAAAAGTAGAATTTGTAACACTGAAAGTATACAAATCTCCTTTCATGCTGTACTTAAGAAATACTGCATTTAATGAGTGAATCACATAGTTTTCTCAGATCTGCCCACCTGGTCTCAGGGTCAGGGGTGCTGGCCCCTGACCTTATACCATCAGGGTCATAGACAGGGTTGTAGCTATCCCCTGTTTGTCCACTGGGGGCAGTAACAGCTGGCTGTTGACTAGCAATGGGCAAGGAAACTGCACGATTCGCCTGAAATAACAAACACAAAATTGCATTACTACAGAGAATACACATGTTGGAGTAACTATAGAGAAAGCACAATATACGCATTCACTTGTCAACACAATAGATACATTCATTTCTCAACACACTTATCACACCTTTTTATAATCCATGCAGTTTTATTCTTTAGAAATTTATCCCAGCTGGGTGGCCACTGTATTCTCTTTTCTTCTGATGATGGTGTTAAAATAAATGACATCGAAACATGCCAAGTCGACTTAAAACCGTTGTAACAGTTGTTTTTATTAATATATGCTGCTACTTGCTATCATGGAGATCATCAATATTGGACAAAAATAATGAATTTCCCATTTTTCATTCTTCATGGTCTTCTAGCAGTATTGTGAATGCCCACATTTTTTCAAAATATTTTTGATGGTAGCAATATCAAAATGACACTCTATTACAAGCCAAATCATCAAGTCTGATATCAAGCAATATCAACCTTCCAGTCCATCTCAAGTTCAATAATCATCTCTAATCTCCATAAGGAACAAGTTAAGTGCACTAAATCAAAAATTCTTTTTGATAGAAGACAGGTATATAGGACCGTTAAATACACAGATAACCACCCACCTTTCTACTTCCCTCTGTGTTGGCATGGTAACTGGATGACCGTCCAATAATATTCCTACTTCTGTGAGCAGCTTCAAACTCTGGTTCTGAGAAGTAGGTGTCCAAATCATCAACGTTGGTTTCATGAACCTGTTTTGCTGGGTTGGCTGGTACGTACATGTGCTGTAAGGGGGCTCCACTGTCATCCTCGTAAAGGTGTAGTACACAACGGTCATGGACTTGCCTGTTAAAAATAACACAAAGTAATTATCTTGAGTACTCATCTGGTGAAGGTGGCTATAGGCGTTTCGGACATTTGCTGGTGGAGATTGGATTTGCTAAAAATGTTTGTTTTTTGTGTAAATATATATACCACATTACTTTTTATCCAAACACTTATGGCAGCTGGTCCAGGAAATACTGGTCTACTTAATTTCAAAAGGTCAGGCACTTCTCAACTCATTAACAAGGGAACAATCCAGTGTTGACATTTAGCCTTTTTGTCAAATTGATGACAGCAATGTGACTTACAATGCAACAGTATAAGTATGTCTGCATTACAATGAAGAAAAGAGATAATGACCAGTACATTTGCATGTAAAGAATTAAATACAGTTTAAGAAAAGAGATAATGACCAGTACATTTGCATGTGAAGAAGGACTCAAGTGCTTAACACAGGTATTGCACTGTGGGTAAATGCCTTAGAATAAGAATGGTGCAGGACGAGTCTATTCAATTTGAATGGCAAAGTCTTACCTTGTGCCTTGAAGCTGGTCATAAGTCTGTGTGCTCCGATCCAACATGTATAAATGATATTACATCAAAAGTCTTACCTTGTGTCTTGAAGCTAGTCATAAGTCTGTGTGCTCTGATCCAACATGTATATATGATATTACATCAAAAGTCTTACCTTGTGTCTTGAAGCTAGTCATAAGTCTGTGTGCTCTGATCCAACATGTATATATGATATTACATCAAAAGTCTTACCTTGTGTCTTGAAGCTGGTCTAAGTCTGTGTGCTCTGATCCAACATGTATATATAATACTACATCAAAAGTCTTACCTTGTGTCTTAAAGCTAGTCTAAGTCTGTGTGCTCCGATCCAACATGTATATATAATATTACATCAAAAGTCTTACCTTGTGTCTTGAAGCTGGTCATAAGTCTGTGTGCTCCGATCCAACATGTATATATAATACTACATCAAAAGTCTTACCTTGTGTCTTAAAGCTAGTCTAAGTCTGTGTGCTCCGATCCAACATGTATATATAATACTACATCAAAAGTCTTACCTTGTGTCTTGAAGCTGGTCATAAGTCTGTGTGCTCTGATCCAACACGTATATCTTTCTCCAGGGAGAGTTCAAGAATTGCATTGTTAATTTGTCGGGGAATGAGCGCACAAAAAGGGCTTTAATTGTGTCGACGTGCGAAACCTCATTTGGTAGAAGGGCGCGTCTTGTCTGACCTCGGTATACAAGGAACACTAGACCACCTACAGAGTAAAGAACAATCACTGTTCAGTAGTTTGCGCCACTTTAGGTGCTGTCCACACAGCGAATTACTCAAGAAAAAGTTACCGCTTTGGAATGAGTTGTTGCTACATGTAGGTTTAGCAATTCCAATATTTTGGTAGTATTAACACACGTATGACAAATAAATTGACGTTACTGAAGTAGGGCAACTTGTTCCAGGGTAATTTGCTCCTGTGCAAGTTGCAGACCGATGGCAAACCTATTGTTGAGGTGGAAGAAATCAACAGCTGTGTGCTTGCTGAGTTACATACCTACAGGCACTGTCATTTTGGCCCTATACTTTTTTTTAATCATAACAATATTTTATTATCTTCACCATGCAATCTGTAACCACATGGTGGGCAACCAGCCAAAAAGCCAACAGGAAAAATGCAAATAATCAGCCAACTTTCTTGCAAACTTTCATACGGACAAACAGATAATTTGTGTAGTGTCACAAGAAGTCAGATACGTAGCATGGTTGCTCAGCTGATTGGGTTGAGAAGATCTGGGGTAAGTAGTATTAAGGTGAAGTCGCAGTGTGGATATGATTATCTTTTAGATAATACCTTGTTGTTTTTGTACTAGTACTGACTTAAATTAAGTTAATAGATGTTTTATTTTCTCAGACTGAAGTTGGCTGAAAAATTGGATGTGTCCACAACAGGACAACAACATGCTGTCTTGTCATGAGTGGTCATGAATTACTATAATGTAATGCAAGTTTACAGAACAACAAAAATGGCCTTTATCATTATTATAATAATAATTATTATTATTTAAAGTATTACAGTTCCCAAGATCGAGGTCTCATTTCATTCACTTTCCTGGTGAAGGGCACATTTTGTGATACAAGTCAAGCTCATTTCCAGAAGAAAGGTTTTTGAATATGTTGAAAACCTACCGACACCAGGAGCTGGCCGTGACGGTGACCGCACGGGCATGCTGGCGCGGTAACGCCCCCCACGGTACAGTCCTGTGGCACTTGTCTCTGCTTCTGACATGATGCCTGGGTCATCGACATCGGACTCATAGACTGGGCCAGGGGCTCGGCGTGCCACTGACTGCTGGGAAGGTGCACTACGTCTGTAAATGTCTGCAGATCCAGGCCTCTGTAACGCGGTCAGGAGTTGAGATTAGACCAATAGAAAAATCTTCCACATACTCAGTGGAGTACTTGTAAGTCATTAGGTGCTGTCATCAGAAAGCATTAAAGGAGAATGCCACCCAAAAAACAACCTTTAGATCGAGTAGTTCTACTTGATAACGGTATGTTCGGTTGCGTTACCTGACACCTGACGGCAGACGGTAGTGTTGAAATTATCCAATGACGTAATTGGTTTCACACACAGTCTGTTCTGCAGTTCACAATACAGGTTAGCGGTGTCAGCTTATCGCTTGAATTCAACGTTTAACACCAATAAATCATCAAACTTCGATGTAAAACCCTTAAAAATAAACCGAGTCCTTATAAAAACGTGTTGCTTTATTTCGCTGTTACGGATTTACTGGTATTTGGACACACTGTAGCCTACAAAATTCGTCACTGAGGCCAATTTACCAAGATCCGTAGCAGGCGTTTGGGGACTATTTGGAGATAAATTCGAAGTATTCTTCCGTGAAATACAGACAGGAGAACCTAGATCTGTGTTCTAAACTCACAAAACACTTGTTATCCCGGCCAGTGGCTTGGAACCCGATCACTAGGCCAGGCGTCGCGGCCGGACTGACTCGTTATCCCGACCAGTTGCTCGGAACCCGATCAGGCCCGTTGGAAACTATATCTCCAGTCACGAAAAGACTATAATAGTGAGCCTAAGACATAATGAGCACATAATTATTTATGTGAATTAGCCACGAAACTGAAAATCTACTTACTTGTCGGAGGCCGCGAAGTCGGGTTCCCTTTCCACAGACCATTAGGGCAAAGGTTGTACAGTACCAACGATTTGAATAATGTATTTGTATTTCTAAATAAAGATTCCCATAACATGTGACCCGCATATAAAAACGAGTACTTGTTTCACAACAGCTTTCTTTCTGCCAGCAAACACTGAATTAGCATGCGCTCACACGGCCTCGGCGGTGCCTGGTCAATTACCTTTGTTGCTGGCATCAAAAGCCGGTAACTCAGTGGTATATTCATTGCTGGCTTCTCAAAACATTTGCACTCACAAGCACTCCAAGGCATTACAAATTGTAGCTAATGAGACAGATTTTGTTTCAGTTTCATATAAGCATTGGTTGGGATCATTTTAGGATGAGAATAATTCATTTTGAAACAGAATGCAGAATAATAAACGTCTACATGGCCACTCGCCCTGCGCCAATCCCGACTTAGCCAAGAGCTCATCTGACGAAGAATTCACGCTGGGTCGGATCGTTAGGTTTCACAGGCTATCAGTTCGAACTGGAATACACTGATCAAGAAATACTAGAGAGGCGCCGTGAACATGCACAGGCAACGGAACGTATGGATAGTTCTTTGGTAAGCCGGAATTCGTCAGAGAAATCACTGTCGACGAAATGCCGGCCACAGACACGGAGATGTTTCATGGCCTCATACTTGTTACAGCGTAGCTTTCATTCTTCACTACCGCAAGCCACTTCCTAAGCAGTTCGGGCTCTCGAGGAAGTCGAAAAAACGATATACCCGCTTTCTTCGCAGCTTCACAGTTCAGACAAGCAAGAATGATGCACCGCAATATAGGGGCATTCACTCAGCAGACGAACCACTGATGTGGCTGCGTTGTTTCTCACCTTCCTCACAGGTTAACACGACACCTCTCGGCAAGGTGAGGTCGACCGTATAAGAGGCGATGAGGATGTAGACTGATTAAGACAGTAAAAAAGGCTAATTAAAATCGGGTGGCATTCTCCTTTAAGTTTTCTCAACTAAATACTTTGAAAACATAATTTGGTGGGGGAAGAGTAACCTGTAACTGAATGAATGTATATAGTTACATATATTTAAACAGCGCCACCTAATGTGATTAGAGTTCCCCCAATACAAAATATATGAAGATGAGAGCTGACGGATAGTCATTGAATCACATCTTAATGTGACTCAGTTGTAATCATCTTATTTTGGAAGTTTGAGCTGAAAACTAATTATGAACTATCAACAGCACAATAATGATTCAAATTTATGGTTTTAATCAAGCTTGGAACGCTGATTGTTTCATTAATATACAATTACAAACACTTACATAATGAAATTCTGAGTAAAAAAGAAATTTACTAGCATTGTTCAGTGACCAGTTATCATAACGGCAGAATTTCAATCTCACTTTTGTTATTATTGGAAGTGCATGTTAAGAAGCAGTAAGACAGGGATTACACATAGCACTGTATGTCTAAATTAGTTATCATACTCACAGTTGGAAGGGTAGCGGATCTATTGTCTTTGACTGAAGTGCCCTGTTGTCGTGGATACTGTTGAGATAAAACGTGTGCCCGCGGCAATGACTGCGTGTTACTACCTCCATTTATTTTGGCAGCATGCTCAGGATACTTTTGAGCCAGATGCCCAAAGAAAGCATCTCGCTGTCGAACTAAGTTCTACAAAGAAATATCAAAATCAAATTTCAGTTTCACACCAAACACAACTTCATCTACCACGGTGACCCTACTCAAGCATGACCTCATCTACCTCGGTGACCATACTCAAACACTTCTTAATCTACGACTGTACCTCGGTGTCCACAGTCAAGCAGATTACAACCCAGAACGCTTTAATTGGGAAATTCAAAAATCAAGGAATGATTGTTAAGTTGAGTATAGGTGTTTTTAAAACCAAAATTTTTGAGAAATCTGGGAGGGGCATTTACCCACATACAAAACAGTTTTCATTAATTAATTATTCATTAATTCTTTGCAAGAAGTACAAGAAAACTAGAATGCACACATCTCCCTCAGCAACAAGTGGATACTTTCCTACACCAGTGTTCTTGGAGACAGGCTTTCAAACAGACACTGGCGGCTTAAGGGAAACCTCGACCACATAGACAGTGGGACCTAAGCCGACAATGATTATTTAAAGGTGAAATTTTGGAAGTGGACGATAAGCCGAAGGACTTTACGCTTGACAATTACAGTAATATGCTAGTGTTAGGGCCCAACAGGGTGGATGGCAGCCATAGAATCAGGAATTAACTATTGACTTAGGTACCAAACAAATACCAATGTGGCAGTTGAAAATATATCCATTTGAAAGTGCCAATATTATAAAAAAGAAGTGTTTTAATTTGTACTAGATATGTACTTTGTAAAATTTGTCAGCCCTGAAACTGTGTTAATTGAGAAGCAGTAAGACATTTAAGATAACGAAGCAACATATCAATAAACCATTTTTTAAATTTTTGTTGATTGTTGAAACAAATTTTCCCGAACTTCGAATTCTGGGGAAGTGGAACAACATGTTTGCGCAGCAATGATGGAACAACAAACAAACCTTATAAGTACAAACCTCGTCTGCTTTACTCATGATAGCTTGCTGGATCTGGGCGCCATCTACAGTATGTCGACGATTTCCCTTGGTCTGTTTACTTCGCTGGACTCCTTGATCAGCTGGGTCAGTGACGGTTAGTCCACCTTGCGAGGACACGTGAGGACCCGAGGTGGACACTGTAAACAAATTCAAATATTCAAAATTTGTTCAAACAGATGGTTGTTACCACAGCTCATTTTAAAATTGGTTAACAAAGATGTCTGTAAAGTATCAATGTAAAGGGTGGAATTTAAAAATAAATTCAAGTTTGTTGCAGAGTTTGTAAGACCTCATGCTGGTTCTCCACAGTAGAACTATACTACGATTTTGCGCTTCTCTGTTAAGCATGGAAACATGCAAATGGTCTCTTGGTTGTGTCTTCAAACAACTTTTTTAATGTATAGAAAGTAAATATTTATGTTACTGGCGCATTCTTAACTTTCAAATTTAGTTTTCATAACAAATTTAGTGGTACAAGTTATTAGCAGGACAAGTTCCAACCTGAAAAAATTGTATCCTCACCCAAAGTCAATGCCTGGTGCCGTTATAAACCAAGAGGTAAAGAAGCCTACAGGCACTACTTTTAAAAAGTCATCAGCAATAACCAGAGTACAATGTTGCCCTTTGAATTCTCTTGAACTCATCTATTAGAGATTCTTAGCCATAGGCAAAACCAAAGGTTTTCAAAACTCTGCAAGCAATTAATACTACCTCCATGCTAACTACTGCACACCCTACAACCTTTCACTGCCATGTGTGCGTTTCTGAGAGTTGTGCCTTTACTGGACTATACTAGGGATCACATTTATTGGCAGTTGGGAACTTCCCTCATTCTTGAACCAGTTAATTCTTAATTACATGGGAGATTATTATAGTTCAATGACATTGGCAGACAACAGGGCGACAGTTTTAATTAACCAAAATTTTTTATTGTTTCTTTTTTTTCGAATGAAAGTGTGATTGATTTTGCTTGCCAAATACCAAAAGATTGCAATGACTTCTAAACGGCCCATCAAAAAATATTAACCTTTACTCAAATTCAAAATGATTTTAATTCTGGATCCGACTATCAGATATATATCAGAGCCCATGAATTTCAACCAAAATCCTTCATCAATGTTGACACGCCTCACGCATGATGTCCTAATTTCAGAATATCATGCAACAATATGAGTGCATCTTACCCTAAAAGCAATCCACCCACCAATCACAATTTTAGAATGTTTAGGTGATAGCACTCTATACCAACCCAGACCTAATTTTAAAACTTGGAAGTGAAAGAGTTAAAGCAGCATCAAAACTGTGTTACCCATCAAACAAAAAGCTTTCATTCAGGCCACCTACCATTATAAAATTAGTTTCACACTATTCCTTATCCACATTTGAAGTGATTTTGAGGGCTTCGAAAGAACTGATAGTTGAGACCAGGCTTGTAAAGTCTGAGTCTCAAAATAAAGGAACAGCCAGACAAGACAAATTTTCTAGTGGTAAGTGGCTTAAATCAAAATTTGTTTTTGACAAACACAGGTTTAACACTGGTTTAGCATGCACTATTGGGTTTATCAGGTAGGTAGTCATGACCCGTCACACACACGGGGCAGTTTTCTGAAGGCAAGGTAGGATTAGACAAACCTCATGGCATGTCTACTGTAAGCTCATCTGCACACTTCCTGTTTGACTTATGGTTAGATACCATATATCATTTTTCACAGCTCTGAACTTGTTGACAAACGATAAAATAAAGAATATGGGTTGATGCATAAGGAACGAAAGATGAGATGACAGTGTATAGTTCTTGAGACCACACTTGTCTATCTCATAAAACCTTAAGTTGCTTCAATCTTTGACATAAGGCCATAGTTGCCAACATTCAAAACTGAACAAGTGAGACACCTGATCAAAGAAATACCGTAAGGGGGAAAAATGTCTGCTGGCACACCCAAAATTTCTACCGTAACACTCAAAATATGTACCGGAACTCAAAATGTCTGCCAGAACACCAAAAGCACGCAGACAACATTTTTGTTCTTCTACAGTCGTGTCTGAGAAAAGGAACGGTGAAAGCACCAAAATATACATTAATTTTGTGGCTTGTGTCAAAAAGTGGGACCCTTTGATGGTGACGTGACCTAGTAAAAAGCTTCAATAAGTTAGACGGTATTGTCAAAATCGGGACAGTTGGCAAGTGTTTACGGCAAACAATCAAGAGTGACCGACACCAGACCTTTACCGTACGCTAATTTACCTATGAAATCTCACCAAGTTAGAACAAACTATGGCAGACAACTGAAAATTTATTGTTTTCATTCTTTACCTTAAAAACGTAGCAATAATTATTGTCTGAAATAGCACGTATTTAACATATTCAATCTATTAGGCACTGCCAGCTGTCTTGCTCAATGCACTACCTTAGAAAGGCGGAGATAATTGTCACATCATCAACAAATTTGTCAATTTAATCTTTGCCCAGGCAGTCACATGACCTCCTGAACATCTTGTTTCAGAGTGACTACCTTACCAGATGCTGATCAGCAAAATATGAGCCACGATAGACTATGTGCAAACAATTTGCATCTAAGGTTTTTACCTCCATGTCCCTGGCTGCGATACTTGCGCCATATTTTCTCCGCTCGTTTCTGCAGTTTGTGCATTCTCAATCACTATTTCAAACCTATTGGCAATAGTTGCTAACCGATAGTCACATTTCATCAACCACAAGTATATTAAACTTCATCTTTTCCTAAAAATTTGCCTGTAATCGTTGAACCAACACCACACGAGATTACTCCTGTCGAATAGCTTCAAATACGTGGAGCTGATAAAGCAATGACT
Source organism: Phoronis australis (assembly GCA_002633005.1). Lineage (NCBI taxonomy): Eukaryota > Metazoa > Phoronida > Phoronidae > Phoronis > Phoronis australis. The sequence goes on from NMRA01000516.1 coordinate 88,358, forward strand.
AAAACTTTTCTTTCCCAGTTTGTCAGCTCAACAATGCTACATGTATTAGTGGAGTGAGCAGATACCACCAACCAAATACTCCACAAAAGGGCCAGCAGTTCAAAGCAGTAATCCAATAATCCCCAGTTGCAGGTAAATCCAAGCACACTTTACTTATTAATCAAATTTCCTCCAAATCAATCTCTAACAATCTACAAACTCCTTGACTTGGACCTGGTAAGTGCTGTATTCCTCCTGATTGGGAGCTACTGTGTCCACGCAACTCTGGTCAGGTAACACCTCAGTCTTTATTCACACAGCCATGTGGAAACCTTTGTAGGTATTGGACAACCAGCCCACCAATTTTATAACAAAACACTCTGTGTTGCTTTAAAAGCTAACATTGAATAGCACCTCCAGGCACCTTACAGGCAAGCAATGTCAGTGAATGAAAAGTGGCCATCACCAAAAGCCCCGTTTTTCTTTAGGACAAGTCAAAGCTAAGTTGCCCTTATTGAACTTCACTGGTGACTCCTTTGTGCAGAGTAGGTTTCACACCTCCCAGTTGGATGGTCAGCGCCAACTGCTTACCTGTGTATACAAAACACACACAGGTAACTGTCTCCAGTACATGAGAATGAGTCACCGTCAACAGTGGAGACTTGAGACAAGCTGTGTGTGCACCTACTAGATTGTGCCCAGTGACGTTTATCGGTTATCAACTTGGCAAGTGGAGATAGAACTAGGCAAACAATATGTGCATGACATTAATCCTACCAGCACACCCACCACAAATGTTTACATGTGTGTATGTCTGGTACTACCGCAGCCTGCCAAGACAACATGATCTCCCTAAATATTACCACTTCAATAAAACTCCATGTCATAAATCTCTGCCTAAGGGTGTTAAACTCTAATCTACTTAAAGTTCATTTAACATGATTTGCATACGAATAGGGATTCGATATTGTTGTAAATCATCCTTTGCATAACCATAAGTCTATAGTGATTTGGCGCCAATATCAACCGGAAATTTAATTTAAGAAAAAATAAAACTATGGAGCATAAAAAATTCATAATTTTCATTTTCTGGATATCCATGCATCTGAAGTCAAAATACTCAGCACAAAGAAAACTGAAAAGGAATTATAAATTACAACTGCAAAAAGTCGACTCATTACAGAACGCTTTATTAAAAATGGTATGTTTTTTTGTTGTGCACAATATGCTGGCGCCCAAGGAGACATTATAGGTATATGACTTCTCTGACTGCCACCAAAATCTCATGGTTCAAAAGACAAACCCACGTAAGGCAGCAGCTATTTGCAAGTCAGTAAGTTTATATTGACCTCTGCATTAAGTCCTAACAGTGACAAAGGCAAATTTTCAAGGAAGAATATGAAGTTGCCTATATCAAAAATGTCCTGGGTGAAGCTACCTAATTCACAACTGTATTAGAATACACTTGCACACTGCACAAGGTCTCAAAAGTAAAAAGATAGTCCAGGGAACCCCAGCCAATAATTTGTGTTTAGATAGACTAGCAGGACAAAGAGGTTGATAATTGCTGTTGACTTTGAATGAATTGCTAATACACAGCCACTGGCAGTGTCTGGCTAATAAAGGTTAGTTAGACATCAATATAGGTCATGTGATAAGACTACCTGTGCTACTGACCTTTGTTCTATTTTGCTGTCAGTATCTGCCTTTGGACATTAGAGGACCCAATGCTGATTTCTCCAGGGCCTGTAGCTCTAAAATACTTCAAACCACTAATATGGAAAAGTTGTCAGAGCTTGAAACAAATCCTCAGTGATCCCATACAATAGTGGCTGAATGCATGAAAGAATACTGAAAGCCCTGTGCAGTGCCAACCTTGAAAATCACTGTTTCAGTTCATATTGTTGATGGAACAAATTACTTTGCTTTATTTAATGCAGCTTGACCTATCACTCCTAGTTACACTGAGCGAAATTATTCCAACCGCAAGATTACCGTAGCTATCCCTAACTTGATGTAAGATTCACTGTCACTAACTTGATGTATCGTACTCATCCGGGTTACTGCCCAGGATGCTTGACTTGGGAATCTAAAGAAACGGAGTGGGTGGTAAGCCGAGCATGGGTGGTTAAAATAAAAATTTTTGAAAAGTCAGGAATGGGTGCTTATTGCACAGTGAACCGATGTCACCCTCACTGCAGAGCTACATTGACATCGCACTTCAAGCATATCAGTTAAAATATAAGTCAGCCGATTGAAGTAACAGACTTGACGGCCTGAAGCGGAATAGCGCACCCAATACAGTAGCGCCGTGACCCCAAGCGTGATTGGGTTTTTATGTATCTCAGTTGCTGCTCGTCATCTCTTAGAACTAAGGTATTCCTGCAGGTAGGCGTGCATTCAGTAAGGCAAGTTTCTTGGGAGAAAAGAAAGATGACCCATGACTCTGCTAGTTCACCATATATTTTTAAGGGTAATCATGTGATTTTGTCAAGATTTGCTCCCTGCGATTCACTTAAAATGGCCCAGAATTTGATACTTGTACAAAGCACATACTCAACAGTCAGACGATACTACTATTAGGCAATAGGGGTGCTTGGTCGGCTGCGAAAAAAAATGAAGCAAACACACATCAGGTAAAAAGTCATCAGGCAAATCAAGAGTTCAAAAAAATTTTTTTTACCATAATTTTCGGCTTGCGCTTAATGACAAGTGGATTTCTTGCACTGTTGCCTTTGGTTGGGCGCGTTAACTTTAGTGTCAGGAGTAAGTCATTAAAAACATGCGTTTAACCAAGTCAGGGAAAAGCGAGACATTCGTTACTTGTCAAGATTTCTCGTGTCAGCATATATTCAAAACAAAGCAACAATTTCACCTTTTACTCTGCCGTATGTACATCACTATAGACGTGACTGGGTGCCATTTGTCAGTGAATTGTTGAAGTGAGACATTGAGCCTGACAACGAACATGATTCATATGCGGTTTCTATTCAAAATAATGTTGATGGAGTTCCCAACATTGTTGGTCATGTACCAACAGAGTGTGATCTTGTCTTTTATTTCATTGCTCAGGAAGGTGACATTTCGTGTACTGTCATGGGAAATCGCAGAAAGGCAGGCCACGGACGGACTTAAAATTCCTGTCAAGTACCGCTTTGCTGGGTCTTCCATGGCAATGAAATACATTTGACAAGCACTGTCTCAGTGATCACTACATGCTGACACAAGTTCCGCACGTGAGCCAAAGCAAACAATTGTGTCTCCTTCAGTAAAGAGCATGAGAATACAGGTACTTTACCGCCATAGTAAGGCAAAATCCCGGTTCTGCTAAAACTGACTGATAGTCACTGAAAGGTAAGCGAGTTGCGTACGTTTTGGAATTTTAGTTTTGCGAGACCAACATTCACAAAAGCACAGACACCTTTAAGAAAGTCTCAATCATGAAAAATTGGAATTGGGCAATAAGACTAGAATGGGCGCTTAAAATGAAAATTTTTTGAAAATTTCGGGAGGGGACGGTAAGGCAAGTATGGACGGTAACCCGGACAAGTACAGCGAGATTCACTGTAACTAACCTGACGTAAAATTCACTGTAACTAACCTGACGTAAGATTCACTGTAACTAACCTGACGTAAGATTCACTGTAACTAACCTGACGTAAGATTCACTGTAACTAACCTGACGTAAGATTCACTGTAACTAACCTGACGTAAGATTCACTGTAACTAACATGATGTAAGATTCACTGTAACTAACATGACGTAAGATTCACTGTAACTAACTTGATGTAAGATTCACTGTAACTAACCTGATGTAAGATTCACAGTAACTTAAACCTGATTAAGATTACTGTAACTAATTTGATGTAAGATATACTGTCCTTAACTCGATCATTCCATGTTGAAATTTGCAATTTCAGCTTGACCTAATTAAGATCTGTGTGGAATTCAAGAATCAAATTTAATCAGAATTTGTTCTCAGACGAAGGCTTCCAACACATTGACCTTTTTCAAAACAGTATAAAATCGGGAGTAAATGCATCGCACTTATAACTGTTTGCACTTATAACTGTTTGCGAGTGCGGTGTAGCCAGCAGTTGTCAATGTTATATCACTGAGTGTGCTCAGTTGTAAATATTGTAACCCAGTGTGAACAGCCAGCCCAGTCGTAAATGTTCCAACCCAGTGTGAACAGTCAGCTAAGTTGTAAATGTTATAAACCCAGTGTGAGCAGTCAGCTCAGTTGTAAATGTTGTAACCCAGTGTGGTATTATTATAAAACCCCCACGACCCATGACCCCTCGACCCAGTCTACACAAGCTCGACTCAATCTGAATGTAGAACAAGCACTGGCTTGCAGGACCAGTGAGTTGGGCCGTGAATTCGGCTAACTTTTCCCTGTGTTTTACAAATAAGAATCGATTTGGCAAGTTTGAAAGCCAAAAACATAAAAAACAACGCAACCAAGTCAAGAGACCTACCAATGTTACAAATGTCATTCCCGGCAGAGTGTAATCCTCTTGTCTGCTCTTCAGTGAATAGCAGATTCAACTTTCTGCAGAGTGCGAGGAACTGACAAAACTGTAATTTCATTAGTAAATACAGTTTTGAAAAAACAAACTGTTAACTAAAAAAAAGTATTTTAACATTTTTGGAGTATATTGTAAATGAGTATACAACAGAAAGCAAATAATAAAAATGTGAAATTATGTACATTCACATTAACCTAGTACTCTCTCCCCAAGCTTAGTGCAATTGGTAGCTTCTCGTTGACTATTTCCGTGACAACGATAGTGCACTCACAAAGCACTATTTCAGATTATGTTTTCACACCACTTTCTGTGTTTAATCACCAGACTTGAGCCAGAGCAGACTCACGTGTAGCTACGTCTTATGGGAAAGTCACTCAGCGATGTAATAAGATTATGAATATGTAAAAAGCAAAAAAATACCTCTATTGGCATAAGTCGTGGGTAGAGGGTCAAGGGGGTTGTGGGTCAAGAAGGTTGTGGGTCAAGGGGGTTGTGGGTGTCGAAGGGGCTTCAGAGCAATCCCCCAGTGTGAACAGTCACCTCAGTTGTGGATGTTAGTGTGAACAGTCAGCTCAGTAGTAAATATTATAACCCAGTGTGAACAGTCACCTCAGTTGTAAATGTTATAACCCTTGGTGTTCACTAAACCAGAATTTGAGTTTGAACAGTTGCAACTCTTGGTGTGACAGGCAGCAAATGAATAAAGGTTATAGTTTAAGATATAGCCTAGTTTACTTGATGTGAACAGGACTATTTCCATTCTGTTGTCAGTCATAACATGTGAATCACCAATGACAATGCCAGCATTACATCACTGACACACAGTTGCATCAACAGACTGGCCTGAGGGATGTTAGTGGGGTCTAAGATTAGCCATTATTTTGTGACTAAGTGTTGACACAGTCCACAAGGCTTACATCAGGTGTCAACAATGACAAAAGCATCAGACTGAACCAATCCATAGTGTGTCTTGTAGTGACAGCTATTGAGCAGGTAGCAGAATATAAAATTAGTTGCCCAAGATTATAGAAGCAACAGAGCATGGCACTATTAACCCCTTTTACAACAGAGAGCAATTTTTAGTAACAGAAATGTACTGGAGCCATCACAAAATTGCAGCTTTTCAACAATGTTCTGGACAGGTAAAGAGGAGAGAACAATGAGAATATGTGTATACTGGATACACAGCTTTGATAATATCAGAAATGTCAGTTTTAACATACTTCTTACTCATACTTAAAAGCTAGTGATTATTATGGTACATAGGTTATGGTGCTGCTCTATTTTCAGATCACTCATCAAGGACCATAACCCTTGAAAGCAATCCTAATATGTATTGGGTGGTTCACTACAGCTACCAAATCATGACTGAACCTTTTACAAAGACCACAGTGGTGAGGCACAAAAAGTTTGAGCTTGAGCCTAGGCCACAGAAAACAGCATTTTTGAATTGGTCTGTTTGCTTGACAATTAATGTGGTAACTTCATGTTTTTAGTTGTCCATACGTTCAAAATGAAAAATCGCCCGATTGCCAGCTGAAATAATTTAGAACCTTTCTTTCTGTTTAGGACCTTTCCTTCTGTTAACGTCACCCAATTGCCAGGTGAAAAAGTTCAGGACCCTTCTTTTAGTCAGCATCATCAGATTGCCAGGTGAAATAGTTCAGAACCCTTCTTTTTGTCAGCAATCAACCGATGCCAGCTCAAAAATCCCTTTTTTCTTTAAACAGTGAGGTAAAACCAGTAATGCTATTTTTGGTCAGGGTGTATTACAAAAGTTATTATCTCATGGAAATGATTGCATGACACAAAACATATTTTAAAGAACCATTAAGTTTTTACTGTAGCAGATGACAAACGTCCGATTTTGTTTAACGACTAAGAGTATTCCTGTCTTTGCATTAGCATTCACAGAATTTGGTTGTAATTCCGAGAATAAATATTGATTTTACACAGCCCAAGTTCAAGTAAACATTAAATGAAATCAAACAAGTGACAAATAGGTAACTAGTAACCACAATCAATTGAATTACTGGTTTCCTTTCCAGGAAACACCAATCACAAATAATTGCACATAAAGTAAATCTTCACCAATAAAGCCATTTTCCCCCAACACGTTGCCCTTAGATGGCAATGCCATCTAAGGGCAACAGACCAAGTAGCTGTTTGGCAGCACTCTGGATGTTTGTAGGAGTTTATGCAGTGACATTTCTTGAAATTTATTATAAATTTTATTTGACCCTCATGTGGTTAAATTGTTAGTGTTAACAGGTGTGACAATCAAGACACAAAAACACCCATCTCAAAATGCCAGTTCCATTTCGCCAAGTAAAAAGAATCTGCCAAATTTCTCAACATAACATATATTAAGAACATAGTACTTAATTATCAGCAATTAGTTAAGAACACACAATTGTCATAACAACACACATGGCTGTCAATAGACATCGTAAAATTTTCATTACTTGCATTTGACAAGAAGAATGACAATACCAACAATTTTGTTTTAGTGTAAAATAACTATAAAGTTAAAAAGATTGTTACTGGATAACTTTCCTTCACTGGTGTTTTTACATTCATTTTTTGAAATATGAATTAAATAGCATGAGACAGCAAAACAAAGCCATAAGCAATATTAATGATATCAATAATAACCTTTCCAGTTTAACCAGCATAGTTTCAGTATACATAAAATTGCTAAGTGATGAAAGGCCATCCGGCTCAAGAAATCTGCTCTAGAACAATAGTTTACTAAATGCACGAAAAGTGAACGACATTCAAAGGAATAGATTTCAGAACATTTGGAAATAATTGTAATCAATTAACATGATATACAGTTATCTCACAGCAACCTCCCAACACTAAGTAAACACTCTTTATTTATTTGGTAACACAGCACAAAAACAATCCAGGATTAAAAACTTATGAAAAGAATTCAAAGATGTCAATTCCAAAAAAATTGCACAACAGCAAAACCTCATGTGCAGAAAAATACATTAAACCAATCTATAGTGTTCACAAGACATTGACCAACCCGTATGGGAGACGTAATCTTAATTCTCCGAGTATGTCCTACTATCCCCAAACATTAAATTTGTAGGTCATACCATGTTCACTAAGGAAAATTTACCAGCCTGTCCTGTCACCCGCCAAAGCTGTACATACCTGATCACCATCACCCTAACTACTTAAACAAACACAGGTGACTACGTACCTCCAGTCACATGATATGTTAATTATATGTTCTGGTTCTCTCATCTCCTTATCTGCAGATATACAGTATCTCACTGTCACTTAAGGACACAGGCACCTGACATATGATGTAAAAATAATTAAAGCATTCCAACTGCTCATATCACTCAGTGTTCACGCAAAGCAAAAATGTAGGTGTGCTGCTGCGCATCGGTGCAGTGAAAACAAAAATATCATCTTAGGGTCCTCTGAACTTGCAGACGAATTGGAACAAGAGAGGCACAAAAATGGGAATAGTCACTTAAAGGACCACGCAATTTGAGAACCATTTGCTCCACTGATTAATGGATATCAAACTGGTTCTCAAAATCCTGGACCTCTATAAGTGACTATTGCCAAAAATTCATCATCCTAGTACAGAATACGAAGAAGTAAAAGAGGAATTTTAGTTACCTTTCCACATAAAAACACTTACCGGGGTATAACTAGAAACGAAATTTGCGCCCCGTGTTAAAACACTACAATGAANCACAGCACAAAAACAATCCAGGTTTAAAAACTTATGAAAAGAATTCAAAGATGTCAATTCCAAAAAAATTGCACAACAGCAAAACCTCATGTGCAGAAAAATACATTAAACCAATCTATAGTGTTCACAAGACATTGACCGACCCGTATGGGAGACGTAATCTTAATTCTCCGAGTATGTCCTACTATCCCCAAACATTAAATTTGTAGGTCATACCATGTTCACTAAGGAAAATTTACCAGCCTGTCCTGTCACCCGCCAAAGCTGTACATACCTGATCACCATCGCCCTAACTACTTAAACAAACACAGGTGACTACCTCCAGTCACATGATATGTTAAATTATATGTTCTGGTTCTCTCATCTCCTTATCTGCAGATATACAGTATCTCACTGTCACTTAAGACACAGGCACCTGACATATGATGTAAAAATAATAAAAAGCATTCCAACTGCTCACATCACTCAGTGTTCACGCAAAGCAAAAATGTAGGTGTCCTGCTGCGCATGGGTGCAGTGAAAACAAAAATATCATCTTAGGCTCCTCTGAACTTGCAGACGAATTGGAACAAGAGAGGCACAAAAATGGGAATAGTCACTTAAAGGACCACGCAATTTGAGAACCATTTGCTCCACTGATTAATGGATATCAAACTGGTTCTCAAAATCCTGGACCTCTATAAGTGACTATTGCCAAAAATTCATCATCCTAGTACAGAATACGAAGAAGTAAAAGAGGAATTTTAGTTACCTTTCCACATAAAAACACTTACCAGGGTATAACTAGAAACGAAATTTGCGCCCCGTGTTAAAACACTACAATGAAAACTCTTTGAACAGTAGTTGATAAGAAGTGCAGCGGTATAACATTAACAAGTCATTGAAAAATAGAACAACATTCAACAAATATTTTCGTCCAAATTGAAGGATTTCCCCATTGATAAGTGCTATTAGGACAGAAGATGTCAAAAATAAAATTATAAAAACTATCAATGATAGCATGCTCTTGTTTGCTACAGCAAAGCATACAATACAGTTCTGTACCAAAATAAGGGTAAGAGAATCATGAGCTAGTGCCAGGGTAACTGTTCAAGAGCACAAAATGTGACATTTGGCACACTGGTGGCAATACAGATGGAAAATCTGGTCAAGCTCACACAACCCCAAACAACATTCATGCATTAAACACAGAAAACAGAGTCATCATGCAAATCCTACTATCCCTAGCAATCTTCTTCCCTCACCTGAGCCATCTAAATTAAACCAGACAGCTGTTAAGAGAACAGTGTGTTCTGCAATACCACAAACCAGTCCTCTACCTCAGCTACTGTGCTCTTGATATGCAAATACTAAAAACTATGAACTCCAAGAAACATTTGCTGAAACTACTGTAAAGTCAGGTCTGATCCATTGTGATACAGAAATCTGAATGTAGCCAAGTAGGAATCAATATCATGCGGGTATTAAGTTTGCCATGTGAAATTTCTGTTGTTAAAATGTTTGCTTAAGGTTAGGGTTCTCACTATTTCACTAGTGTGTTCTTCACTATGAAACCAATGGCTCCACACAGAAAAGCAGTGTTGCAATTATTTTTAAATTTGCAAAGCTGCACCTCAATCCCCCATCTTTTAAGTACACAACTGGAATTACGTTTTGATAAATGACGTCCCACAAAAATAAACATTTAGAAAATTTTAGTCTGTTAAAAGTATCATGTAACACCTACTGGTAGATTAGATCATGTGCATCACTTGACCACCATCAGGGAAATAAAAACAAATGAAACGATTTCTACAATTTCTATTCAAAACAACTGAAGAATTATGAATAAATCAAAATGTTAATTTGTTTGGATCCTTGCAACTGCCAATTAAATATGGGCGAGACTCACAAAATTCTCTTTGCAATCTACGATAATAAGTATATTTACAACTTTAAAGACAAAATCAATATTTTTCAATGAAATTGACCATGCCCAAGCAATGAGAGGTAGAAGAATGAAATGTTTTACTGACTGACCTACGCATCTCACAGGAATGATGGTAGACCATAAGGGAACAATGTTTTACTGGCAGACCTACCCAATCCACAGGAATGATGATAGACCATCAGGGAACAATGTTTTACTGGCAGACCTACCCATCTCACAGGAGTGATGGTAGACTATAAGGGAAAAAAATGGGGTTACCAATATTCCAGGGCGTCCATAATTCCGACGCGTAACCCCNAAAATGCATAGACCAAGGTTTTTACATCTAAGTTTACAAAACAGCCTTCTGTAGTGAGCATTTTTAATAAAAAATTGGTGTAGACCAAGACTTTTACAATGCTATCAACCAAGTGTGAGCATAGGGAAAAATGTTTTACTGGCTGACCTACCCATCTCACAGGAGTGATGGTACAGCATGAAGGAAAAAACAATGTTTTACTGATTAACCAACCCACCTCAAATAAATGATGATAGAACAAGACAATATTCCAAGTATGGTGTAACCCAAATCTTTTTGAGATGTTAAGTAACTGACAAGAATATATAATACATGTAATAATGGACAAGCAGCTGAGGGTGTCCCTGTGTAAAACTGACAGTATAATTCTTCACTTGTTTAGCAAACACTATGGCAGAAATGAGTAATAGCTTTCGTCTAATTTCTCAATAAAAATAAAAATAAAAATAAACATAAAGAAATTTCTAGTTCAAGGCAAGATTAGTACAGTAAATCTAACAACAATTTTTAGGACAATTTTTTCTGATAGATACGTATTTCCTAGACTAACAATAATAATATCGGAAATACCTATAGTTCCAAAATGGCAGGCCATCCGAAAATTATGGTTTTAAGGGCAGCAAAGAAGCAAAGTTTGGGAAAATTTCAATTATTTTTGTAACAAAAATGGAGCAAGGCTTACACCAACCCAGTATGTGTCCAGCAGTGTCGCAGTCTGAGTCCACCTCAGGTTGATTGACCCTTCGGAGAGACATGGTCTCTTAAGCCTGTTTGAGTAAACCTTGGAGCTAAGCCAGTTGAAATCCATTGATTGCAAGTATTATGTGTCGCTTGGCATTCCTAGGTAATGACACTTACACACTTACACACTAATGTTGTCATAGGAGAGGACTGGTTCAAAACCTAGAGGTCCTCCCACGAGGGGTCATCAGTCAGGTATCTGTCAAGTTGACTGCCCTCCTGAAATGTAATTATTTTTAAGTGGTCCTAACCTGAAGTTATATGTATCCTGAACACCTAAATAAATGAAATGACTACACAGCCAGAATTACACTCATCCCATAAAATTTCTAAGAATGAAAAACACGAACCCATAAAAGGCACTTCACTAACTGCCTCTGAGAAGTCACGTATTATTACTGAACGTTTCCTGTATATACCGCACTATGTCTGTCATGGAGAGGCAGATTTCGGGGTGGGGGGAGGCATCCGGAAGCAACCAAAAACATTTTGCTGCCATTTCCCTTGAAAACTATGGTTGGACACCCCTTACAACTTCCAATGTCAATTAGTGTGAAGAAGCTTTGGCTGGATTGTTCACAATGCACTGAAGTTTCAGTGAGTACGAAGCTTCGCTTTTAATCCAACTATTATAAGCGAAGTTTCGCTTGCAGGTTAACTACCGGAGTTACCGTATTCGCCGTAATAAGCGCCCAGGGCATTTAGAAAAGTTTGGTTCAGGGGGGGGGCGCTTATTATAACCCAAGGCGGTTGAAACCCGGTCTCCGAAACGGTGAAATCGGAAGCTAAGATTCATCAAATTTACGCTCTGTGACGTATCTGTAATCTATGAAAGACTTTCGACAAAACTGTGGTGCATTGCTATCAAACTTTGCTACTTAATTACGATCATTTTACAGAAAATTGTGCTGAAATCCCAGGGCGAAAACTCGCCGACTGACTGCCTCGAAATCGCCGTCTTCGATATGACGACTTCAATGCTTGAATAAAAATAGTTTCGACTCAAGCAAGTTACCTGAAATCTTCATTAGTTTTCTAACGTCTCTAACATTTTTTTAAGTTCCCGTGGAGTCTGGATTAACGGCAGGTTTAAGTACAAATCTGCAACATCGTGCCATCGACATGTATGATCGGCAACACGATGATAAAAATGTCTGGACGAACACACATGCTGTTGTCACGTGACGTTTGTTTTGAAGTTCGTCTGCATTTGTGAGTAAGCGAGCGCGTGCGTGTCACCAGAGTTCATTTGCCAAAGCAGAGACCGTCTTTTGGCCAGAGCCACGCAATCTAACGAGCTAGATGTGCATTGATTGTGTCTAAAGAAATTTGCACAAGCAGTAGACCTAAACCTAAACCAGAGCGTGTTTCATTCAGCACTTGCCGGTCTCATGTGCTAAAAACATTCAACATTTGTCTCGGTAAGGCTCATATTAGTCGCCGTGTAGCTGGATACGTACGTACATGTAACTATCTGACAGTTATTTTTCGGTGTAAGGGTGTGTAAGCATTCACTGTCAGTTGTCATTTTATTGGATATTCGGCTTAAGAATACCAATTAAGGTTAATCAAACAATCTATCTCCTAAATAACGCAAACATGTTTTATAGTATTAGAAATTGTCGGAAATTAGTGCCAATATTCATTTCTTACCGATGCTATGCTACACGTTTCAAGACTGGATAGTTCCCAAGTAATGTCTTTGATGACAGGTTCATATATGTAGCGCGCGCTTCCCGGCCACGTGCGTTTAACACCGAGTTATTTTTATTCGTGAGACAGTCGATGTGTCTGTACTGAAAGGTCAGACCATAGTAGGACATGGTCGTCGCGAAAGTAGCAACGCTGTTGCGTTCTTTTTGAAGCGCTGCGTTACTTTGATGTATATAGTTATGGCTTAATACAAACGTAGCTGTGCCGCTGGTGGTCTAGAAGACCCGTGCAAAATTTTTTTGATAAATTGAAGACGTTATTGTAGCCGAGTTTTAGGACTGTAAGTACGTCATTGTTCGCACGTACACGTTCATGTACTGGGCGCTTATTTCAGCAAAGTCTGAAAACGCGTGGGGAGCGCTTATAGGGGCATGGGCAGTTATTACGGCGAATACGGTACCTTTCCCATTTACCAAAACTTCCGAAAAAGCGAAGTTTCTCTTCTGATGGGAAAACATCTATTGATACATTAATTCAGGCAAGCTATTGCTCAGCTATTAATAAAACAGTAACATAGGTTCTTTATATTAATTCAATTAACTGAACAAAACAGCAGAGCCAAAACTGTCATTTACCAGTTTCTCATTGTTACAATACACACATTATCCCCACACCTATGATCAAACTGAATGATCAGACAACTACTAGTAACAAAACAGGACTACACTACCTAATCATATGACTCACCAATTTTGGAAGGGTCATGTTGGCAACCCTGTTAAAGATAACGGTTTGCTTAGGAGATATGAACTAATCTCCCAATAGTTCAAAGCATAGGTTTTCAAATTTGACACAAGTCAGCCCAACTCATCGCAGCAAAATTCAGACACAATGACACAACGCAGGTTGTGGAGAATATTTTACAATGAATGTTATATGCAGCCGAATGTGGGCTTGATGTCCAATATTTCTTCTACACAGACACACACTGAGCGAATAACTTGAAAGTCAAGTGAACCCTACTCAGTGTAAGAGAAATGTTTTTCAGAAGGGGAGGCATGCCCTAAGCTATAAAAAGTCTGGGGTCCTAAAATAAGACCTGTCTAGTCGTCGCAACCAACCTCGTTGCCACAAGATTTCATAGAACTACCACCTCCCCCCAATTGACACAGAACATACTTAGCTTAACGGATAATATAGCACTGATCATGTTATAGGAAAGACAAATCAAAGTCTATGCTCTGACCATGCATTCACACTTGAAACACTAAGGAAGTTTAGTAGTTTAGGTAAGCATTTTCACAGGTGTCAGTACATTAAGCAGCCTGTTGTAAGCAGCCTATAACCAGCCACGCAACATTCAAGGTTGCAAATAATGTTACTCTTCCATTCCAATACACTCAACAGATGATAAGTGATGTTTAAATTAACATTGTGGCATCTCATTACTTATCATAACAAGAGATGGTTAAAACCAAAGGAATCTTACCTGAGTAAATATTTCCCTGTTGATTGCCCATGATGTCACACAGGGATAATTTACACCTGGTCACCAGTGACCCACAGTTCTTACTCAGTGTTGCTGTCCCTTAATCACCTGCCCACACAGGTACATATTCAGAGCCAGTGTATGAAGGCCTACTAGTTCTAGGTAAACTTGAAGTAATGATGTAACAGTTGTATCAATAAGAAATGTGATTGCTTAACCACAAGCCACTATAACACATAACCTTCAAGTACAAACAGGTAAATGAAAGCACTGTAGACAAACAGGCCAGGTAAACAGAGCAGTGTGGTTGTCCCAAAATAGTAACAACAATCATGAAAATAACTTCTTCCAACAATTAACTTTCAGTCTATTGTTGCCACAGCTCATCAGTTGATCAATCCACAATATACAAATTCCATCACTCTAGTAATATACCCTAATCCAAGTTACATCACTGTAATCCACTCAAGCACAAATAGATCCACAAAATCCATGTGTATTTCAGCTAGACTGCAGGTAAATCCAATTTTCTGGTTCATCAGAATTTAGTCCCCAGTGTGGTATGGTACACCAGACATGGTGGTCACATCCATGTCCACATAAGATTTTTTGAAGAGCCAAAACCTCAATACAATTGATCAGAAAATCAAACAAGATCCAATGTGTGGGTAACCTGGCATGCAAGCACCCACTTCAAGGTGTTGGACAATAACTGAGTCCCATTTGGTCCTGTCTAGATAGCAATTAAGTAGTCTGTAGTGGACAGTATATGACATGAAGACCAGCAAACAGTTGCAAATTCACCACCAGAGCCTTAATAAAAGCACTATTCACATAAATATTTGCTGGCCATTGGAATGCCAAGTACTTTGAACCTTGCATGTAATGATCAGAGCAAAAGCTTCACAAAAATGTCACTCATCAACAACCAGTTATGCCCAATACTCCCTTTTTATTCAATCAACTGTTTAAGTCATAGTTCACCCCAATGACAGGTCAGCTGGGTATAGATTTCTGATACACTCATTGTACAGTAAGTAATATGTCAACATTGGAGGTGAATAGATGCACCCTAAAGGACAGAATCAACAGTGTCCCCTTGGGAACTAGGTCATATTTCTCACAACAAAGGAACAATAACACATGACTCACCTATAATTTAATAGGCATTTGGCTGAAACACAAGCAGAAATGTACAAGAGGAAAAATGTCCCATGCACACCAAAGAAAAAAAGTTCCACTTCTCATGAGCATTAAATTTCACAACAAATGACTTGAGAGCAAGCTTGAGAACCCACGAAAATGAAATTTGGTTGATGTTCCCAGGAAAAAACAACATGGCTGCAAGGACTCTAAATCGCGAAAAAAAATTCCAGGGAATAAAACAGGTGAATGGAATTTGCACTGAAAGAGGTCCCTAAATTGAATCTAGCTAGGAATCCCTAAGGGCAACACAGACCCTGTTCTCACAAAAAAGAAGCAGGCATTGCTTATAATGCAGGAGCAATGACACATAATGTTCACACCAGGTTCAACCCATAACCCATTTACGTACATAAAATGAACAAAAAGGTTCAAAACAATGAACATTGAAAACAGATTACATTAGTTACATGTATATTCTAAAGATACAACCAGTCAGTACACCTTTAGCTCTGGACCAATTCATTACAAACCAACTGAAAACTGACACGCCAACCTTTAACTGACACCCACTTTTATATTAGTGGATAAAAGGTTTACTTGTTGAGGTTGATGAGGTTCACCACATTGATGAATTAACAAAGATACCAAGGTGACACTACACCACTACCAAAGGATTCACACATACTTCAGGTTGTTTCACTTATGAAAATCGCCCCTCAAGCACTCTAAGTAACAAATATATCATAACAGTAGAGACAAGTATTCACAATTCTTTCCCCATCTAAAATATAACAAACACCTGTACTAGGACATACGATATGTTAAATATACATAAAACAACCTAAAAAAGAAGACATCAAGTAACTGTACAAGAGAAGAGGCAGTGTAGCCTGGTTGATAAGTGCCCGCTTTCTTTACTCAAGGTCCTGGGTTTAAGTCCCACCAGGTCACACTGCTAAACCCTTGAGCCAGGTTTCTAGCTCCTCAGCTCGGTTTTAACCATATATTAATAAAGCATAAAAATATTTCCAGGTGATCAGTGCAATGGGCCCACATGCAAGGCCTGCGCACGTCTGGTACAACGTATATCAGACTGCCTGCAATTATTTTATATTTTTTATAGCTGTACAAGAAAGAGCAAAGCGCCGTGTTGAGTCATATGCACCTACAATGTGCATCATATACAGTAGATACCAGAGATGATCATTAGTTCATATTCTCACTAAAAGGGAGTATACTAGTGAACTAGCCTCTAGTAGGTGCAAAGCAAATCAGAAATGCTCTCCTCACTAGGAACACACACCTGCTACCTTCCATCATTCTTCACTCACTTTGGGGAACAGGCAGGTGTCGGGAAACGAAGAAGTTATACAGAAACATTAAAAAGGCCATTAGGGTCACAACAAAAATCCGTCTGAAATGGGGCTTTACACGACATCCATGTTGTAACGTATTTGCCAAATTTCATAACCATCCATCAAGGACTTTGATAGATATCAAGACAAACACAAAGAAAAACTAGAAAGATTATTGTCACAGCGTGACAATAATCTTTCTAGTTTTTCTTTGTCACATCGTGACAATAACAGACTCTGCGCGTGCGTATTACTGAATACTGTTGTTATAAATATAGAGTCAACAGGGAAAGTCATTATTGTAGTCATACATGTAGAGTCAACAGGGAAAGTCCTTATTGTAGTTACCGTATTCGCCGTAATAACCACCCAGGGCGCTTAGAAAACTTCAGTTCAGGGGGGCGCTTATTATAACCCAAGGCGGTTGAAACCCGGTCTCCAAAACGGGTGAAATCGGTAGCTAAGATTCATCATATTTATGCTCTGTGACCTCAATGTAATCTATGAAAGACTTGCAACAAAACTGTGGTGCATTGCTATCAAACTTCGTTGCTAAATTACTATCATTTTATAGAAAATTGTGCTGAAATCCCAGGGCGAAAACTCGCCAACTGACTGCCTCGAAATCGCCGTCTTCGATATGGCGACTTCAATGCTTGAATAATAATGGTTTCGACTCAAGCAAATTATCTGAAATCCTCATTAAGTTTTATAAGTAGCGTCTCTAAGATTATTTTAAGTTCCCGTGGAGTCTGGATTAATGGCAGGTTTAAGTACAAATCTGTGCAACATTGTGCCATCTACGTGTATGATCGGCAACAAGGCGAGAAAAATGTCTGGACGAACACACATGTTGTTGTCACATGACGTTCGTTTCGAAGTTCATCTGCGAGTAAGCGAGCGCATGCGTGTCACCAGAGTTCATTTGCCAAAGCAGGGACCGTCTTTTGGCCAGAGCCACGAAATCTAACTAGCTAGATGAGTCTAAAGAAATTTGCACAAGCAGTAGGCCTCAACCAGAGAGTGTTTCATTCAGCACTTGCCGGTCTCGTGCTAAAAACTTTCGACATTTGTCTCGGTAAGGCCCATATTAGTCGCCGTGTAGCTGGATACATACATAACTATCTGACTTATTTTTCGGTGTAAGGGTATGTAAGCATTCACTGTCAGTTGTCATTTTATCGGATATTCGAATTAAAAACACCAAGTATGTTTAATCAAACAATCCATCTCAAAAATAACGCAAACATGTTTTATAGTATTAGAAATTGTCGGAAATTAGTGCCAATATTCATTTCTTATCGATGCTACGCTACCCGTTTCATGAATGGATAGTTCCCGACTAATGTATTTGATGACAGATTCATGTATGTAGCGCACGCTTCCTGGCCACGTGCGTTTAACACCGAGTTATTTTCATTCATGAGACAGTCGATGTGTCTACAGAAAAGGTCAGACCATAGTGGGACACGGTCGTCGCTAGAGCGTAGCAATGCTGCTGCATTCTTTTTGAAGCGCTGCGTTACTTTGAAGTGTAAAGTCACGGCTAAATACGAAAGTAGCAGTGCCGCTGGTGGTCTAGAAAACCCGTGCAAAAGTTTTTTGATAAATTGAAAACGTTATTGTAGCCGAGTTTTAGGACTGTAGGTACGTCATTGTTCGCATGTACACGTTCATGGACAGGCCGCTTATTTAAGCAAAGTCTGAAAACGAGTGGGGGGCTTATAGGGGCATGGGCGGTTATTATGGCGAATACGGTATACATGTAGAGTCAACATGAGAAGTCATTATTTTAGTCATACATGTAGAGTCAACAGGGAAAGTCGTTATTGCAGTCGTACATGTAGAGTCAACAGGGAAAGTCGTTATTGTAGTTATCCATGTAGAGTCAACAGGGAAAGTCGTTATTGAAGTCATACATACAGAGTCGACAGGGAAAGTCATTATTGTAGTCATACACTTAAGTAGAGTCAACAGGGAAAGCCAATATTGTTATCATACATGTAAAGTAAACAACAAAAGTCATTATTGTAATCATATATGTAGAGTCAACAGGGAAAGATTCTCTTGTTGCTTCAAATTTGTAGTCAGCTGTGGAAAGTCCATTAGGTACCTGTTCTCCTGGAGTGTAAAAATCAAGAAATTCCCTCTATCATGATATAATCTAGAATCACCCTTAATTAACTTGTCAAGCAGGCCTTTTGTGTTGGTACACAATACTGTGGCTGAGCTGGTCAGCACTTACAGTCACACAAAGGAATCAACAGGAGGTGAAAGTTAAGTCTAATTACTCTGATAGTCAATGGGGTTTTTCTCCATTCCAAGTCTTTTGGTGAAAGCATTTCATACAAAACACACCTGCTTCAAAGCAATTGTTGAAAGTGGTTCGCAAATAGTATTTTTAAATATCTAGTTAGCATCAGTGGCCCTGTTCACAACATAATTGCTGGATTACATGAGCATCAGATGAAAGACACAATATTAGAGCTGGACTATCACTGACTTAACATTAGTTTGCCACTGTTAAACTGATAAGGACAAGGCTGTATCCTGACTGACAGATCAGTGGACTGGCCGGATCAGTCAGTCGGGATGCTGATTCCACTACGCGGGTGCATAACACACTAGAGCTGTCACAAATGTAGAGATGGAAACACCTCTAGTAGTAGGTTTAACTCAGTGCCAAAAGGCATATTGCTAGAGAACAGTGTTTAATTCTGACAAGCATGTAATTACTACAGGACTTTCCCAGCAAGCCTCTCAGCAGTTATTCCAATACACCAACTGGTACTGCCAGCATGATGAATCACCAACAGACCACAAGACTAAATAGCCGCATTTCACCTTGAGACACCATTAGTTTCTCCTTTCTGGGGGCAATAAGGATGGCTATGGTTTCAACATTTCAATCTGATGAGATTGCTGTTTAACAGGGAACTTTTCATATTGGCCCTCTCTAGAGTAATGAGAGTGTGAAAATGGCTCTTTGTATTGATGTAGATCTCAGTGAACTAATCAAGTGGAAAGGTAATAGCTAGCACTACTGTCTTATCACACACAAATTGTTTTTTTTTGGCATTTGCAGAGTTCAACCTACAACTGTGGACAGTAGTTTTAACTTGGTACATTTAAAAATAACAAAATGACAAAAAGTTAATTTGTTTTTATCTTGACCAAGGATCATTTCACAAAGGAAATTTGCTTTTAAAATATGTTTCATGTCAGTTTTTGTTATTTCATTTTTAATACTCATGTCTGCTTTTTTTCTTACCGGAACTTGAAGTACCAAAACAGTGGTAGATTTTGATCGCTAGCAAAACTTATAATTAGTTTAGTTAATTCTGAACCCATCCCTGAACTTTCCAGATTACAGCTACATTAAACATTTCACAGCGAACAAAACCACACGTATCATTAGTTCAAGTTTAATCTTTATTACAACTCAAATCATAAAATATACACATGAGTGCAAATATAGTGATAGCCAACCTGAAGATTTGAAAATCTCTGGACAATTTTGGTTGCACTGACTACATAACTATTAATAGCTTTTTGTCACTCATAAAAAATGAAGAGTGGGCACAAGTTAAATACAACCGTTTCCAAGTGAAAATGTGGTTAAACGAGATTGAATTTAAGAATATTAAAAGAATAATCCATGTGA
Organism: Phoronis australis; assembly: GCA_002633005.1. Taxonomy (NCBI): domain Eukaryota; kingdom Metazoa; phylum Phoronida; family Phoronidae; genus Phoronis; species Phoronis australis. Next base: position 108,866 of record NMRA01000516.1, read on the forward strand.
CATTGTTCACAATGATCAGCTTTTGTAAATCCACCAAGCATATCGATACGGACAGACGTTTATCTTCAATTGTACCCAATGTTAGTAGTTTTTAGCTCATTAGTTCATAGATTTTTAAAAATGGAAACCTTACTTGGTTGTATTTTCCAGTTGAAAAATGTCGTGGTGTTTAAGTTCTTAACGAAAATTATTGGTTAATGTAGTTTGAAAATTCGCCATAATGTACAGGCAAAGATGTTTACTACAGTATATGGCTGGGTAACTGCACTTACTTGGGTCTTGCTCGCACCAGATAATGCGGTCATCACAACTGTATCCGACTTCGGTGCCCTGGTAAAAAGCCGCTCAGGACAAGCGGTGACATCCTTGTAAGTGAGGGGTATTATTCATGGTATGTGGGATCAAAATTCTCTACCTTTATCAACCGCAGCCACTGGCACTGATGCTGTTTCTTCTTTGCATAGGGAAATGTATGGAACATGTTTTTGTTCACCCATTCGGGCAATTCAAGAGGTTTGCCTTTTTTGGAAGGCAATAATACACCCCACCACAGAGCAATGGAAATCAGTTTGGAGCAATATGAAAGCAGGAAAGATGTTAAAACATAGTTTATACCAGTAAGTTGAAACCTGCCATCAGTATTACCATGGGATCTGTAAACTGCCTTTCCACCAAAGGCCTGATCGCCGTCACTGGGATAGTGAATTTCAAAATGGCAGGTCTATTTCCAGGGCTTGGAATGACCAGAAACAGAGGAATATTTTCTAGGTGATGTATCTGTTGATGTACTATTTTATTTTGTAGTGCGTAACGTTGCGTAATGCTACATGCGTAATCGGGCTCAAGCTTCTTATATAACCGACGTTACGGTACTATACCGCCTTCTTGACATGAACCGCTCTACTAGTAACGCTTACAACTCTGATGTTTTCATGGAGCCTAGAGCCTATATCATTGTAAGTTTATACTATTTTTCACATACTACCGTAGAGTTCACTGGCTATTTCTTGTATTGTACAAAACTGTTTAACACATGATATATTACCGAGTATCTTTATTGTATTGTAACGTGAACGTATTTCCCATGACTTAGTATTCGATTATATTTGTTTCAGTGAAACCGGCCTTGTCGGACAGAACGCGTTTAACGTCAACTTAGCTGTGAATAAACGTATCATATTCGACTATCCCATGAGTTCAAAGCCCAGGGTATTCCCCTGCGTGTAAACTTCTTGGCGACACGCCACGCTCCTTTTTGGCCCCGCCACTCAAATTGACTGCCACACACTTAATCATGACGGGAAACTTCACCGCCAGTCAAAAATCGCTAGTAAAAATGATCACTAGTAAAAATGATCGCTAGTTAAATGAATTGCTAGTAAAAATAATGGCTAGTAAAAATGATAGCTAGTAAAAATGATAGCTAGTAACTAGAAAGATTATTGTCACGGCATGACAATAACGGACTCTGCGCGTGCCTATTACTGGAATTATTATGGGAAGTTACTGACAGCAACCAGTTTACCAATATGAAAAGGAATTCTTTAAAATTGTAGGAGAAATTACATATTAATTTTTTGATGACCTTTCCACTAATTAACCTCTTCCAGTGCATTATGAGTCCCGAAGATGGAGTAATTGTTAACTCGATTAAAAGTGTGGTTAATGCTAATAATCACAGATGTTTTACTTTAAGCCCTTCAGAATACAAGATGAATGAATTGGTCAAACTTTCAGAAGAAAAATGCACCTAATGACCCCATGGGTGCACCAAATGACCTTAAAATTTAGAATTCAAACTTAATCGCACTTAGTCAACAGATACGTAATTCTGAAGTCTCTAGCTCAAAATTTTAGCTTGCACTCAATGATCTTTGACCTATTTTTTCTGATTGGTTAGGCCTATTGCAAAGTAAAGTAGGGTATTCAATTGGCATGTTGACTTACACCAGTGTGCTGAAATTGAAAAGAATTCCTTGAAAAACGTAAGACATGTAACATTTTGAACGTTACATGACCTTTGCACTAATTGACCTTATCCGGCGCATTTTAAGCATCTTTAGAATTATTGGAAAGCGCATGGAAAATTTGTTTAACGCTGAGAATCACAGTTGTCTAACGGTTGACACAGAATACTTGCTGATTGAAAGGTCAAATTTTCAGAAGAAAAATGCACCTAATGACCCCATGTTTGCACTAAATGACCTGAAACTTTGGATTCCGATTTGATTTACCTATGGCAATCAGACGTGTCAATTTGAAGTGTCCAGCTCAAAATTTTAGTTTGCACCTAATGACCTTTGACCTATTTCACCTGATTCGATGACCCGATTACTTAGAAAAGTAATTTTTTAAATTGTCATGTTGACTTATGCCTGTGCAATGAATTTGAAAAAGATAGCTTTAAAACTGAAGGAGGAGTACCATTTTGAAAATTATATGACCTTTGCACCAAACGACCTCTTCCGGTGCAATATGGAATATGATTATATAACCAACCAAAATTTATATACTGTCGAAAGTCATATGCTGAATTTGAAGACCATACCTGCACCCAATTTGGAGTTATTAAGCCTCAAAGCCGGTCGGAAGAAGAATAAGAATAAGAATAAGAAGAACTAGAAAGATTATCGTCACAACGTGACAATAACGGACTCTGCGCGTGCATATTACTGGAACTATTATGGAAAGTTACTGACAGCAACCCATTTACGAATATAAAAAGGAATTCTTTAAAATTGTAGGAGAAATTACACATTAATTTTTTGATGACCTTTCCACTAATTGACCTCTTCCGGTGCATTATGAGCCCCAATGAGTGAGTAATTGTTATAACTCGATTAAAAGTTTGGTTAATGCTAAAAATCACAGATGTTGTACTTTAAGCACTTCAGAATACAAGATGAATGAATTGGTCAAACTTTCAGAAGAAAAATGCACCAAATGAACCCATGGGTGCACCAAATGACCTGAAAATTTAGAATTCAATCTCAATCGCACTTAGTAAACAGATATGAAATTTTGAAGTCCCTAGCTAAAAATTTTAGCTTGCACTCAATGACCTTTGACCTATTTTTTCTGATTGGTTAGGCCTATTGGGAAGTTAAGTGGGGTATTCAAGTGGCATGTTGACTTACCCAAGTGTGCTGAAATTGAAAAGAATTCCTTGAAAAACGTAAGAGATATAACATTTTGAACGTTACATGACCTTTGCACTAATTGACACCATCCGGTGCGTTATAAGCATCTTTAGGAAGATTAATGCAAAGCCCATGAAAAATGTGTTGAATGCTGAGAATCACAGTTTTCTGACAGTTGGCACATCAGAATACTTGATGATTGAAAAGGTCAAGTTTTCAGAAGAAAAATGTACCTAATGACCCCATGTTTGTGCTAAATGACCTGAAACTTTGGATTCCAAATTGAATTTCCTGTACCAATCAGACCTGTTAATTTGAAGTGTCTAGCTCAAAATCTTAGTTTGCACCTAATGAACTTTGACCTATTTTACCTGATTGGATGACCCGATTACTTAGAAAAGTAATTTTTTAAATTGGCTTATTGACTTATACCTGAGTACCGAATTTGAAAATAGCTTTTGAAAAAAAGAAGGGGTAGCATTTTGAAAATTACATGACCTTTGCACCAAATGACCTCTTCCGGTGCATTATGGAAAATGAATATGTAACGAATCAAAATTTATATACTGCCTAAAGTCATATGTTAAATTTGAAGAACATACCTGCAACCATTTTGGAGTTATTATGTGTTGAAGTTGGTCGGAAAAAGAATAAGAATAAGAACTAGAACGATTATTGTCACGGCGTGACAATAATGGACTCTGGGCGTGTGTATTAAAGGAATTGTTATGGGAAGTTTCTGACAGCAACCCGGTTACCAATATGAAAAGGAATTCTTTAAAATTGTAGGAGAAATTACATGTTAATATTTTGATGACCTTTCCACTAACTGACCTCTTCCAGTGCATTATGAAGCCCGATGAGGGAATAATTGTAAAACCAATTTAAAGTGTGGTTAATGCTAGGAATCACAGAAGTTTTACTTTAAGCACTTAAGAATACAACATGAATGAATTGGTCAAACTTTCAGAAGAAAAATGCACCTAATGACCCCATGGGTGCACCAAATGACCCAAAAAATGAAAATTCAACCTCAATCGCATTTAGTAAACAGATATGTAATTTTGAAGTCACTAGCTCCAAATTTTAATTTTGCACTCAATGACCTTTGACCTATTTTTTCTGATTGGTTAGGCCTATTGCGTAGTTAAGTAGGTTGTTCAATTGGCATGTTGACTTACACTAGTGTGCTGAAATTGAAAAGAATTCCTTGAAAAACGTAAGATATAACATTCTGAACGTTAGATGACCTTTGCACTAATTGACCTTATCCGGTACATTTTAAGCATCTTTAGGAGAATTATTGCAAAGCCCATGGAAAATGTGTTTAACGCTGAGAATCACAGTTGTCTAACGGTTGACACATCAGAATACTTGCTGATTGAAAACGTCAAAATTTCAGAAGAAAAATGCACCTAATGACCCCATGTTTGCACTAAATGACCTGAAACTTTGGATTCCGATTTGATTTACCTGTGGCAATCAGACCTGCCAATTTGAAGTGTCTAGCTCAAAATTTTAGTTTGCACCTAATGACCTTTGACCTATTTCACCTGATTGGATGACCCGATTACTTAGAAATGTAATTTTTTAAATTGTCATGTTGACTTATACTTGTGCACCGAATTCGAAAAAGATAGCTTTAAAACTGAAGGAGTAGCATTTTGAAAATTATATGACCTTTGCACCAAACGACCTCTTCCAGTGCAATATGGAATATGATTATATAACCAATCAAAATTTATATACTGTTAAAAGTCATAAGCTGAATTTAAAGACCGTACCTGCACCCAACTTGGAGTTATTAAGCCTCAAAGTTGGTCGGAAGAAGAAAAAGAATAAAATTGAAGAAAACCCAGGAACAACAGTAGTCTGCGCTTGCACGCGCAGAGTAATAAGAATAAAATTGAAGAAAACCCAGGAACAACAGTACTCTGCGCTTACATGCGCAGAGTAATAAAAAGAATAAAAATAAAATTGAAGAAAACTCAGCAACAACAGTACTCTGCGCTTGTACGCGCAGAGTAAAAATGATTGCTAGTAAAAATGATCATTAGTAAAAATGATCGCTAGTAATAATGAATAAGTACAAGTCACATGGCACCTTTCGCTGTTTGTGGATCTGAAGGGAAAAATAATAATTTTATGGGATCTTGAATTGCGCCCCCGTTAAACAGTCATTCAATCCCCAATCTCCTTTCGTACCTCGTTTCTGCCTGGTTATCCGACAATGCATATAAATTTAATACAGCCAGGGACTAGGCAACGACTTCGATACGAATTTTCTAAAATGGGAAAGGGCCTAGGCTCGCTAATGAAGTAAGAAACAGTAAGATTTCTGCTTCATTCATTTTATCGTGTCCGAGTTTACAAAAGACATTGTGAATTATACTGCAGAGCACGACATCCAACTGTTTAATCAACCATAGCCCTGCGCCAAAATGACGATATTGAATGTTAACCAGTCTCAGATTCGTCTGCATGAACTGGATTATTACATTGTCTGCTACGCCGGCCTACGCCAATCAACTATCAATGATTTATGTTTAGCAAGACAGTATCAACAGAAGTTTCATTACAAAAATTAGTTTATTATGTCTACAAAGTTCAAATATTTTTTGTTCTATTTTTGTCACTTCGTGGATAACTGAATTTTAACAGTTTCTTGTACACAAGTGCGAAAGAGATCACACTATGCTGGACACTTCATTGTCAAATTGTCTTGCGAAGTGTTCTTTAACCAGATACTTCCACTAGGCCTACATGATGCTCACGTTAAAGGCGTCAGGCAACCTTTTTGCATGTCACTTTGAGCAAAAATAAGGTTCGTTGATTATCCCAGACATATTTTTCCGTTAATTACAGCTTTTTGGCAATTTAAACAATTACTCGTCCTCTACTCCGGAAGTGACGTTTTGGGAGGCACGAATCTCGTGCCAATTTATTTTCATATAGTCTGACAGTGAGAGCTGCCGAGTCAGTCATTATTCTATCTCGGTTATGATAAGTTCTGTCATTGTTTGCTTTTGCTTACGAGTCAGTCAACATGCCACACTGTTGCTACGTACCGGTATGTACTCATTATCGTCTCACAGACAGAGGAACAAGTCCCACTTGACTGAGTGTACCGCAACACACTCCCACTGGATAGTGACCTGTCACAAAAACTGCTCACATGCTGCCCTGTGACTCCCTCGCCACAGTCACCTGGCACTTTCTAAATAGCTCCAATGCTTTAGACAAGTCCACAATAAACTTATCAAAGTTTGGCTCAACGATCTGTTCATTGGATGACGAACTGTCCTCTTCACTGGGTGTCGAACTGGGCCTGTATTCACTCCTAATACTCAACATCAAAGCAGGGCTGCTTACAGGCTCTTAGCGATAATGAGTACATCCTGGTATGCAGCATCAGTGTGGCAAGTTGACTGACTCATAAATAAAAGCAAACGCCGATCGAACTTATCACAACCGAGGTAGAACAATGAATGACTGACTCGGCAGCTCTCACAGTCACACTATATGAAAATAAATTGGCGCGAAATTTTTGCCTCCCAAAACGTCACTTCCGGAGTAGAGAACGACTAATTGATTAAATTACGTAAAGCTGCAATTAAATGAAAAACATGTCTGGGATAATCAACGAACCTTATTTTTGCTAAAAATGACATGAAAAAAGGTTGCCTTCGCCTTTAAGGTCTTGTCTATGTTGTCTATGATGAGCAAACTGCACCCAATTACATCTAATTTTCAAATGTTGTCAGGGGAAGGTCTCACAGTCCCCACCATGGGAGGACGTCACTTCATCCTATGTAGTGCCGAGTTCCGCATCCACGTCGAGCAATCACCACCACGCTCCTTTCAAAACCCAGCTAATAGGGGAATCCAATTTCTCATATTCGCGTGCAGCAACGGGCTTTGCACCCCGTTTTGGCCATTCACCACCACGCTCCTTGCAAATCCCAGGGGAAACACTGCTTTCATGGCTCCTACAGTATCATTCCACAAATAAACAGGCTTGTGTGATAGAAACACATTTGGTGGTGTAAAATTTTAATGAAATTAACAATTTTGCAAGTCGAAATAATGATATAAAAGAGATGGAAAAAGATGAAACTGGAAATCAAAAAAAAAAAATCAAAACCAAAAAACGATATCTTCTTAAAAGAGGAAATTCCAAGCCATGAGTTCGAAAATCAACTGATCAATTGATCAATTGATATAAGGTGGCTTACCTTATGAAGGTTTGACCACAAAAACTGATACCATTTTGTACATGCCGAAGTATGGGAAGAAAATACATTTTCTATCATTATATAAAAAATGGTGAAACACTTTATGTGGCCAAAAATCACTTTATAATAGTTACACCAGTTTGTAATGAGAAGGAAATGACTCTTTTACAGTCAAAAGTTCTCTGTTAAGAAATGGAAAATGTACTATAGCACCAGCTTGCCAACTAGAATCAAGAGGGATACATTCTGCAAGCACAAGTTTAAAAAAGCAAACATCAAATGTTACCCTGGCCACTTCACATGTATAAAGGAGTTCAATAGCATATAAGCATAACACTATACCAGCAACATACTGTAAATGTTCGGATTAACGCCCATGCTCAGTTAACCGCCCACTCCCTACTTTAGATGGATTTTCGATTTAATTGACCACTGCTCAGTTAAGCACCCCCCGTGATTTTTCAAGATTTCCAGTTAAGCGCCCACCTCTCGGTTAAGCGCACATCCCCGACTTTTAAAGAATAAAGATTTAGCGCCCAATGATAAGGAAATGTGCGATTCCCCGACTTTTTGAATAAGATTGATGATCACAATGAGCGCAACAATGCCGGCCTCCGAGACAGTGGTTTAGCAATGTGAATTACATTTTTACAAGTGAGGTGTTATTGTCTTGGGTCATGTACTCACTTCAAAATATAATACTTGAACGTTTTTGTCACTTTATTTTCTTCCCATGTTTGCAAAGTTTAAGAACCCCGCTGGCGTCAAAACCTCCGCTTTCAGTGACTTAATGTCTGCCGCCCTGAGTTTAGGCCTGCAGTGCACTAGATAAAACAAAAATTCGAAAAAATGAGGCCAGAGAAATGAGACAATGGTTTTGCCAACCCTCCAAATTTTATAAAAGTGGGATGCTCTCGTATTTTGAACAAATCTCAGAACTCACGGAAAGAGGTCAATTCTCAATATTTTGATGAATGTAACTGCCGGGTTATAGAGGATGTGTGGCGACCGAAGGGACAGTACAAGTGCCTTACTGGGTTACTGATTTCGTTGCTGCCTATCGATTTCTGAATTCAAAGGTTGGCAATAAAAACTGCTAGTCAAATTTTGTTTTTCACTTATTGCATCTCAGTCAAACTGGCATTAGCAGATTTAACTAATGTCGCTGGCTGTTCTTTACTATTTCTTGCGTCAGCCTCCACGTAAGCGTGACTGTGTGAATTATCGTTTCCACATCCCCTTTTTAGCCAACCAGAATAATTTTCTTTATACATTGGCCAGTTTCAGCCTGAACGAAAATTCTTACCATTCGAGTCTGAAATATCTATGACGTTGACTGACTGAAAATTGGTGATAGTGGGTAGGAGATGTACACAGCTAGCTACGGGCATGGGCTTAGGGAGCATCGAGCCGGTAAATATCGGAATAGACTTGACATCGCAGTTTTGGGTAACATTGGCAATGGAGGAATATCGTAAAGAACTGGGTCTTTCGTAACAACAGCTTAAAAGTACATAGTCACGCCCGTTTCTGTTTGTCGCTATTCTCTTTTGATGTGCGACTTTGTAGTGGTGCACGCGCGCATGTTCCCACACTTTGGAGTGCATGTTACCTTGACACCAACATGCGATTGACAGGTGACTCACACGTAGGCCCTACGTGCGTGCTGAATCCCGCCGCTATCTTTGGCCATAAAAAACGAGATGCATATTGTGGCTATTACTCAGCAATTCTGGAAATTTAATAGTGAATAACTAATCTGAGGGCAAGAGAACCTTTGTTGGGATCATCCACTGTTATGATATTTTTCCCGTCATGTGGCGGCGTGACGATAACGCTGTTTGAAAAGTGCTACGCGTTCCGAGTACGTGTGTGGTGTGGGGACTTAAATCACGAGGTAGGATTAACCGCCCAGGACGGTTGCCTATCGTAATAAGCGCCCATGTTCGGTTAACTGCCCACCCTGGATTTCTTGAAATTTCACGTTAATAAGCGCCCATGTCTGGTAAACCACCCAATCCCGAGTTTTTGGGTTTGCCAATTTAACCGCCCAGGGCGTTAACCCGAACGTTTACGGTAATACCCTATTACACTTAAACCACTAACCAGATCATATAGGGACAACAGGGTTGCTATGCTCGTCCAGTCTACCAATTAAAATGAGAGCCATATGAATGATACTTGACAAAATTGAATGAAAGAATGACTGAAAATGATATGCACGTTGGCCATGATCATTATCATCATACATTGGAAATGAACTTACAAGTCCTTTCCTCACACCAATACCAAAACCGGCAGGACACAAATTACCCATTCACATTTGATACACAGGATTGACTCTACAAAAATGGAAAACTTTGGCTAACTTCGGAAGATTATATCTCAGAAATGACTAATTGGATTCTTACGAAACTTTCGGATGCGGTGCTTTATGAACTGTTTACTTAGAAATTCTTTTTAAAATATTCCAATTTTTCACGGGGACTTGAATGATTTTTTTAAAAAATTAACGTTGCACAGAACAAAAACAACATGATAATTTTGAAAACAGCAACAGTTTTGAAATATTACCTTGAATCTTCCTATCAATCCAGGTTTGGTCATATTATTGATACCATCGTTTTGCAATGAATGTACTTTTCCTTTTTGCTGAATTTTATTAAAAGACACTTTCAGAGGACACAATTAATGGCAGAGTGGGCGTAAAGTCAAAAAATCAAATTCTACAGGCTATCGACTTTCAGAAAACATAGTATTATACTTTACTGAGCTAAATCGATATTTTTGGCTAAATGCTGACTGTCATAAGGACCTACATCTATGGTTGGACCTTTCTTTTAAATACCAACTGGTAATGATTCTAAGCTATAACATATCCAACAAGAGCAACGTGGAGTGTTGAAATGCGCCCACGAATGCATTGCAAATGGTGTGCTCTTAGGGTGGTTTGTTTGTATCATAAAAATGAAAACTAGATGGCGCAAAAACATATAATCCATCCAAAAACAGGAACATGCCATATTTCATAAAAATCTGTCAAGGAACTTCAGAGAATCAAAGGAAAACAGAATAAAATGAAATAGCCACAAGTGGGCACAGTGTCCGTTGGATCCGCCTGAAAGTGGTCGTCGACTATTGTTGTCTTCATATAAATACATTGTCTTACTAAATTTAGTAAAGATCCTGCAGTGGATTTAAGAGACACAACTATGGGTGCAAAACAAAACTACCACTAGGAGGCGCCACAGTAATCAGTCACCATCATCAAAGGTCGTCTTCACACTGAGAACATATATGCCAATTTTCAAATGATTTGGTTGATTACAGGGATGGACACCAAAAACAAGATTTGAAAACGGCAAAAGTGGCCACTAGGTGGTGCAAAATACCTCGATTCCATCCAAAAACAGGCAGATAGCATCATCACACCAATAGATGCCTATATATAAAATTTTATGAAAATCAGTTGAGGACATTTGAAGATACTGAGTTAAACGCAAAAAACTAAAATTGACACTAGGGCGCACAGCAGTAGTCAGATCTATCTGAAAGTCGTCGTCATCCGTAGCCAAAATCACATAAATACACTTGCTAAATTAAGTAAAGATCCTGCGAACGGTTCAGGAGATACAGCCATAGGCACAACAAAAACAAAACTGCCACTAGGAGGTGCCACAGTAGTCGAAATCGTCGGAAAATCATCGTCAACCATCCTCTTCCTAGTAAGCACTTACATGCCAATTTTCACAATCACCCTTTGAGTGGTTTGGTTGATAGAGGGGTGGATGCAAAAAACAGACTCGAAAACAGTAAAAATGGGCACTAGGTGGCGCAAACTACGTCGAATCCATCCGAAGGGAGGATAGCATCATCTCACTAATAGGTGCCTACATATTAAATTTCATGAAAATCCGTTGAGAACTTTTGAAGATACAAAGGTAAACGTAAAAAATAAAATTGCCTCTAGGGGGTACACCGGTAGTCAGATCTGTCCAAAAGTCGTCATAGTTCGTTGCTAACATCATATAAATATACTTACTAAATTTTGTAAAGATCCTACGAAAGGTTTGGGAGATACCGCCATAGGCGCAAAAAACACAACTGCCACTAGGAGGCGCCACAGTAGTCAAAACGGTCGGAAAACCATCGTCAATTGTCTTCTTCATAGTAAGCACATATATGCCAATTTTTGCAATAATCCATTGAGCGGTTTGGTTGATAGAGGGGTGGACGCAAAGAAAATGACTCGAAAACACTAAAAATTACCACTAGGTGGCACAAACTATGTCAAATCCATCTGAAAACGAGTGGATAGCATCATCTCACTAATGGGTGCCTACATACCAAATTTCATGAAAATCCGTTCAGGACTTTTGAAGATACAAAGGTAAGCGTAAAAAAACTAAAATTGCCACTAGGGTGCACACCGGTAGTCGGATCCATCTGAAAGTTCGTTCATGAAGTCCCATTCATGAATGGAACATACATGCCAAATTTCATGAACGTATGTCAAAGGGTTTTGGAGATAGAGCAGTGGACGCCGAACGGACGGACGGAGATGACGGCATAATGCGTCCACATATAAATGTGTGGGCGCTTAAAAACACTTCATATATTCAAATACACCCTACTTCATTTAAAATCCAATGTTGAATTTCTCACTCCGATGTGGATTAAGTTGCACTCAAGCATAACAGCTGCTACTATATCCACATGGAGAATCCACTGATATAAACCAAGTTGCACCCTATTCAATGGCAATTCACAAATCATATTAGAAAATCACAAATGACTTAATCCACCAAACTTGCCTATGTCTAGTGGGATCTTCCACTGTGACCAGAAAGACTCATCCAGCATCATGGCAACAGAGCAGACTTGGGGAGCAGACTTAGCAAAGTGCAGCCGCCTGTGAACTTTATCCGACTACACAACCAACACAGGAGAGCGTGGGGGATACTTGTAACTAAAGAAGGTATTAGTCAGCTATAGAGAGTTCCCAGACCAAACCATTCCTAGCAGAGGAAGGTACCGATATTCAAAACCAAGAACCAGAGTGATGACAAATGGTTCCCGAGAACACCAACACAACTGGACACCATGACAACAGTTAGAGACAACTGTTACAGAAAAGTAATAGTAATACATTGAAAGTTCATGTTTCATGAGCATTTTTATGGCAACTATTTTCTTGACTTTCATATCATAAGTACGTTTTTCAGTTGAACACCATAAATAATGAACAAAAGGTAATATAAAGGAATAAATGTAAAATGAATAAATCTGTAAACAATTTTGCCACAAGATAAATGCATGTTGGACTATTCCTGCAATCTGTGATATTTTCAGAAATGCCAGTAACAGCTGGAACAAACTTGCAAATGCCAAAAGCAATCTATGTTGACAGAAAACAGCTACCTGAAGTCTACTGGATGTAAAGCTATGGGAAATACTGGGGAGCTCACTAGGTACACTATGATACAGTAATGAATTATACATTGGGGTTTAAAACTTTGTTGACTTAGAACATAGCTATCAGACTGAGCACAAAGGACAAAAAAGAAAAGAAAATATACTCCCACTAAGAATTTGCTTTTCATCTGCAGCACTACAAAGAAATGAACTTTAGTTTCAGGAATCCATCCAAGAATCATTCTCATTATAATTAGCAAGTCCACATTGATGGGTCACTAGGAGGAGCTGTCGTGCTGAACTGTGAGTCATTCATACATCAACTAACAGGCTCTCAGGATAAAAGGGAGGTGAGATGATTTATGGTTCACATCATCAATGACCCAGCCCCACACCGGTAATTACAGGTCATTTACATGTTATAACTGGATCATCAATGACCCAGCACCAGACCGGTAATTACAGGTCATTTACATGTTATAACTGGATCATCAATGACCCAGCACCAGACCGGTAATTACAGGTCATTTACATGTTATAACTGGATCATCAATGACCCAGCACCAGACCGGTAATTACAGGTCATTTACATGTTATAACTAACATCACGCCACACTGCCAATCTGTTTTGATAATAACCTGATTTCTAAGATGTGTTCTAGCATTTGAGCAGTCTCGAATTTTCTGGGTCTTTTCACACCCCTTTCTAGATTCATGTGGACAATTCTTTGACCACAATCAGATATTCATGTTTACTTAGTACAAGAAGCGTTCACTATAGAGCAACTAATTATAATGTTACTAATAAGTGGTCCAACCAGGCTGCATTCAAATCTTAATCAAGAAGCATACCGATCACATGTTCAATTCATTGAATATACCAAAAGCATTGTAAGTGACTATACTGTGTACCACAGATTGGCATGCAGTTCCTCCGAAAAAATATTTATCCTTGGAGACAGTATTGACCAAAACATTACCTAAAGGATACATGAGCAATGCAGAATATTAATGTGCACCCACTATGTGCATCGGATACAGCATTACCTACCAGTCTCCTGAAGTGTAAAATCAAGAAATTTCCACTAACATGACCTAATCTAGAATCATGCTGGATTAAACTAATGTCAAGCAAGCCTTTTGAGTTGGTACACAACACTGTGGCTAAGCTGGTCAAAGCTTACAGTCACACAAAGGAATCTACAGGTGAAAGGTAATTCCAATTTCTCTGAAAGTCGATCGTTTTTCTCCTTTTGAAGTTTTATGGTTTAAGTATTTCATACAAAACATATCTCTTTAATGACATTTATTGAAAGTCGTTCGCAAATAGTATTTTTAAATATTGATTAGCATCAGGCACACTGTTTGCAACATAATTGCTGAATTAGGTGAGCTTATCAGAAGAAAGCAGATAGCTGGACTATGCAAACAGCACGGGTGCATAACATAATGCATACAAGGAGTGATCATTATTTTAAACAGTCACACTAGAGATTGCCAACTACGTTATGCACCGCACCCACCGTGGAATGAGTATCCCGACTGCCTGATCGGCCAGTCTGGATACAGCCTTGTCATTATCAGGTTGACAGAGGCAAACCAATGTTTACATAGTCCAGCTCTCTTATTGTCCACTTTCATTTGATACTCATGTAACCCAGCAATTATGTTGTAAACAGCTCATGATAAATGACTTTCCCCAAATGTCATGAAGCAGATGTGTTTTGTATGAAATATTTTCACCAACAAATTAGGCAAAATGATAAAAAGACCATTAAACCGTACAATGTAGCTAGGTCAAATCCGTCTGAAATAGTAAGTGCCATTGTCTCCATGATGAACATTCATCAAAGAACTTGGTAGATATCGAGACGAACACAAAAAACCCTTGATGGACTCGCGAGTACTCAGATTTGTCTCAAAATTCAAAGCAGCTGTACTCTCCGAAAGTCATGGCACATTTCTTGAGGATTCATCAGGGAACTTTGACTTTGACGTTTTACTGGCTGAAAAGCGTGTCCTGCAATTTGCATACTTTGGAGATCATTGTTATGAAGATATGGAGTGGCAAGTAAACAAAACAAAATTGTCACAGGGAGATGCAAGAGCAGTCGCAGCCATTCGGAAATTAACACCAGCCGTGCGCTTCTCAGTTGAAACACATCAGTTAAGAGGCGGATGACAAAAAAAAACTTAAAAAAGCCTCTTGGTAGCACAAAATTGGTCCAATCCAACTGAAAA
Source organism: Phoronis australis (assembly GCA_002633005.1). NCBI lineage: Eukaryota > Metazoa > Phoronida > Phoronidae > Phoronis > Phoronis australis. The sequence continues at coordinate 123,897 of NMRA01000516.1, forward strand.
CGGGCGTTGTAGCCTCCTTAATAGATACCTATTTGCAAAATTTCATGAAAATCCGCCAAGAACTTCTGAAAATATAGAGACAGACATAATAAAAACAGTAACTAGGGTCCTTCTTAAAGTGGCACTTGTCATCTGTCACATTCATAAAAATACACTTGCCTAATTTCAGATTTAAATCTTGGAAGGGGTTTAAAGAGAGCCGGATGCCAGATGGACAAACGTCTAATGGATGGTCGCCAAACAGACAGATATGACAACTTGCAACCACATATAAACATATGGGTGCATAATAATGGTTACCAAAATACCCTAGCATCATTAGAACAAGCTTTTAGAGATGAGAAGTATCAGGAAAAAGGTTGCATTACCTAAACAACTTGTTAGTGAATTTCTAACAAGCACGTGGTGGTTATTTAGAACTGCATGCAGGTTCTTGAGCTTATGCACATGCATCTGACCTGGCTGGCCTGTCAGGTACCGCCTTGCTGTAACTTCATATCCACCGAAGCCACCTTCTTTACATCTCGACAGGTCTGTTGGTGGAACCTTGTCTTCCACAACTGAGCTAGTGTTTAATGAGAGACCAACAACTTCTGCTACACCACCAGATTCTTCCGAAATGGCACCAATGGCTAGTGTACCAACACTATCAAATTCTGGTTCATGCTTAATGAACTTTTCACAGGTTTTGCCCATTTTGCTAGGTGGTTGGATAGGTGATTGTGTCTCGGGGTCGAAATGAAGGCCAACATCTCGGGTTGGTATGGTATCGTGTTCAGGATCTTGTGAGCAGGTCATCTCTTCATCAAGTGCACCTTTACTATTCTCATCTACTTTCTCAACAGATTCTTTTCTAACTTCCACGTAAGTACAAAGTGAAGACCCAGCTCTCTTAAGGTCCCCATTCTCCTCGAAAGTTTTTGATTTGACATGTTCATTAATACTTGGTGCTTGGGGTTCTGGTATTTGATGGGAACTGCTCTTGGAGGAAGTGAGCAAACTTTCACGTTTAAGTTCATTTTCAGGGTCCTTCTCATTTAGTGCCTGAATCCACTTTGTACATGGCTGTTCTTCTACATAACCAATTGTCACTGTGATTTCCTGAACCTCTTCCTTCTGACTTGTTGCTCTTTCAACTTTTCCTTCCAGTATCATGTTGTCTGACAATAAAGGATCTCTGAGGTCATGACCTGAGCAATTGATTTCAACATCTTTCTTACTTGCATTGTCATTATCAACAACTTGCCTGGAATCAAACTTAACCGGTACAATTTTCATATTGTGTACACTGCCTTCAGGAACATCGCTGGAACTTGTCTTACTTTTTTCCATTCTGTCACTTCTGCTGCAATCAAGAGTATGTGCCCCAATTGCACTGTTACTGATTAGCACAATGTCTTTTTTGTCAATCTTCGGATGCTTTGGTTTATCACTTCCAGATGGCGCTATCTTCTTCAAACCTTTAAACGCCATTTTTGTGAGCCTAGAGAACGTATGGGACTTCTGCAAACTTCCCAGTTTTTCTTTCTTGAAACTAGTTTGAGTTTTGCCATACTGTTTTGTTTCACAGTCTTCAGGAATATCGTTTTGTTCATTTCCTTTCACATGAGACTTTTTGTCCACCTGAGTGACACTGGTGCTTTCAGTTACACCTCCTTTCTTTGAGGTCTTTTCCGACATATTTTGTAACCCTTTTTTATCTGCTTGTTTAGAATGAATCCGGCTGTGTTTTAAATTCTCAGCTTTAGAAAACATCTTTGGCATTCCACTAGCCTTGCTAGAGTTAGGTTTCCTAGCAACTGACAAAGGCTCAACACTTCGATTTACTTCATTACTAGAAGCATCTAAGTCGAGATTGTTTGAGCTTTCCTGGTTAGTACATGCTGGCACTGAAAGAGAACTGAACTTTCTATTGGAAAGAAATTTTTGTATGCCACTTTGTATGTTACTGTCCTTTTTATTTCCACTTTTCTCGCTACCAATAGATTTAATGCCAGACTCTTTCTTTTTTCTGTTAAACAATGGTAAAGTGTTCAACTTCTGATCCTTCTTGGAATAAATTGGAAGTGAATCTGCTGGACGTTCAGTCGCAATTATTTGAGGACAAGCATCAAATGAAACATGTTTTGGCCGGTTTCGTGAATTCTCTTCTACCTCAACTTTGGAATCAATGACATCAACAACTGATGTTGGTGATGACACATCGTCAGTGTCACTGTACAATTCCATTCCTTTTGATGTATTTTCTTTAGAAATCAAACATTCTTCCTTAGAACTTTCATTAATCAATGTGGAAGAAGTGTCATAGGAATTAGATATTTCTGAACCATTGCAGTGTCTGGGTTTTTGGCAAATGTCGTTTTTGTTGAGCACAGGAACTTTTGTAGCCGATACTCTTGGTCTGGTTAATTGTTTCATCTGACTAAATGATTGATCTTTTACAATCACTTTACTTTTGTTGGTAACCTTATTGCATGGATTAGCAATGCCAGACCCACTTTGCACTGATCTTGTTTTGCCTTGCTTCTTACTGGTGCTCACAGGTGGTTCACATTCGCTTGCTACAGATTTAGTAGAATAAGTATTTGACAGTCTCAAGGGCTTATTGGCAATTTGCCTATACAGACTGGAATCAATTTCTTTAGAGATGACTGGATCTTTATGACTTCTCATCATACTTCTACCAGGTTGTGATGGCGTATTGACATCACCTGTAGGCATCTTACGACTAAAGCTTAGCATCGGCAGTGATCTGTAAATAGAATCTAAAGGCCGTGTTTCTGTTGATTTATTCAACTGAACATCTTTTTCAGGCTTCGCACGAAGGCCATTTTTGTGGGAACTGGCATAGGTGGATACATTTGAAGTATTCCTGCTCGGTCTAATTCGAGAACTGTCAGATAATTTACATTTCTCCTGTCTGTCTATCAAAATGGATTCCTTGAATCTAGGTGCCGTCATCTCCATGTAATCTTTGTCAAGGGAGTCAAGAGAGGAAGTACCTCTTGCAACAGGTGAATGCCATTTGAACTCTTCCACGCAAGAGTTGTATATGTTGATTTGTTTTTCATCAAACTCAACATAGTCACTGCTACTCTCCTGGTAACTTTCTGTAACAGCCGATGGCAAGCCACATACGCCATACAAACTACTATGGGGGCTGCAGACGAAAGTTGTGTTTAAGGATTCTTCAGATGAGCATGGAACTTCATCTTTTCTCTTTTGCTGTTGACGTTTGAGCTCTAGGCGAGACAATAATCTTTGTGATGGGGCACGTATCACTGGACTCCTATCCTGGAACATTAAATGGTCAGCCAAGATAGAAGAGTTGTCTACCTTATAAAAACCTTCTTCAACAGAAGTTTGTGAGCTCGTTCTCCCCAGTGTTGCTTCCCATGATNTCTGTTTATCAAAATGGATTCCTTGAATCTAGGTGCCGTCATCTCCATGTAATCTTTGTCAAGGGAGTCAAGAGAGGAAGTACCTCTTGCAACAGGTGAATGCCATTTGAACTCTTCCACGCAAGAGTTGTATGTGTTGATTTGTTTTTCATCAAACTCAACATAGTCACTGCTACTCTCCTGGTAACTTTCTGTAACAGCCGATGGCAAGCCACATACGCCATACAAACTACTATGGGGGCTGCAGACGAAAGTTGTGTTTAAGGATTCTTCAGATGAGCATGGAACTTCATCTTTTCTCTTTTGCTGTTGACGTTTGAGCTCTAGGCGAGACAATAATCTTTGTGATGGGGCACGTATCACTGGACTCCTATCCTGGAACATTAAATGGTCAGCCAAGATAGAAGAGTTGTCTACCTTATAAAAACCTTCTTCAACAGAAGTTTGTGAGCTCGTTCTCCCCAGTGTTGCTTCCCATGATGCATCACCAGCTTTGCTGTCAGCATGTGAAGTCTGATTTTCTCTTAGTTGTTGTGCACTGTCAAAGCCTTTGCTTAAATTATCAGATGTAGTCATTTTCTTGATAGAACCATAAAAAGTTGCCAATGGTGCTGGGTGACTCTCTTCATTGCCAACTTGAGGGGCAACACTCTCCGATTTCAAGCATAAATTCTCACTACGTAGATGACTTTTGTTTGCAGTACAAGTCGAGTGCATACCGTGTAAAGCACTTCTCTTTGACAACACTGATGGACAGTGGACATCTTCACTTTCAGGAACAGTGACATCACAAATTCTACTGCCCGTACTGCCAAGAGATAACTTATTAAAACTAGTATTCCCTACCACTAAACACGACTCACTGGATGCTTCGACAGGGTTAGTTTTTACACTTTGTGAATTATATTTAGTGAACCCAGCTTCCTTCCTATAAGATCGTAAGCCAGGTATTGAAGAAACAGGTTTAGTGCCATGGGAATTTTTTTTGTTACAACCTGCGCCTAAGTTGTAGTTCTTACTTATGGGGAGATGACTTACTTTTGAAGTTGATTTAGACTGACCTTCATGGGAAGACATAGTTTGTCCACTATTAGACTGTATAGATACGCTTAAGCTCCTTGAAGTAACGCTTACAGATTGGTTGGAAAATTTGAAAGTCTTGAAGCCACCATCATCGTCATCACTCCAGGTTTCCAAGACTGCTGTCATAGGACGCACATTTTCATTACACAAATTCTTTTTCCTAGCTTCTTTTTTCTTGGTTCTGTGCTTGAACATTTCTAGGAAAAAGCAGCAAAATATTAGTTTTAAAAGAAGTATCTTTCTTCGGTTGTAACTATTAACACCCACATAAACAAACACAAGACACACACACACGTCACAGGTCTTGTACCATTGAAAAAATTTCATTCTACCTCACTCAGTTGAGGATACACATGAAAACACACAGTACTGATGTCATAATCATTGCACGCTTTTCATTCAATTACACTTGAGGATACAACCAGATGCACACAATACTAATCTCTATTTTTTCTGCAGCAACAATTCACACCCACACAAGATGTATATGGCACTGGTCCAACATCACTGAAAGTTTTTCAATCTACCTTACTTTAAAATACACACTAACAACACATGACACTTTCGTTATATCATTGTCAGTCTTTCATTCTATCTCACTTGAGGATAATACTCGAGTCAAAATTCTTATCCAACATATTACCATGTTTTCTGTAGCCTCTGTATGACCACATTCAAACTGCATTTCAGCCATCATCCTGTGCCAACACCCAATATTGCAAGCCTTAACGTCCACCATTTCCAATCACAACATAACACAGATCTCTCAAACTGCCTGTTCAAAAAGTGCCAAAGAAAGTACTAGGCATACTTGGGAATGACTCGAAGGAAGAAGTGGACAAAGTCTGCCCCTGTCCTCCAGCCATTAGAGCAACGCAGAGCGTTGAAATGTGTCCATGAATGCACCGCAAACTGTTAGTGTGCTTCTAGGGTGCTAAATATTTGTATCTTAAAAATGGCTACTAGATGGTGCAAAATATGTTGAATCCATACAAAAACAGAATTGTCATGGTTTTTTTAATAGAAAGCTATTTACCAAATTTCATAAAAATCCATCAAGGAAAATGGAAAAAATGGAATTGCCACTAGGTGGCACAGTATTCGTCAGATCCATCTGAAAGTCGTCATCTGTTGTCAACTTCATATAAATACACATAATAAATTTAAGAAAGATCCTGCAGTGGGTTTAGGAGCTGCTATGGAAGCAAAAAATGCCAACAGGTGCCACCACAGTTGCGGAAGACATCGGAAAATCAACCGTTCTGTTCACACTAAGAATGTATATGCCAGTTTTCACAATCTAATCTTTAGTGGTTTGGTTCACAGACGGGCGTCATTTCACTAATGCCTATCTGCCAAATTTTATGAAAATCCGTTAAGATCATCTTTTAATCAGGTAAAGGTAAAAACTAAAATTGCCACAAGGGGCCACTCCGATAGTCCCATCCATCTGAAAATCATCGTCATCCGTTGTGAACTTCATTACTCGCTAAATTTAATAAATATCCCGCAGAGTGTTTACGAGATACAGCCTCTAGGATGTGCCATAGTAGTCGATGTCATCAGAAAATCATCGTTAGCAGCCCTCTTCGTAGTAAGAACATACATGATAATTTTCACAATCATCCTTAGAGCGGTTTGGTTGATAGAGCAGTAGACGCCAAAAACAGACTTGAAAACAGTAAAAATGGCCACTAAGGTAGTGCAAATACGTCATATCCATCCGAAAACGGCAGGAAAGCATGATCTCATTAATAGATCCCCAATACCGAATGTGTAAATCCGCCATCTTAAATTTGCCGCCGCAGTTGCATTATGGGAAATGTATATCTTTATCGCTTGACAACCGATTGTGTACATGTAGTGTTGCCGGGTGTTGTAACAAATGTTCAGCCCAGAAGTGGTCAATAAAGTTAGTTTATTTGAATTCTTATCCAAAAATTAATATTAAACGAATAACTAGTGCAGAAAGCATGCAACTATATTTTATTATAGAAATGTTTTGCAAATGAATAAAGTCAACGTTGCCGCACCCCAGCTCCGTCGACTCTGACTCCAGGGCCCAGTCTGCAACCTCCGTCAGGCTCATGCTCATAACTCGAGATTTCACACACAAAATCGTGCTCACTGGAGTCGCAGGCCTACTCAAAAAAGGGTATTTAATGTCACATTTCGAGTAGACTCCAAACGCGTTGCTATGGAAATCTTCAGTTATGATGTCAAATGCAAAACCACAAAAAGTCGCACTGATTCAGCACTCACTATATTCGCATCGACTACCCTAGCAACTATGTTATCATCAGCTCTCGCAACAACTACAGGAGTATAACGTGGAATGCTGAGTGTTCTGTAACTGTTCAATACAAATATTCTCCTACCATTTCTTGATACATTTGCCAATTATTAAGCTTTACTTCTTGAGTTCCTTATCTCCCGCCGGAAAGTGTCTCGAGAAATTTGAAACAGCTTATCAAAGAAAGTCAGTCGGCAGGAGCGGAGCAGCGAAAATCTCAGTGTACCTAATTTAGTCAGGGGTCATTCTCCCCGGCCTACATTTGACTCATTACTCCTAAAATTGGCATGGTCACACCAACGATTGACGGCATATTGAAATTATCTTTTTAATTAACGCAGTGGTGGGCCAGTGACCCCAATATGGGGAGTCGGGTACCATATCACAGGCCTGCAACAAACATTTTTAAGGGAGAGTTCGAATTGCACATTTTCTTTGATGGGAGGTCGAATTTCAAAAGTTTGTACCTTAATTGCCAGCGGTGGTGTTCTTTTCTAATGAACCGGTTGTCCACGTCAGCCCGAAACTCCGAGTCGACATTTGGGCCGCAGTTGTTTGGTTACTCAGGTCAACCCCTGTTCTCTCTTGCATAGAACCCATTGCCGTGTAGGCCTATGCTGATGTCAAAACTTTGATACTGTATCTTTGCATTTTACCGTGATGTATCAAGTTAGCTGACATTTGGCGCGAGTTAAAAACACTACATGTAGTACACTGTAGGCAGGCATTCAGAGTTCATCAGTGAACGGGACGAGATCATTCGGGGATCGAGGAATTATCGATGACTAAACTATTATGTGAAATCTGACAGGGAAGCAAATGTTTTCATTAACTTTCCTTAGGAAACAGGACAAACCGTTGCACACACACTTCAATCACGACGATCCCCGCCCCACAGCTGCTTTTGACCCTTGTAATGACTCTTGGGATTAGCATTCGCCAGTTGCCAGGAATCGTAGTAGGACTTTAAAAATTGGCGGCAATGAAGTGCGGTGAGTATGAAGTTGTGAGTCTGAGTATGATTAGAGTCCGAGTACGGAGATTGGAGACCAGGGCCAGGTAAACTATAAGCACATGTCTTGGATTGGACAAATTTTGAAATTATAATTTTAATAAGATACTGAGAATTTATCTAAATGAAATGCTCTTGAATATGGTAAAATGAACCCTAAATCTCTGACCCTTGCTGTTAGTAAATGGGCATTCTATGCCAGAAACATGTTACAAATACTGTTGTTCTCAACTGAAGGTGAGGCTACACCAGTGCGCCATGACTCATTGTAATAAATGTAATCAGTTTATATGGATTTCGTATATGAATATGTTTTCACGAGTGTAGCCCATCAAACAACTAAAAATCATTGTGACCCAAAATTGGAAAATGAAATTTATCCCAATCGTAACATCTGGAATAGAACTGTTAATTATATTACAGTTTTGAATTGCTAAATATTTTACTGTCTGCAAATCTGGCACCGATTCCTCTGTGACTACAATATCAAATATTGTTATTATTTAACTATTTTCAGGAGATGTTACAAATTCAATGCACAGTTACCATTGTTTTCATCTTTGTTATCTCTTTCCAAGTAATAAATCGTTACATTTAAAACTGTTTCTTTCACTAGAGAAAAGTTGCAACCACGTTAGTACATACATATAGGATATGATCCGCCACGTGAACAGTCTGAGTAAAGTATTTAAAAAAATCTGCCCAAAAATGAAAGAAACTTAGGAATTCGAACCATATGGGATAATACAAAACGTACCTCGATTGGCGGAGATGAAGACATATCCCACTCGACATCATTAAGCGTATAATGTCTCGTGGGATATTACTTCATCTATGCCATTCTCGGTACGTTTTGTATATATATAGAGAATCCTACACTCATCTCAGGTTCATGACATGGGCAGAACCTCTTGGAAATTTCGTCAAAATCCCGAGGCTTGACATGCATTCCACGATTGTGTAGTGCAGTCTTATGTCACTTTCAGGAAGCAGGCCTCTGAAATTTAGTTATTTATAGCAAATGTCCTTTCCTGAACCCACAAATGGCACCTGATACGAGTATGGAACAAGTAGACAATAGTTTTACAATCTGGCAAGTGAACAATTTGTTATTGAGAGAAAGCATTAAGTGAACAAGGTTGTACTCTTACAGAAAGTATTAAATGAACAAGGTTGTAATCGACACTTTAACGTCTTAAACTGCTTTTCAACAGCCTGAATTGCATTATTTCTAATAAATAAAAATTTGAGAATATGAATGGTATAGTACTGACTAATTAGAGGTACTAGTGGTGAACGAAGGTTAACTGCAGATGAAACATCAGCAGGTTCTTATGCCATGCCCTTGCACTGTGTCATCCAACAGCCTCATAATCATATTTCGTGAATGACTTGTTCATAATGAGTGATTCACAAACAGAGCCCAATGACCACAGTAAGTTCTTTATTACGACCATCTAAGAATTCTGACCAATTCACAAAATCATTAAGTTCATTCATGACAATTTGCAACACTGATGGTGAAACTAATAATTTGAATTACAGCATATACATGAATCCTGAAGTGTGTTCAATAGAGTGAGCACCCGCGAGCGATTTGAGCACCCTCGTCCTGAACAGCTGTGTTTACGTTAGCGCTCGCGAGCGCTCGCAAACAAACTCGAGAGCATGTTCGCTTAGATTTCCAAGATGGCGTCCTGCGAAGGCTTCACGTCAGCAACATACGAACCCATTATGGTTCTGCAACATGAAAACTAACATCAAAAGTTGACCGACTTAACCAAAAGTGCGACTTAAATTGCGGGTCGCTGTAGCGAGGAACAGTTTCCTCGACGTAATTTTCCATTCTTGTCGTTCCAAAGCCTTCACGGCTGTTGTCTTGGGCTGCGGATATTAATATTGGCAAAGATTAATCATATTTATCACTCAGTACGCCATAGGAAGGACTGTTAGCTCATTGGCTAAGACGTTCAACACAATCTGCTTCAGAGTCGCCATACTGGATCGCACAGTGAGTGCTCACAGCAGTTCAGGAGCTGTTCCATGAGTTCGCGAGTACACGCTAGCGGGTGGTCAATCTGTTGAACACCCTTCTGGTTTCAACATGTTAATCAAAAGCTAACATGGTGGAATTTCCAAGTTCCACTTTCCAGTTTCAAGGATGCACATTCTAGAGCGAAATTCACCACTGCGGCACAAGTAGTTGACAATGACATCACCATTTGATTTGCGACATTTGTAGCTATGGACTACTGCCCTATTAAATTCAGTTGGGATTGTACAAACTGGTGTCTTCATCATGGCTGAAAACATACAAAATAACAGCAGTAAAACAAGTGTCACAAATTACCCACACATAACTAAAAAGATACAAAAGGCATAATGCAGCTAAAACCACTTACAGTTTCCAAAAATGTTGCTAGATTTTGAGGATTATAGTAATTACACAAGAAAAGATGTAAAGTACAATTCAGTTNATCAGTTGGTGCAAGCCCAATCTCAATAGGCAACTGACACACCACAGGTTGTCATTGTTGGTATAGTTCATTGTCACTCCCTGTAACTGACTGTATCTGTGCTTCATTACTTGTTGCTGGGCCTAGCTAGGTGGCCACTGTATTATGACTTCTGAGGATGGTGTTTAATAAATGACACCGAAACATGTCAAGTTTTAAATCCGTTGTTGTTTTCGTGAACATATGCTGTTACTTGCTATCATGGAGATAGTGTAATTAGGTTTTGAAAAACAGAACAAGAGCAATGCAGAGCATTGCAATGTGCTCACGACAGCACCGCAAACGGTGTGCTTCTATGATATTTTTATTATCACAAAATGCCCATTAGATGGTACAAAACTAATGAAATCTATCCCAACTGAGGAGGCGCCATCTCAGTACTAAACAAATTTGATGAAAACAAGCCAAAGAACTTCCAATATTTAGAGGTAAACTTAAACAAACAATTAACTCTAAGAGGCATAGCTATCAAACTTATCGTCATCAGTTACCATGTCTATAGGAGCCCATCTGCAAAATTTCGCAAAGGATTCCTTCAAAGAGTTAAGAAGATACAGCCGTAGATGCAAAAATGCAAAGTTGACCCTAGGGGGTTCCAAAATAGTGCAAAACATCTGAAAATCAATGTCAGTTGGGGTCTTCATATCATCTATGTACTGTCTAAAACCCACATATAATGCATTTCGATTTCTGGGTTTGTCATTACTTTCCTTGTATGTTACGTGTATTCTTCAATAAATATATATCACCTTAAAAACATAAAAAATTGCCATCAGGGGGCACAGATGTATTTTGATCAGTTCGACACTTGTTACAATTTGTCGTCTCCTCCATAGGAACATATCTTTCAAATTCCACAAAGCTCCTTCAAATGGTTAAAAAATCGGCAATAGGAAGCGTCACACAGTACTCAGACCTGTCTAAAAGTCAACGTCAGTTGATACCTTATCAGGAACACATGTGTAAATTTTTTTAATGACCCTTTAAGAGGCATGGCAGATAGGGAAGCAGATGTCAGAAAACTGATATAAAAATAACATAAGTGGCCACCGGCGACACAGAAAAGGCCAAATCTTTCCAAAAAAGGGAAGTCATTGTCCTCTCCTTTGTGGAACGCCCTAAAAGCGTGTCGAACGTGTAAAACGTGGCGTGTCAAACGAGTAAAATGTTGCGTGTCAAACGTGTCAAAAGCGTGTAATTTTCGTTCCAATACTCCATGTTTGACACGCTTATCATGTCAAACGTGGCGATAAGCGTGTAAAACGTGGCAATAGCGTGTTGAACGTGGCGTGAAGCGTGTCGAACGTGGCGTGCCAAAACGTGGCAAAAACGTGGCACTTTTGACACCCTAGTGTGTCAAACATGGCGCTTTTGACAGGCTAGCCTGTAATCTGTGTCATTGCCATGGTAGTGACCCCACATTTAGCCTGAGGCCGTGTACAAGCCATAATGTTCTTGTTTATAGCAGCTCACCATCCACCATGGGAATCCATACTGAACGCAAATGTATAAAGGGATTTCTTCTTTAAGCCACAGTTTATTGTTACTGTTGATGTAAATAATCCAAAATGTGATAATGATATAGAATCATTAAAAGGATAATGTAACTATCCAACTCTTACCACATACTGTTGTCACTAAATTTCATTACATCTAGAATAACATTAACACAGAAACGAGAGCGCTCGGAGGAGCGACACTTGGCGGAATTAATCGAAAAGACGACGAACACGATATCATTCATATGACTAGCGAAGAAATCAAATTGAGAGCATACAATCAACTATAATAAAGAATGAAAGCCCGTTCAAAACTCTATCTAAAATGGTAGTTTGGCAAACACGATAACATTCATGTGACTAGCGAAGAAATCAAATAGAGAGCATACAATCAAGTACAATAAAGAACAATAGATGGCGCAACATGACGGTCCAGTCTGCAGTAGGACAGTGCTGGCTGGGTCAGTCTGGGTCAACTAGGCA
>NMRA01000516.1:138561-197003 GCA_002633005.1 Phoronis australis
TTATTATTTCAAATGAACTTTTATCATGGAAATGAACAATTGATAAGAAAAATAAATTGTGCAGGGTTTCAGGTATCCTTGTGAAAGAGCTCACAGTCATATCAAGTTTAGGGTATACCTGAATGGCCTTGCACGACTTGGCTTCATCTAGTCTGGTTTAGGTACACCCCAAATCATTTTGGGTGTACTCATAAAATTCCGAATGTGTATTCAGCTCTCACCTCTAGGTACACCCCAAATCATTTTGGGTGTACTCATAAAATTCCGTTTGTGTATTCAGCTCTCACCTCTGGGTACACCCCAAATCATTTTGGGTGTACTCATAAAACCGTGTTTGGGTGTTCAGCTCTCCAGCTCTGGGTACAGCCCAAATCATTTTGGGTGTACTCAACATAAACTTGGTATTCAGATTTTAGGGTCTGGGCACACTCTTAATCATTTTGACAGTATTTGTGAAATTATGTTTGAGCAATCAAGTCTCAAGACCTGGGTACCCTCCTAATTATTTTTACTGCACTCATTGTCCCAAAATTCCAAACTACAATATTTCAGATACACCGAAAACGAATTTTGGGTGTACCTGAGTGCAGTCAAAATGGATTTGGGTGTACCTGAGTCCCAAAAGGTTTACTTTTGCATTGCTTTTTCAACCAACTTAGTGTCTGGCATTACTCTGCCACCGACAAGGGCATGTTTATTACATTCAGCCTTACTTTAGGTGAACAAATGTTTGTATGAATGAGTTAATTTTAGCTAGGTAAACGGAACTATTTTTTACTTCGTACTTGTACATATCATACCGAATAGCGACTCATACTGTGATGTGGGTTTCTTTCCCTTACTGTTAACATGAAAAACCAGTGACCTGAACTTATAGTATCTTTATTATGCTGAGCAGAATGAGAACACATAACAAGACAAGACGGACAGTCATAAATAAAATGCCTGGAATGCTCTCTAATGGTATACTGTCCCTGTATCTGATACCACCTGCTGTGTGTGACTACTTGATAAAAGCAGTAATGAGGAGTCAGGTCTTCTCTGACATAGGGCTAATTTCTAACTTTAGTAATATAATAACATATTTTACAAAAGTAAGTAGTCTACATAAAAAGTTGTCTTTTTGACAGAAATCAGCAGTTTATTGCACTAATCGAAAGTTGCTAACAGCGTTTTTGATGTAACTAGTGAAGTTCTCATTTAAAAAGGTTTCATTAAAATCTACCAAGGGGTTATTTTGCTATGAATGTACATTTCTTAAAAAATTAAATGACATGAAAAAGCTGTTAACCTAATAACAATTCTGGTACATCAATATAAAACAAATTATATTGTCAAAGCTTAGTTTTTTGATGTACGAGTTACAAGAATGGAGGCCACTAAATTAGATTTGAGACAACCCTAACCTAGGTATACTATTTAGATGTAATATCATAACAAAAGTCCATAGAAAGTAACAAATAACATCACTATTTTCACTACTCGTCCTCCAGTGCTGTTGAGTGCAGCTGAGGTGGCCCTGGGCTACTATCGCTGAATTCGTATGGGTCCGGATCTCCAGCAATAATAGCCATGGCTTGAATGTCCTCAGCTCTCATGAGTTTCTCATCCACAGCAGTGGCATTCTCTTCCATAGCATTCTCACTCTCTTCCACCACATTCTCACTCTCTTCCACCACATTCTCACTCTCTTCCACCACATTCTCACTCTCCTCAACACTCACACTCTCTTCCACCATACCCTCACTCTCTTCTACCACACTAGCTCTTCCTTCCTCACTTACAGACTGAGTACTTATTCCGCTATCGTCACCCATGCAATGGCTAAATAAGTCCGCTTGCGACAATTTCTGCACATCTGCCTCCACTTTCCTCTTGTACTTGCCAACAATGGACTGCACGATGGGGTTGTGACCGATATTGTTTCCATTGACAGTCACAGAAATCTGGCACTCCACTTGGTTCATATTCAGTCTTTCGTTGACTTGCTGGCAGTACTCCAGAAGCTGCGTAGGGATTTTTCGATCTGTGAAAAAATCAAGAAGCCTATTACCGCATGCGCATACATGTAGAAAAATGTAGCAGTAATATTTTTGTGGTGTAAAGTCGATGAACTGCAAGGTAAATTGACATAGGTCCAACTGCCATTTTTCCCTGTTCATCAGTACTATACACCTATTGTGTGTAGTTGATAGATAATTTTTGTTCGGCCAAAGGCATCAAGTATACTTTGAAGAAGTATGGAATGCCTCAAATTATATCATCATGAAATTGTTTCAAACAGCTTCTTCATGTCATTTCTTCATGCCTACTTGGTTGTAATACTATTACTAATCGTGTAATAGGTGTGTTGCAAATATGTTATCGTTAAGACAAATGAGTGATGAAGATCACAAGATATCATGTTAATCCATATCTCTTTAAACTGACAAATGTAGACTGACAGAACCAACCTTACCAGACAATTTCACCATTGGTAGGAACTTTGACAATTGTTCATCAGATGAATACTGGGGGAACTTGTCTCTGGCCTCCTCAAAGCTGGAACACTTCACTCCATATGTGAACCCTCCTTTCACAACTTTCATTTTCTTGTAGTTGTCAATTTGACTACTGAACATCTTCAAATTGCCATGGGCTGTTAATGCTTCATCAAGAAAATGCAGTTGCTCACATTCCGAGAGTCCCAGCAGCTTGATAAAAAACTGCAAAATGTAAATCAAAGTTACAATTATATGGATTAACCGAGGATGACAGAATGTTTCACAAGTTGCATGATGTCATACTAGGCTTTTCATCCTTTATAACAATATTGAGCAGGTAAACTTCACCTAATACTATAGCCTCAATGCTGGCTATACTGTAGACAGGGGCAAAGCCCAAGCAGGAACACTGGTTCTCTCGAAAAGTTAAGGAGCCTGTCTTCATCAAGACCAGACAACCCACCATGAATCTAGCCTAAGGACTGCAGCTCCTCTGCTGTACCAATTTATTCTAGATCTAGGTCAACAAAACGCTTGTAATCCATTCATTGAAGAAGACCTTAGATGAGGGTGGAAACTTAGAATCCTCCACAGCAAAAAGTTCGTAGTAAGAGAATTTTACCTGATTTTAAGCATCATGCAACTTAAAAAAACTCCATGATGCCATCAGTTGCGATTTCAGGTATACATGAGTGCGTGTTTTTACATGCAAATATTGTTATACTTGCTATTATTGATAATTCTGACTTTCAACACATTGAAACATTATATACCGATAATAATCATGTGACCTTCCCCATGATGCCTGACTAATTCAAGAAGAAGTCTAATAATAGATTCATCTTATACTTCCCAATATGATCCGTTGTTCTACTATAAATTGTATAATAGCTAATGTATATTAACGACAAGTATTAAAA
The DNA here is from genome assembly GCA_002633005.1 of Phoronis australis. NCBI lineage: Eukaryota > Metazoa > Phoronida > Phoronidae > Phoronis > Phoronis australis. The sequence goes on from NMRA01000516.1 coordinate 141,965, forward strand.
TCCCTGTTTTAATAGGGACAGAGATAAATTGTCCCTTTCCTTCTCGTAGCAGGGACGTTATTCTCATTTTTTTACATCAGTGTCAAAATCTTCTCCATTGAGTTTCTCATTCAATCTTAGAAAGGGAAAACATGTAGGATAGTAAATAAAACATTTGGAATCACACGCACCCGAGTTATATAGAGGGGTAAACAAACCTTTCCTGTGACTAACAAACAAGACATTTTGTACTTGTAACCAAAATAAGTGACATTAATGGCAGTGGGTGTTTATTTGAATCTGCACTTCAGGCAACTACTAAAAGTTGACTTTTTTAAAAATTCATTTTGTGGTTTAACACCCATGCTTGGTTTAATGCCAACCCCATATTTTTTGCTCACAATTGTAATGCCGTGGGCACTCACCTGTATATGTACGGTTATATGAAATTATTGAATTATTTCTATACAATTCTCAACTTACAGTTTGTCCAACCTCTGTTTGTGTGCAGTTTTCATCCATTTTTTTCAATTCTTCTTTGTCAAAGAGCAGCAACACTTTACTGAAGCATCTGTTGCTTAGTGAGGCAACCTTGCAAATATAAGTTACAGCTTGTGGACCCTAAACGAAAAAACAAAAAGAACAGTGCTACTTTTAATGCCATTATTGGAATTTACTGTATTGTTACGCAAATCGTGTTAGCATAGCTCAAAAACATACCACTCCTAACATATCACCAAATGCTTGCGAATTGCAGGAGACAATCACTAGATTACCAAACAATCGCAAAGAATATGCTCAACTGAGAGATAAAATGTAATATGCTATTATTTTTGGCTGTTACTTATATTAGAGGCAATTCTATGTTGATCTTGTTAAAAGTTCACAATACTAATTTATTTTGCACCGTCAATGCAAAATTTATAACTTGGAATATCTTTTCGAGCATTCTTAAATACAGCATTCATACCTATTTTGACTAGAAAAAATAATGTACAACAAACTTGGCGAATATGTCAGAAAAGATACTTCACATAGAAAAATTATTTTGTTCTTAGCATGCTGTGTATGGTTCAAATGTGCTTTGAGATTATAAGGTTAGCTTTGAGCACTTGCAGCAATGTAGTATATCCTTCAAAATAGAAAAAAATGGCAACTTCACAGTAATTATTATTTCCTGATATGATACTCATCTTTTGTCTATACTAAAGAGACAACGATGTAGATTAATTTATACTAGTATAGGTATTTAGCTGGCTTACAGATTCATACCAAGTGATCCATTGCCAATTCCACTTGACACTTTTCCTTTATCTTTTGAGACACGCTGCTGCATGGGAATCCTTCTTTCCCCAATTCTTCTTGCATAATTCGTCTCGCGAGCTTAACCCTGTCTTGAAAGAAGGGTTTTTTGCCGGTTGTTCTGTGGTTATGCTGACTTGCCAGTCGCCTTGCTTCATGATTTGAGAGGCCAACGTAAACGTCGACCTCAACAAATCTGATTGCTTCTAGATGGTCGTCGTCATTCTCTTGGAGTACTTCCTGACAAGCTGTCCTCAAATGATTTCCTCCCAGAGTTTGTAACTTGTATTGCGCCAGTTTACCAGAGTCAAACTGGTCCAGCGATGGAACTTGCTTGCGATCAATTAGACAAGGAAGTACAGTGGAGTGTGGCATTGTTGTGTTTCGTACTAAACCTTGCTTGATGGAGTTCACCCAACTTCTACTAATATCTCGGACAAAGAGATCGTTGCTGGGTTTCTGCAAGGTTATCATGGACACTCTGTGTCTTCCTGAAACAAATAGTAATGAATTCTCAAAGCAGTTTAATTAGATAAAAATCTGATCATACCTACATTTTTCTGCACTGGAGACATGATAAGACCCATATTCTCTGAGCTTATGTTTTATGATTCTAAGTAATTGTATCACCCTGTTAAAACTCAATGAAAATATGTGTTATTGCAGCAAAGCAATCATTTCCACAGCCCACCAATTAACAGTTCTCAGCTATCACTAGTTCTAAACTTAGGTCTCTTAGGTCTGATGTCATTTCGACATCATCTTTGGCATAATTTTTTTTCCTGGCATGATAAATTTTCAGTCCCAACGTGTTAAATTTTGGTTCTGACATGATAAATTATAGGTTCTGAAGCGATAAATTTTGGTTTTGAGTATGGCGTGATAAATTATAGGTTTTGAAGTGACAAATTTTGGATTTCTAGAAATTGTGCAAACAAATTTAAATCAGCTTCCTTTTTCTGTAATGTGTGTCACCTAAAAGGCAAAAAAATCGAATCTTGTAAGTGAAAGAAAGTATACCTGCGTATTTCTCTTGGAGTTGTTTGTCAACAGCAAGAGATACTATCTGGTTGCTGGGTGGACCAACATCAATGTTGTCTGGAACACTCTGAAGGGGCATTGTTGCTCTTGTCTTTGATTTTGGTGCTTCAACGTCAGGTGCTTTTGTTCGCTTCTTTGTCTTTGTTCCTTTTTTTACATTACTATTCTTGGTCAGGCACGATATGAATGACATGCCATTGAGCACTTGATCATGAAAAGTACTTGAAAACTTGTTACGGGTAGAATCAAACTTAGATCTAGCAAAATTTCGTTTTTCTCCACATCCCCGGAACTTGAACTGTAAAAAAGAATATTAAGCTCTGAGCTCAACAACAACATGACTGTGATACAAAGCACTGTAAATCTGACCTAACACAAATGTGTTTTATATTATTCAACCCTCTCAAAATATGCTATTCAACAAAAGTTCTGTTTTATGTGTATAGATAATTCTTCACTAAGAGCTCAAAATAGACAAGGCAAATTAACAAATGGTTTGACAAATGGACAAGTGGTTTGCTAAACAGGCAAGTGATTTGCCAAATAAGCAAGACTACTTTGCAGACTCTGTTGGATAAACAAGTAAGATGACAAGTGATTAAGTAGGTTGCCAAACAGACAAGAAACCTGGGAGGCACAACTTTCAAATAATAAGTCAACTGTCAACTCAACTTTCCTTGTAAAATTACACAAGTGTCACTTCGCNCCCTTCCTAATGCCACAGTTTTCTAACTGTGGATGGTGGTTTAGTCAGGAAGTAATTGAAAGATAAGAAGCATGCTGAGAAACCCTGTCAGCAGTTGACTATTAATCATGAAGGGTGCTGAAAACTATGTCCCAAAACACTGTAAGACTTCTAGATTTGTTAAATTATGGATAAGTTCATATGAAACCAACTCATGTAAAGGCTCTGCGGGTATGATGCGAAAGCTACCAATCTATTCTGTTAGTTACATTTTTGACAAGACTGACCCTCAGTACATGTATGTAATGCAGAGCATTTTTGACACAAAGAGGAAAAATTGTTGTACGTTGTTAATAAAGACTCAACATAAATTTGAAGCTACCGGGATGTTTTATTTCTGGTTATGTTTTGATAAACATGACTGAAGAAAGTTTTTCAAAATTTGAAACAAAAAAATATGCTGTGTATATGCACAACTAACTGCAATAGTATAGCCGAGTACCAAATACAGGACCACATCAATTCAAAATTTTGTAAAAAAAGTGGATAACCCAGTAAATTTTGCAACCACACATGATTGCATGTCATAATGTTAAATTTGACTTAAAATTATGGATTGACAATTAATTGGCGGGTGGCTGAACCAAGATTTGGAGATGGTATGTGGTCGTAAACAGTTCTATTTACTTTTAATCAGGCACCTTGATTTCAACAAGCAATGTCACCACGACTACTATAATTTTAATTTAAGAATGGTCACTGACAAATTGAGAAAATCTGAACATGAAAAAGTATGTATTTATGCAAACATGCAGAACCATTGTAGTTTGGACACAACACTCCGTTTTCAAACATTACGGTGAATTCATGCAAGAAGTGAATTAATTGCAAATATATTTTCTTTTCAAGTAAATTTTGGCATGCATTGAAGTAGTCAAAATTAATTCAACATTTCATTTGCATGTTTACTTACACTGGTGTATTCAGCTGTTCGACCAGGCGAAACTTCTTCAATAGCTCCATAGTCTTCCCCATCAGCAATTCTTGTAAGTTTTTGACCATTAATGTGAACAAAAATATCACCGCCTTCTTGAACAAAATACCACTTAGACATCTTGCCTGGAGCACTCACAGTATCAAAATAGTTCAAATCAGTCACTTTCTTATTTAGTTTGAGCAAATGCTGACAAAGCAAAACCAATCAGATACCATGGTCTCACTTTAGTTTTGGAGGGAACATATTTCATTGGATGGGCAAGATACTTATTCAATAACAGTGCCATGGTCATGATAATACTTAACAGACTATCAACTATGACTGAAAACAAATTACATGTCACTCAGTACATGTATAGGCCACATGGATTAATCAAACTTTAAAACTGTTGTTACAGACATTAAGGTTTGAGCTCAAATTGACAATCAGAATTTCAGTGGCTTCACATAACTTCCTACATTGAAGTTGGGTTTTATCTAGCTCGTGTTAAAAATGTCTTGCACGGAATCGGAAGATTTTTCAGATTTTTCCGCGTCTGATGAAGACTTCCCACAAGTGGATGTGAAAGAAAATGAGTTTTTCACTTCTGGTAAGTACTTCTCACACGTAAGTTATGAATTTTTGCATTTCCTACTATCTTAGTTGTTTTTTGCTAATTAATCTATAGATTAAATAACCTTGTCTGGCCCTCTGATATGAACCCTAGGTAAGAGAATTGCATACTGAAAAATATTTTTAGAGCGACAATATAAAAACTGCATTAAATTATCATTTGTTCAAAATGAATATTAAATCAAAACAGGTTTTCTGATAAAATACAACTTTAGAAACAGTGTTTTAAATTAAAGACGGTCACAAGTTTTGAATTATGTCATAGGTATAAGTTTTAGTAGCTGTTGCTACTTGACATTTGGAATACTGACAGTTAAGAGAAAACTTTGAAGTGATTAGCAAACTGGGAATAGAAATCAACATGCAATTTACATTGACACTCGGTTTATACTGGAGTAAAGTCAGCATAAAAGGGTCGTAAGTTGTATCTGAAAATTTGTGAAAACAATTCATGTATCAAATTCATAAAGCATATGTTTCAGGCAGGGATGATTCAGCATTGTTTTGTCCTCTTTGTTACAAGCTGCACAAAAATGTCCACAAACATATCACATCTGCCCCCTCTCCCAAATTCTTCTAAACTTCAGCGCTGAAAATGCCATACTCTCGGTAGTTTTAAACTGAATTTCACAGTTGTGTGAATAATGAAGGAAACAAATACTGTCACGCATGCAACAGTGCAGCAAAATTATCAATGGATTGCCGAAGCCCAAAATTAGTAGTTTTCAATGGAAAGAGTTTTTAGCTATTCACTTCAAGTGCACGATTTTAAGAATTAATTAGTAATGAAATGTAGCATTCTTGTCACTTAAGTCCAGAACTTCGGATGACCTGTGACAAAAAAGAGGAAAGACTTCCAGCCTGGAAGTGATGTTTCGTTTCACAAATAAATACGCTTGTGTGATAGGAATATTTTTTGTGTTGTAAAATTTAACTGAAATAAATGATTTTGCATCAATAAAGTCAAAATAATGATAAAAAGAGACAAAAAAGATGAAACTGGAGACCAAATAAGAGGAAATAGAAACCAAAATAGAGCAAATCCTATTAAAAAGGAACATTCCAAGCCCTGTAGGTCTCAACATTGTAAAATATAGCTCATCCTCCTAGTCACTGAAAAGCATTTTAAATCACCAACTGACACTTTAGCTCAAGTGAAAACAAATGAGGCTAGTATTACATAATAGTACCTCTGATAACAGACAAATGCACAATTCAGATTGTGGTTCTAGAGACTGGAAAACAAGAACCATTTGGAATTTCTGAGTTTTAGAGTCCTGCCTAAGAGTTGTGTGTGGAGTCCACTACAAATGAAGTTAGGACTTGTATGTCACTTGGCCAATTATCCTTTTACAAACAGATGGTAGACCTGTTGTTGACAACACAACAAATGCTTTCAGACACTGTCACATTTACGGTAAATTCAGGGGTCACCTAAACCACTGGTATTACAATGCACTGTAACATTTTCAATTTTTCGTTAAAGTTAGTGTGCGCAATATAAACTGAATAGTCACACTTTATAGTGGAAGGGCATAAACAATAAAAAAACTTCCAAAATATGTACAAGGAAGTGAAATTACTTGTTTGTAAAGAGGCAGTCCTCATTACTGACGCCTGAAACAAAAATTACAAACCAGTCTATGGCAAACTATCACCAATTTCAAGCAAACAAAATTGATTAAACTGTCCTTTTTCAATTTTTAAGGGCGTCCAACAAAGGTAAGACAATCAATGTTTCAAATATTGTCATTCTATGGCACGTGTGGTACAAAACTTTAAAATGGTGTTAATCTGGTTTAATTTTTTTAAAAAGAAAAGTTGAGAAAATAATTTTTCTTGTTTGTCATATTGTGTACCGATACGAATTATCTAAAGTAAGGCAAATCAAACAACGTACAGAAACCTGTTTCTTGTTCCAGGTGCAACTGAATCATCTTCTGACCAAAATTCTCTGAATGGTGACATTTCAAGTGATGGTTTATCTTCTGATGAATATGACTCAGAAGATGGCGTGGAGCATACAGCAAGCAAGGGTATTTATATATTTTCTGCTCAGTTCCTCTAGTTCACATTGGTAGATGCATGCTTGTACATTTAAGCGACAAAAGAATATTGCTGCATAATTCAACACTCTGCCATGTTTATTCAGCAGGTCAAAAGAGTAAAAATTGGTTAAAATGAGTCATTTGTGTTTAAAAACTGTTAGAACATCAATCCTGTATTGTTGATTCACTTGCTGTGTCATCAGGCGGTAGGTGACAAACCAAGTTTTCAGTGTACTGTAGAAACCTTGATTAATATGACCACATCAGGCTAGAAATAGGATTGACTACAGATGTTCACCAATAAGTCAAATCTTCCTTTTTATTCTCCCACAACATTGTCAGGCAGTGGTGAAAGTCATAGTTATTGTAAGACACATTGCCTTTCACTTTTCACATCCTGTTGGAAGTGTTTAACTGAGACATGTTTTTTGTTTGATTTGCCAACCAATATTTTAAGATGGTTTCCTACTCCTAGGTTTGCCTTCAGTAGTTAGTGACTAAGCAAGCACATGTGAAGTGACCTTGCATATTTTAATGATTAAGATTTTCGCTTTGCCATGACATTCAATGCGTGTGCACGCACATGTGCGCGTGTGTGTGTGTGTGTGTGTGTGTGTGTGTGTGTGTGTGTGTGTGCAAGGGTGCATGCGTATTTGCATTATTGAAATTGAGCTTTGAATTGAAAAATATTTTTTTGCATTAAGTGAATATTTGGAGTTTAAAAACCAAACCTGTGGACACTATAAATTTCCTTGGACCTCCAGCACAGGTACTCTAATTTGGGGTTTTGTGTTGTGAAAGGCAGTGACGACAACATCATGCTGCTCTGGGTTTGGTTGGTTTATGTTGCAAATCAACCTTGCCTGCATTCATCGAAAACACTGTTTCTGCCTATTTTTGTGTTACTGTTGGGTGAACTTGTCTTTTTGTAAACAAATGTCAAGTTTATTTAGGAAGCATTAAAATTGACTCAGAAATAGTAAAGTTGCAACTTGTGCTGGTTTAAGTGAAGTACACTGTCCAAAAACACTTGGCCAACTACAACATTATTACGCTACCAGTGTAATTAGTTATTAGTATGGCTCTGAGGGCAACCAGTCTGACGATGACATTTCGAGTTTCAATATATCGCCTAATGTAGATGAGTAGAAGAGTCCAATTAGTACCTGTGCCCAGCAGTGAAAAATTGTAGAAGTAATGCAGTGATATGAGGAATTGTGTTTTGTATGGTGGATAGAGAAAAAATGAAATTGCATACTCTGAAAGATTGTTGAAGCAGGTCAGGTCAAAGTCTTTGAATCCATTCAATCTCACATTTACTAATATCATAGGGTTGCCTTATAGGTTTAGTGTAGTTGCAGCTCTGGTTATCTAAGGTCATTCCAGTATAAAGAATCATTGTGGTTTGAGTTCTTGCTATGTAACTTTCTGTGGTCTGTGCCTGTAAATAAATCAGACCACATACAATCCCCACATCAAGCCATAAATCCAATAACAGGCTTGACCAATATTGCTCTGAAGACAGTTACTAGAGTCCAAGCTTGGTGACCTTTAAATGTTTTGTCTGAGTGTTGTTTGGTGGAATTTCCTTGGCATCATTATCAGTGTATTCTCTTATGAGTGTTCACAGTCCAGAATGTATTGCACCACCCAGCCTAGTCCATTGTGTGGATGCCCTTTTACAACAACCTCATTAACTTTCTCCTGTTTACAAAAATTTTGTCATTGTGCTGAACTATCAACCAATGATTGTACATAAGGACACAAATAGACTTACATTCCTATCATAATTGACAGTGCCTGAACACAAATGCTTATAACTCTAAAGGATGGGTTGGGGCAGCACAGCAGTGTTTTCATTTCATCATTTTTAAGTGGAAACAAATAGTGATTTCAGTTTGGTTTACAATTAAAACAATTGATATTTTTAAAACTGTTTTACTTTCAAATTATTTTTTTCGTTTTTAAGCTTGTTCTACTTTTAAAATATTTTAACACAGTTTTTATATCAGATTTTCTTTTTAAACATGTTTTACTTTCAAATTGTTTTTCCCTTTTAAAAACAAAATATTTTCAAATTTGTTTTCTATTATTTTCTTTTTGAACATGTTTTACATTGAAAATAATTTTCGTTTCTTTTAACTTAGAATATGTTGTTTTCTTAGCAATTTAGCTTGGGATCGGTGTGCCCCCATAGAATGGAAAAAGCTTTCATTCAGCACTTCACTTGCAAAGGTACTAGTAATTGATTCATTGCCCATGAGTTTTAATATTTTAAAATTATATCTCACTGGATGAATATAATTTTTGGGTTGAGTAAATTTATCAGACAAAAATCTTATAAATACTAGTTGAGTTGACGGAATAATAATTTTATTTCTTTAATTTATTGAATCAAAATAAGAACTTCCACCAAATTCATTCATGTCCCCATTTCTGATGTTATCTTGCATAAAATGAGACTTTCATGAATCCCATCACCATTTTGGAACACAGGTTATGTGCACCACAGGATCTGAAAATTGTCCTTGTAGCAAACTTTCATTAAAATACGTGATTATTTTGATGTTACAGCCAAACCCTGGTTACCACCAAACATTTACCTAAGTGAAGACTCTAGCATTGGGTGATGCCTGTGTTCTGAGCCACTTGTCATTTAATCAAGAAGTAACAATTTTATATATAGTTCGCCTGGTTCAACTACAATCCACAACTGTGAAAGAAAAAACAGACAATGCAAGAGGACAGAAATTTTGATCATGCTTTAAGTGTAGTTGTTTCATGATCAGAGTTTGTGAAGTTGACGATTTTTGGCTTTTGAATGAGGCGCAAAGCACCCACTGAGCTGAAAAAATGCAACGCAGTGCAGTTTACAAAAAGACACGAAGCAATCTAATCTATACTTGTTACACCATGTGGTGATATTTGAATATATACTACCATTAATCCAGATCAAAAGTTTAGGAACCAGCATTTACGCACTATTCTGTCTATGACCGTATGGTAACCTTGATTCCAATAACTGTAGCACCGGACAGGAATACAGGTGACTTTCAAGCAAAATATGTAAACAACTTTGGTAACAATTTTATAGTATGAACTTTGCACCAAGTACCATAGTAATTGTGTCAATATTGTAGAATCGCACTATAATTTTAATACTGACTCCAGGTTTCTCTTAAATGCAGGAGCCGGGCGTGGTCGGCCAGTTGGCTCACTCAAAAGACAACGTGAAACAGACACGGATTCAGACTCAGAGAGCGAGTCAATTCCAACACACCACCTTAAGAAAAAGCCAGGTAACATCTGCTAATTAAATAATGCCGATTATGATGTCTTTAGTAAAAGTCGACTAAAAATGTTTTTTTGAATTTCATGAAAAGTACAAAAGACCGAAATAACCAAGAATGCATTCAGCAAGGGAAAATCCTCTTTAGGCTTTTTCATAATGGCTGAACTCTGGTCTCAGCAGAGCGTCAATGTAAAATGCGAAGTTAACTAAACCGTTCATACTGAGTTTGGTAGTTAATGGACATCGAAGTAACCAGTAGGTGACACTGTTGCCATCGATGTAATCGTAAGGTAGTGCTACACGCTAAGGTTTTTCTTAATGTGACAATTTGGGAATATTTACATGTGCTAATTGACATGAAACTTATTTTTAATTCGATTGGTGATTATTCGAGCAAAATATTAGCGAATACACTACCCTTTAATTGTTGACGTTAAGAGTGGCACTTGGCAATAACTTCGATGGGACCGAAGTTGACCGTTCATACTGCACCGCAGCATCGACGCTCTGCTGTAAAATCCACCTGTTTAGTGGGAAGTTTAGTGGTGCTGTTAACTTTGATCCAGTCCGAAGTTAATCGTTCATACTGACTGCAACTCCCCAAAAGATCAACGCGTAGACGTTGCTAAGAAAGGCGCTTTTTAGGATGACTTTATTACTTGTGTCTTACACTGGTTGATTTTTTGCAGCAGTAAAGAAGAAGCTGATTCCATTGGGAAAGCTCTTGTCAGCACAATGTTGTGTCCTCTTGTGTCTATCACTTATGGCTATGAGAGAGCTGCATCAAGCCAGATCTGATTTTCAACAAATGGGAAAGTCAGAACAGCGACAATGGATCCTAAATTACTTGCGCACACATTCTACGTGGAATAAAAGATCGCTCTGTATGGATTATTCTTATATGATTGGAACCACACAACTGTGCCTTCTTGGATGGAGGACAGCACTTGGTATCTCCCAAAGCACATTTAGACGGATCAAAAGCAAGTTTGAGAGTAAGATTATTATGGTACTATATCAAGACAGTGCTGTTAAAACAAATTGTTTGAGTTCTCAAATTGTTTTTTTTTAAATATGCTACATTTAAAAGGGCATTAATAGCATTTTACACTACTGACTTAATTCTTTGCATACCTTTTTGATACTTATTGCCAACTCAAAAGAGTATTCCTTTTTTATATATTTGGAGATCACAGATGTGTACTACACTGATATGAAAATAATGTCTGGATTTAGGTTATGTCTAGACCTTTTTCCGATATCACGAGATTAGTGTACCTTAATGAACAAAAATTTTCACACAAAATTTTGTTTCTACACAGTGTTACTACAAACTGTTCACTAACTTTGCAGTGTTACACTGTACGCACGAAGATTGGTTCAGGTGTATGCTAGTTGGGCCTGGATTTTATTCATTATAGTTTCAGGTTAGTCACACATGATGTACTGTTTTCCATTCTTCTGATGTTTATGTATTAAAGCAAAAAGTCAGCTACAAATTTATGTATTTTATTTTTGCTTATTGTCACAAATTGCTGAATCATGTATATCTTAACACATCAACTGTGAATGATTTCAGATGGCCAACTGAATGGTTCTGGATATGGTGTTCGAACAAAAAGACTGCTGCCTTCGACTCAGGCATGCCTCACTTGGTTAGAGACGTATGCGCAAAGATTTGGTGACAAGATGCCTAATAACCATCAGATACATCTTCCCAGCTGCCTAACCAAGCGTTGCCTGTATCAACAAATGGTTGCAGAACTCAGTGACCAAAATATAGATGCATGTTCTGAACCTCATTTCTACAAATTGTGGAAAAACAACTTAAAACACATAGCTATTCCAAAGGTAACACCTTTTTCATGAAACATCAATTTTACAAAAAGCTTTTTACCTGTCAACCACTCGGTTCTCCACATGATTGCAATTTTTATAGAGTTATGCCCATGATAAATTCACTTTGGGGTAATCCTAAGTGCAAAAATTGACCCTTTTCTCGATATTAAAGACTTACTGTATTGAACAAAAGTTTTAAAACGTGTAAGACATGTAATCACTAAAATACTAGAAGTTGTATGTCAATTCGCAATGGACATGTTAATATCTAGTATTTGTCTTCTAGGAAAATCGCTTTGCGAAATGCGACGGCTGCACTAAAATTAAATCAAAGCTGGAAAAAACAAAAGATAAGAAGAAAAGGGAATACCTACGAAGAAGACGGGAAATGCATCTTATGAAACAAAAGTAAGTTGGGTGCAGTGTAACTTAACATAATCATCCAGGTTGGTGGCAGTGGTTGGCTAAATGTCTTTCCCTTTTACTTTTTAATGTCAATGCTCAGTTCTACCTTCATTACTTCTTGGAGAATTTCAGCTACCTAATCCCACACAATTTCCTTGCCACTTAATAAGAAACAAAAGCACTGCTTGCACTGGTTTATGAAATAGCTTTCATCAGTACAACTGCCTGGGTGTATTTGATTACTCGAGAAATGCTGACTCAAGAAAGTTCTTTTAATAGACCTGTGCTTAGCTTAATGTAATGCCTTGTACAAAATATTACTTAGAAAATTCAGTCTTTATGAGAAACCACCTCATTTGCACTACCATGCCAGGCACTTGACTTACTATAATAAATCACATCTCTTACAGCACAGAGAGGAGAAAGTATTACAAACACTCCACAAAAGCCAGATGCAACAATCGAAAATACATGTCCATGATCATAGATGGCATGGATCAAAAGAAAACTTACTTGCCGTGGTTCAAGCGCACCAGCAAATTCCTAAGCAGTATGTGGAAACTGAAGGTTCATGTGACAGGAGTTATTGTGCATGGAATATTAGTGTACGGATATTTTGATTTAGGACAGTGGGGACAGGGTCCCAATGTCACGGCCAATTTACTTTTGATGACATTGTGCACTCTTCGTGACAGTTTGCCACCAGTGCTCTACTTACAAATGGACAACTGCTACAGAGAAAATAAGAATGTGTATATTCTAGGACTGTGTGCTCTGCTCATAGAATTACGTATTTTCCAAAAGATAAAAATTGGATTTCTGATGGTTGGGCACACTCATGAGGATGTTGATCAGGTGTTCTCAAGGTTTTCTTCATATTTACATAAGCATTCTGCCCTAACAATAACTAAGTTGATGAATGCTTTTCGCAACTCATTCAGTCCTGAGCCCAAAACGAAATATGTAACACAAATGTATAATATTACTGACTGGCTCAGGCCACATCTAAACAAGATTAGGTTTCACTCCGTGCCACATCAATTCAAATTTCGATTAGACGAGACTGGGCGATGTATGCTGTTTGCCAAAAAGTGGTCATCAGACAAGAAGTGGCTTCCTTGTGACTATAACGAAAGTGATGGCAAATACCTGTTGAAGTCTGTTCCAGAGGGATCACCAGCACTTTTGCAGCCCAACTTTGACAAGATCGATTTTGACAGACTTAAGCATGCTGTTAGTTCATCGTACATTTACATGAACCACGAAGAAGACAAAGAATGGTGGAAGGAATGGTTTGATGAGATGGATGATGCTATGGACAGTAAGTCAAAAGTCAACATCTGTTTTTTTAAATGTGCTTCAATGGTATTTTGCTGACATTGAGTCCAATCTCAAAAATACTGAGAAGAAATATGGTGAGGTGAACCTTATTTTTGTCCACTTGTAAAGTCCGTGAGCACCATTCTTCCATCAATAATAACCCCAACAAACAATCACTAGCTCAACAGTAATTTCCATAATCATATGAATATACATATCTGCTGGAGTCATGATAACCATGGTTAATGGTTATTTTTTGTGATGCATTACGAAGAGTAGTCAGTCGAAGTATAGTTACATTTACCATGAAAATGTGTCCCGGTAACGGTGTCTTCATTCAGTCGAGTTAAGAGGTGGTCTGTAGTGTTCCAACTCTTTGAGGGCTGAAAACCCTTTAGCTATCTGAGGCGTTTATTAGGGCTATTCACTTTGTAGAAACAGAAGTGAAGTCCTATCATAGCAATAAAAATTTTGAGGCAAAGAAAAAATGGCCTGGTTTTGATTTTGCCTTTCGACTGGCTACACGAATGAAAATGCACCTTTCATAAAAACTCACAAATTTCTCGTGGGTTTACATTTCAGATACTGTTGAAAGAGATGATCAACAGTGGTACTTGAACTCAATTTTGTCAGCAAAAAGTAATGCTGGCCATTCTGAGATTGAAACGTCAGACCATGAAAGCATTTCAGGACTCTCCGACTTTGATGAAGAAGATAATCCGATGCGTCCAGTAAGTTTTGTTATTGAGCATGTAGCTAGCTAAGCGAATCTAGAAATAGTTCAAAGTGACATATCCTTTCACATGGAGGAGGAACATTCTTTCGGTGACAATAATTTTTGTCCAAGTGCAAAGGTCATTTACAGCAAGCATGCACAATATACTTCTTAGACATTTTTAGGCTTCTAAGAGTCACTTTGAAATGTTCAAGTGATTACGACAATTTCAAAATGTTAAACATCATTCAATGATAGAATAGTAATTCATCATCCTCATGCTTGCAGTGCCTTTTAGCTTGTTACATAGACTTAGACACAAATATTCAGTAATGTATCGTATTCAACAGATTAATTCCCGAGTTGTTTTATCTGAATACTCAAAATCAGGGAAGGGCCTTAATTGAAGCATGGGATTTAGTAGTTTGAGGTGATACATTAGGTTGACCATCTGTCAATAGCTGCATAAATGAAAGTCATCTTGCCTGCAAGAATAAGAAACGAGTCAGACACTAAGAATTTCACAAATTCGTGCTTTTGTTGCTCTGGATAGAAATTAGCAATTTCAAACATATGGTGTTTCCAACTATAAAAAAACTAATAACCTAATAGAGATGCATACAACTAAAGGTAACTATTGTAGTGAAAACTTGAAAAATGAGATAACAGGCATTAAACAGGACACTGGTGTGTATCCAGACTACTAAGATACAATTGCATGTTTTAAGAATTGCCTGTGGGTATGGGTGTGTCTATGTTTGAGTCAGGTAAGTGTAAAATTGAATTTTGAATGATGATTTACCTTTACAATTCCTCAGGAAGTCATTTTGTATTTTACAGCTTTTACTCGGAAGCTCAACAAGCAATAAACATGTCATCCGCAGCGAAACTGTTCAAGTTTCGCCAATTAAACAGGGAGACATGTGTTTGCTAGATATCGAAGAGGAACGTAGTTATTGGCCACAAGTGGCTGAAGTGATGGAAGTGGAAGGGGACAATATCGTAATAAAATGGTACCGAGGGTCCCTGACCACTTCATTTAGTGTCCTCACTAGACCAGTAAAAGGGTGCCGAGGAAAACGTGAACCATGGACCGAGACAATCAATAAAAATGTAGTGTGGTACAATGGCTTTAAGCTGACTCGAAAACAAAACCTTCCCAAGGATGTAAGAGAAAGATTGAGGGAGTATGAGATGGACTTGGAAAATTAAAGGGGACCAGTGGTAGTTTATGTAACATCTTTATCTATTTTCCATTTTTTATGTTACACTGAAATATGACCCGTAAATCAGGATCCTCTCTGAACTGCTTACTTTATGTGATTGGTTGAGTCAGTTTGTCTAATAGCAAGTTCAAGAAAAATGTATTTGTATGTAAGTAACACTTCTTTTATTCAATCTATTAAGCATTTTTGATTGTATCCAATATCATGGTAAATAGAAGTCTGTGTTCTTTAAATTTGTGGTTAACAGCAGAGGGCTTTTCAGTCTTGTCGTGTTGTTTTTGACAAGTTTTCACTAGCATAATAAAGACCTTTTAATTACATGTTGCTAGTTTTTCATCACTATTTGGTGAGAGTACCAAACCTGGCAAGAGAATGTGCACAAGACTGGGCAATAGGCATTAGGTTTGCCTACCAAAAATTTTAGTTGTGTGCACCAAGATGAAATTCACTGACAGTCTAAACTTGGGTTTATTCATCAAAGTAGTCCAAGAGTTGTTTCTAATCTCAGGCAAGCAACTGATAAATGACTGGGTACTGCTGAAAGTAAGTTGGCTGAATGAGCATGGCACAAATAATTCTCATTGTAACTAATTTACACCCAAATCCATTGTGACTATGCTCAGGTATGCCAAAAATTCATTTTGGTGTTTACCTACAATTGCAGTTTGGAATTTTGGGTGAATAGGTGCAGGCAAAATGATTTGGGCTGTACCCAAATCCTGAAAACTGAATGCACAAACAATTTGATGAGTACACCCAAAATGACTTGGATGTACCCAGAGCTGGAGAGCTGAATACACAAACACAATTTTTGAGTACACCCAAAACCATTTGGGGTGTTCCCAGAGCCTGAGAGCTGAATATGCAAATGCAATTTTATGAGTACACCCAAAATGATTTGGGGTGTACCCAGAGGTGAGAGATGAATACACAAACGGAATTTTATGAGTACACCCAAAATGATTTGGGGTGTACCTAGAGGTGAGAGCTGAATACACATTCGGAATTTTATGAGTACACCCAAAATGATTTGGGGTGTACCTAAACCAGACTAGATGAAGCCAAGTCGTGCAAGGCCATTCAGGTATACCCTAAACTTCACGTGACTGTGAGCTCTTTCACAAGGCTACCTGAAACCCTGCACAATTTAATTTTCTTATCAATTGTTCATTTCCATGATAAAAGTTCATTTGAAATAATAACATGTTAAGAGTGATTCAACGTTTGTCATAACTTTGAGTTCATGTTGATTTTGCAGCCCAAACCTCTACACACAATGTCTTATCCTCATTCAAGCTGACACAAAATGTGAGTTGATCCAAAAACTACAATTATGAATTAATATACTACTGAAGATGAGAGGCGTTCCAACTTCATATACTACCTGCATAGTCAACAGTTTCTACCGACTCTTGTTTTCTGTTACAAACAAACTTACCTGGTAAAAGAAAGACCATTTGCAAGAAAAGTTTATCAAGCCACTGTCAACCAGAGTACATACATACCAAACTTCTGTTAGAGCTGCACCACACTCGAAAACCATACTTCATAAGTGCTCTCCTGACACAACTGCACTCTCTGACAGCTAAACCAACTCTAGCTCAGTATTTGGATATTTGAATAGGCAGTGAAAACTTTTGTTGCATATTCTTTGATGTTATTAAGGTAACATGTTTAGTCATTCAAATTGGGTGATTACCTCCCAGTGGCCTTTCAGAACTGCCAAGCATTTAAATTGTATCTTTATTGAAGAGTTCTATCATATTTTACACGTTCGACATGTTAGCGTGTAAAATTTTACATGGATCACACCGTAGCATGTCACATTTTACACGTTTGATATGCTAGCGTTTCCAAAAAAATTTACACGTTTGACACGTTAACGTGGCAAATTTTACATGTTTGACATGCTAACGTGGCAAATTTTACACGTTTGACATGCTAACGTGGCAAATTTTACACGTTTGACATGCTAACGTGGCAAATTATACACGCTAGCGTGTCATGTTTTTACACGATTTTCACGTTGACGTGGCAATTTTGACACGTATTACACATTTTTTTACACGTTTGACACGCTCAAAAGCGTGCCAAAAAAAAATTCTCACCCGGGTCATTTCCTTCATAGTCACGAAGTAACACAAAGTATACACCTGAAGACCTATGAAAATACAGAGGTTAATGTAAAATACTAAAATTGCCACTACCGGCATACCGGTAGTCAAAATCATCCTAAAGTCGTCATCATCCGTTGTCAACATCACATAAATGCTAAATTTAGTAAAGATCCTGCAAACGGTTTGGGAGATACAGCCATGCGCGCAAAAAAAACTGCCACTAGGAGGCGCCCCAGTAATCAAAGTCATGGGAAATTCAGCGTCAACCATCCTCTTCATAGTAAGAACATACATGCCAATTTTCACAATCATACTTAGAGCGGTTTGGTTGATAGAGGGGTGGACGCCAAAAAACAGACTCAAGAACAGTAAAAATGGCCACTGGGTGTCGCAAACTAGGTCGAATCCATCCAAAAACGGGAGGATAGCGTCATCGCACTAATAGGTGCCTACATACCCAATTTCATGAAAATCCGTGAAGATACAGATCTAAACGTAAAAAATAAAATTGCCACTAGGGGGCACACTGGTATGCGGATCCGTGCAAAAGTCATCATCGTCTGCTTTTAACATCATATAAATATACTTATTAAATTTCGTAAAGATCCTACGAACGGTTTAGGACATACAGCCATAGGTGCAAAAAAATAAAACTGCCACTAGGAGGCGCCACAGTAGTCGAAATTGTCAGAAAATCATCGTCAACGGTCCTCTACATTAGTAAGCATATACATGCCAATTTTCACAATCATCCTTAGAGCGGTTTGGTTGATAGAGGGGTGGACGCACAAAAACAGACTCGAAAACAATAAAAACGGCCACTAGGTGGCGCAAACTATGTCGAATCCATCTGAAAACGAGAGGATAGTGTCATCTCACTAATAGGTGCCTACATACCAAATTTCATGAAAATCCGTTCAGGACTTTTGAAGATACAAAGGTAAGCGCAAAAAAATAAAAATGCCACTAGGGGACACACCGGTAGTCGGATCCATCCAAAAGTTCGCACATGCCGTCCCATTCATGAATGGAACATATGTGCCAAATTTCATGAACATATGTCAAAGGATTTGGAGATAGAGCAGTGGACGCCGGCCGGACGTCGCCCGTACGGACGGAGATGACGGCATAATGCGTCCACATATAAATATGTGGGCGCATAAAAAATGTCACTAGGAGGTAAAGCAGTACTTGAATCAGACAGAAACTCATTGCCATCTGTTGTCAGTTTC
This sequence comes from Phoronis australis, assembly GCA_002633005.1. NCBI lineage: Eukaryota > Metazoa > Phoronida > Phoronidae > Phoronis > Phoronis australis. The sequence goes on from NMRA01000516.1 coordinate 160,775, forward strand.
ATAACAACAAATCACATCACCTGATTAAGATCCTACAAGGTGTTTCAAAGACAAAGCAGCAGGAACACCACAGAGAGATGACACCTTGCCTAAAAGGCTTAACACATAGGTGAGATAAAACATACCACATGGACTCTCATCAAAGCCGCTGGGACAGTCCTTGACACCATCACATCGCAGTTTTTCTGGCAAATAGTTGAGGGAGCAGTTGAATGTGTCTGTGCACTTGGGCTCTAGACAGAAACCACAGGTACGTGGGCAGTTGTCCATCATCAGCTGTCTAAAGTCCTCTTTACCACATAACCCCACAGCATGAAATTGTGCACACTTAGACGTATTAGCATCAACACAAGGATTCACAGTTGTCCCAGAAAAGGAAGTCGTGTTGCCATCTCTTGTGGACATAGGTGCTGTGGACCCTACTGACCTTATAGTGCTGACCTGCTCTGCAGTAAACATGGAACTACAAAACTGGCATGTTAAAGCACAATTGTCCTTCATCACTTGAAATAAACTTGGGTTGGAACAATGGCCGTGACTTGAATATAGCCTGCACAGAGTTTGGGGATAACTGTCAGAGCACGTGCTGGAAGTACTAACCACAGTTTTAGGAGTAGTCATAACAGCACGACTTTCTTCACACAAATCACAACTGGATGGACACGCTTGCAGCATCTGAGGTTTCTGCTTGGGATCTTTGCAGTATCCATTCTTTACATAAATCTCACATGTTGAGGGATGGAGAGAATCTGAGCAACTAAGTGGAGTTGTTGCACCGCAAAAGCCACAAGTGAGAGAGCAGTACTCTCTCATGAACATCATCTGGCTGTGGCTGTTGCAATGTCCTGTTCTTGTAAACAAGTTGCACACAACAGTTTCTAGCTTGTCTCTACAGCCCGAAGGTGCCACACAGAATTTACAGGAAAGAGGACACAGAAACTGCATCTGGTTATCATTCAAACACTTGCCTTGTTCAACTAGCCTGGCACAGGTACCCAAGTCATAGATATCCCTGCAAATGGGGACTGAACGAGTCGTTGAAAGACTATTTCTCATAGCTGAAAAACATTAAACACATGAAGCACCAAAAACCGAGTACATGAAATTACATCAATTATTATGAGAAATGAGTTCAAAAAAGTAGGAATTTGAAACAAGCAATAAATGCCATAAGCTTAGTCTGATAGGTATCAATTGTACATTAATTACAGTAGTTGACTAGTCAACACAACTTACAAAATGAGGTTAAACATTGTTGACCAACCACTAATGAGTCTAGCAATGAGGTTTATTCACTTCAGAGTGCATTAAACAGACAAATCTGAAAACTAAAACTGGTAAATCCTGATCCAGCTAAGAACAGAAGCTACCCACCATATGGTTGAATCAATGGAATGAAGGGTAGTTGCTAAAGAGTGCCTAACACAGCCGTGAAAAGTTTTATTGATGTAACCAGTATACACTTGAACCCATTAAAATTTCATTTCGCATCGTTATCAGAATAGCCAGTATGAAAATAGATATAGAAACTGAAGAAAGCAGCTGTAATCATTTACCTGCACCATAACAAGTGCTCAAAAAGAAACAGACTGTAAACCCGATTCTGAGATATCCAAACATGTTCCCAGTCAAGATCAAAGCAGCAAAATAGACCTTTGAACAACACAGCACAGATTAACACTTGACCAATGTAACCATCATTATCAACACTATCTAGGCTACTTGTCATTTGTGACATCACAAAAATATTATCTTGGTTACATGTAACTGCTTCCTGGAGGAGAAACTCAGTCAGCGCATCTGACCAGAACATTATTTAGAAGTGTGACATCAATGGAATATACCTAAGTATAAAAACAAGCCATGTGAACTCAATTTACTGTAGAAGTCTCCCTGAGAAAGCTACACAACTCATAAGAATAATTTGCTTACAGAGAAGTCACACATTTCTAAAGATATGTGGGAGTGGATATAGTTGTCATGACTACATTGTCCAGTCTGAGCAAGACCCAATTAATTATTATTACATGAACATAAACTATAGTAAGCATCTCTGCCTTTTCATTATGGTGAATTTTCAAAATGCATTAACCATTAATTTTTTGTTAAAAATGAACACCACGAGGGTATTCAGCTGGAAAAAAAACAATCAAGGTTTTCGATTTTTAAAAAAAGATGAACTAATATTAAGCTAAAAACTATAAACATTAAGTACGATTAAAGATAAACAACTGTGCCTATTGATATACTCAGAGGATTTACAAACGTGCCCTGGGAGGTAACCCGGACGAGTACAGTAAAAATTTATCAACCCATTCCCTTAAGTACACAGGAGTATTAAAAATGGAATAGCGAAATATTTAAAACCATCGGTTCTTTGGGAGGTGGTCCTTGGTCAAGATAAACACAGTTTAACTTTTTAGTCATTTTGTTTTATTTAAAATGTACCAAGTCAAAACTGCTCTCCACAGCTGCAGGCTGTAACTCAGTGCAAATGCCACAGAAAACCAATTTGGGTGTAATAACAAGCATTATAATTGTTGAGACAGTAGTGCTAGTTATTACCTTTCCACTTGATTAGCTCAGATCTACATCAATACAAAGGGCAAACCCAATACACACCATAAAATTGTCTGGGGCTAAGAGAATCTGATGGATGAAGAAAGGAATGCATAAAAAACGAACTTAGAAAAACCGTGATTATTGTACTGTAAATGACGAGTTCACCGCAATACAGCACTTTCAAATTTTCTGAGAACTTGAAATGATCCAACCTTGCTTAGATGATTTAAGCCAATCCTCATTCTTTCACAGGTCATCTAGCGGACCTGAGCAGCTGACCAGCAATGGTGTGCTGGGAATTATCAGCTGAGTCACCTCTGCGGTCGGCAGTTGGGTCCGACAAACTGGTCACCTAGCTTAGATGATCAATTTGGATTACGCCTATCCTCAGTTAGCCATTACCAGTTTTTATGACTTAAGGCCCTTTCTTACTAGCGTCAACCCATTGATGTTTCTTGGAGTTGCGGTCAGTATGAACTTCGTATCGAAGATAACAGTGCCAGTTAACTTCGCAGTAAACAGATGGTTTTAACAGCAGAACATTGACCCTGAGGTGCCGTATGAATGGTCATCTTCAGTCCCATCGAAGCTCTGGCCAGGGGCTGCTCTTATCCTCAACTATTCAAGGGCAGTGTAGTGACTAATAGTTGCTTGTATTTTTGCTTGAATAATCACCAATCAAATTACAGTTAAGTTCTGTCAATTATCACATGTAAATGTCCCCAAACTGTCACATTTAAAAATCTTAGCAGACACATGATACATCAGCACTACCATGCGATTATTTCAATAACAACAGAGTCTGCTACCATTTACTTCCAGGTCCGTTAACTACCAAAGCCAGTATGAACAGTTCAGTTAACTTCACAGTTTACGTTGTCGCTCTGCTGAGACCGGAGTTAAGTCAGTATGAAAGGGTCAACTTTGGCCAAACAAGGCATCGAAATGTTGTTCATTCTCCAATGGCCACTCTTAATGAGCATGTAGTTGATCAACTGTCCCTCGACTACTCAACATAGAAAAAATGAATGCACTTACAAATTGCATGAAATTACAACAAAGCAAATATTCTTATGGCATTACTTATGGCATGGTAAAATCAAACACTAAATATTCTTGAGGAAAAATATTCCGAATTCTGTGCACAAGATATATTTGAAGGTTACAGTGGAATTGTAAAAAAAAATCAAAAACAACGCTGGACGTGTTACAACGGCAGACGTTATCAAGCCAGAAAGTGTTCAGAGGATCGCAGTTGTACCCTAAGGTAGTTCTCACTTTTGATTACCACTTTGTCATGTACTTGCATCTTCCCATTGAAAATTGTTTCATTTTGATTCGAATAAGCACACAATGCTGCGTGTTCCAGAATTTTGCTGCAAGGGGTTGATACTCTGGGAGAAAAATCTTTGGAGCAACTGTCCTTCAGTGTTAAAACTCACTCACCCTAAAGAAAAATCCTGGTGGTAATAATTGCATTTTCATTGACGGCATTAAAAATGAAGCAGTGATTCAAAAAAGAATACTATGTCAAACAAAAACGCACATACGATATTTAGTTCTAAGAAACAGGTTTCAAAACAAATTCAGTTTGTCAAGGGGTGTTACCAGAGTTCTCGCTATTTCAAGAGTGTGGATTCAACTTTCCTGACAGAAAAGTTACAAAAGCGCATTGCTTTACTCAACATCTTCTAGCAGCAGTACGAATTACTTCTACAGTGGTTGATAACAAATTTACCTCTGTTGCTTGGGTTTTACTCCCTCTATTCCAAGTTTTCTCTCTGCTTTTGGTTTCGTTTTTCGTTAACATTAGATGAGGTAGCAAACTGTTCAGATCACCAGTAAATCTGTAGCAACAATTTGTCCAGGGATGGTGAATCGGGAGGCACAAATCAAAGCATCATAAAATTCGACATTTTAAAAAACTGCAAGTTTGATTACCATCTTTACACCTGGCGATTCGAATTAGAAATATACAACTGCTTGATGTTCATGGCAAGTCCTTTATTACAGGCATGGGGATACAATGTTGTCCAAGAGCATAAGGCATAGGTATTACCACGCTGAGCAATTTATTTCAAGGATCTATAAAAAAGGGTTAAATAAGAATTGAACTGCTTGGTGCCCATATTTTGAAAACCAATTTTCTCCACTGAATAACAGGCATTAAACTGGTTTTCAAAATATAAAGGCACAGTATCAGAGAATACTCGGAGAATAGTCGCTATTCAGTGAAGTGTCTTGCAATTGCAAATTTCATGTAGGAAAATGTACACATTCTGAGTGAATAAAATTTACCTATGATTATGTGTCATTATATACATCTGTTGAGTGAATATATCTGACAAGAAAAGTACAATCAAATGCAGAATTTAGGCTATTATTACTGAGTGCCGTAATGTTCAAGTTTCCATGGTTCCCAAAAACCCTCATGAAAATAAATGCTAGAAATAGTATGCCTTGAAATAGATGTTCTCTATGAAGCATACACAGTTGTTAACAGTAAAATACATTTGTATGACTCTGTTGTACACAAACATCCTCTTCTACTATACAGATGGTAGTGGTGTGCATTAAGAACATACACCGCAAGTGGTATGCCGTAATTTTGTTAATCCAATTTTGAAGACTTTCTTTGTAGTTTTGTCACAGTTGATTTATGAAGGACCCTGGGTTCACTGGAAACTTTTGAAAATGCACCTTCAATTTCATTACGCAGATACACTTTCTGTTCACATCCACATGTACCATGTTGCACTAGATACATAACCAAAATCGTTAAATTTTTCAAAATGGTCTTCAAGAGTGTATTTTTAAAAACACAAGTTGACCATGTTCACTGTATTCATATCAGAAGGTGAAAATACAACTTTTTGAACGTACAGTTACTACACTTTTGAGAACATGCCGAAAAGTTAATGTCACCATTGTATATCACTACATGTAATGTGGATTTTCAACAAAATGCTCCCATGCTGGGCTTTTTTGAAGGGGCACTTTTTCCGAAACTAGGTCTTTTCCCAGCAGAGCACTGGCTGGAGGCCATAGATCAAACCCAACTCATTTAAATTTGACGTCATATTTGCATGGTTTCAATCAACAAATTGAGGATTGTATTAAAACCTCCTCGACCCCATGACCCCCTCGACCTACAATCACCTCAACCCCATGACTCCCTCGACCTACAATCGCCTCGACCCAGTCTACACAAGCTCGACTGGATCTGAACATACAACAAGCGCTAACTTGCAGGACCAAAGAGTCAGGACGTGAGGTTGGCTGGCTTCTCTGTTTTTGCAATTGGCATTTTTGAGAGCCAAAAGAGAAAAAAATGCGACCAAATCAAATCAAAGACCTACCAAATGAATGTTACAAATTGTCGCATCTGCTCTTCAGTGCATGGTGGATTCAATTTATTTTTGGGAGAGTGCAAGAAGGCCATGAATACATCTAATTTCTTCAGCAAACACAGTTTGAAGAAACAAATTGTTAACTTAAAAAATGATCCCAACGTTACATGTAGTATATTGCGAACAAGTATACGACAGAAATAAAAATGTGACATTATGTTCATTCACAGTGTTTCCCCTGGGTTTTGAAAGGAGCACGGTGGTGAATGGCCAAAACAAGGTGCAACGCCAGTTGCCGCACGCGAATATAAGAAGTGGGATCCCCCTATTGCCTGGGTTTCGAAAGGAGCGTGGTGTTGAATGCTCGAAGCAGATTTGAAACTAGGCGCCACATGGGATGAAGTGAGATCCTCCCATCGAAGGGGGGGGGGGGTTGGGAGACCTTCCCAAGGGAAAATTGGAAAATTAGATGTAATTGGGTGCAGTTTGCTGATCATAGACAAAACCTTAACCTGAGCATCACGTAATGGAAGTATCTGGGTAAAGGACACTTCACAAGACAAATTGGCAATGAAGTGCCTGGCATAGTGTGATCTCTGTCACACTCGTGTACAAAAAACAGTGTTAAAATTCAATTATGCACAAAGTGACAAACATAGAACAAAAAATATTTGAACTTTGTGGACATAATAAACTAATTTGTATAATGAAACATCCATTGATATCGTCTTGCTAAACATAAATCAGTGATAGTGGATTGGCGTTAGCCAGCATAGCAGACGATGTATAATGCAGACGAATCTGAGACTGGTTAACATTCAATATCATCATTTTGGGGAAGGGCTATGGTTGATTAAACAGTTTGATGACACGCCCTGCAGTGAACTGGGACACGATGAAATGAATGAAGCAGAAATCTTACTGTTTCTTACTTCATTAGCGAGCCCTAGCACTTTCCCATTTTAGAAAATTCGCATGGAGGTCGTTGCCTGGTCCCCAGCTGTATTAAGTTTACATGCATTGTCGGATAATCAGGCAGAAACTAGGTACGAAGGGGGATTGGGGATTGAATGATTGTGTTTAACCGGGGCATAATTCAAGATCCCATTGTAAAATTATTGTTTTTCCCTTTCGATCCACAAACAGCAAAAGGTGACGTGTGACTATTACTTATTCAATATTACTAGCAGTCATTTTTACTAGCGATCATTTTTACTTGCTATTTTTGCGTGGCAGTGAAGTTTCCCAGTCTCGATTAGGTTTGTGGCGGTCAATAATTTGATTATGATTTACGAGTGGCGGGGCCAAAAAGGAGCGTGGCGGGCCGCCCAGAAGTTTACACGCAGGGGAAACCCTGTACTCAGGTTAAAGTACTCTGTCCCTAAGCTTAGTAGAACAGGGCCATTGACAGTTGCTCGGGGAGCTATTTCCGTGGCAACCATAGCACACTCACAATCCTCTATTTCAGATATTCTTCAACCACTTTATGTTTTAACTATGAGCCTTGAGCCATGGCAGATTCCCGTGTAGGTAAGTCTAAGGGGAAAGTCACTCAGTGACGTAATATATGATGACGTGTAAAAAACACAGATGCCGCAGGTCCCAGGGGTCGACGGGGAATTTTAGAGCAATCCACAAATTGAGCGTCATTTGTCAACCTACAATGGCCAAATCCTGTCGCTTTTCATATCAAAAAGTGCCAATAAAGGGTTTTCTTCTTCCTATCATCATGGATGTCTCACATTGGAGATCCGTGATCAGACAGAACTTAAAAAATGCAAAGAAAAAGTAGCAGTTCCACCTAACTCAAACAAAAAAGAATTGTAGATGGAGACTTTAAAAACGCAAAAATAACAGCATTTTCAAAATTATTATGGCATTGTACCTACGCAGCCAATCTAACGGAACTTGTTACCATCACAAGTTTAAGATCAAATGTGAAGAAAACTTTCATGTCTTGTTATTCACAACTGGTTGCATTGTCCATAGTCCAATGATCAATTAATGCTCAACTTAAACCTTCGAATTAATGGTGTTACACAACCAAAGTGAACTCACATACATGACACATTAAAACTAGATTAATGTACTTGACCATGAGCCAAGATGAATGCACACGTTTCGGTGTGGGATAGCGACATAGTGACATCTTGTTTTCGATCAGGTCATCATCAAATTTAAGACCCAGTGAAAGTTTAAATAAGGTTTAGTGAGAAAGGCTACAATTACAATGCTTCTTTCCGTAATCTAGGCATGGTCCAGCCGCAATTTACTCTGGACTAAATCGTAAGAGAAAAATGCTTAAGGTAGGTGTATACACTGGTCAAATCTCCAGGTCCTAGATTACCATAGATTGCCACTTGAGATCATATTTCGTTCAGAATGCGTGGTCATTATGTTCCAATTTTGTTGAAGTACTAGAAATAAAGCTGATATTTACTTCATGTTTAGAAAATGTGACATACCTGTTTGTTTACAGCGTAATTTTAATCATTTTTTCGAACTTGTGAAGCACGACAGACGACCAAAGCAAATTTGGCTGTCACGTGGGCGGAGCTTAGCGTTGATCTATTGTCTGCTGTACTGGTGTGCCGACCACACATTAAAACCATGTGCTGATTGTTTATACCATTCATCTGAACTCTCCACTCAGTGTAGTAAAAGACTGTCTAACTATATTACACCGACCTATTTGTTAGTATTCCAATATTATCATCGACCAATATATGTGTTATATCAAATCGCCGCGTTACTGTCTACATAACAATATTGGCGACGAGGATAAAGAACTACTTTCATAGTAATAATTCAACATTTTTACGTGCCTGTACCGAATGGACTTTGGGATAAGAAAATATCACTTTCTGCACAAATAGCGTCGCTTGGGTGAGATTCTCAAGTTACCAAAGTTTCTTATGTTGCTTTCCTCTAAAATCGTATAATATCATGAGTTTTATTTCTGGGATACGTTTGAATCTATACACTAGAAAAATTTTGTTATTTTGAACACTGAGTCACTTTAATTCTTTGGGTTATGGCCAGTGGCAAGTTAAAAAATCCCCTGGGTTTGACAGCCTAATTTCTCCACGGCGCCTTCCCAGCACAGAACCACGGTTTGTGACAGCATGTAGTTGTCCATGTGTTGTGCGCGCGGCGTGTCTTCACAGTGCGTGCATGCACTCTCACCGAATCGTGCAACACCACCCACGTCGACGCTCAGCATCCTCTTGCAAGACACCTCACCTTACCAACTTCTCTTGTACACGCACAATTTTCTGCACTGACTCCTCACTGAAGCGGAGTGTAGTCAGTGATGGCTTCGGTAGGACTTGGAGTACTCAACTTAATTTTTTTGCAGATAGACAAACAGGCTTAGGCTCGGAACAGGAGCTAGTTCACCATTTCACTACCAACTTTCGCATGGTCAAAAATAGAACTATTTTATTCTTGGTCTTGCTACAACATCAATATCAGCTGGTACAGCACTCTCGATTGCCCCGTTACGCAATGCTTGTTGACAGGGTTAGATTAGAGCTAGTGTCCTTGTATAAGGTCCGCCCCAGTTGTCAGTCACTGAGCTGGTGAGCACTCAAAGCCATATGACTTACTGAGGCTTGGTCAAATATAGCTAAAAAAACAACTATGGATTTTCAGAATGATTTTATTTTTCTTCAGTATACTGTGCATCAAGAATTAAAGATTAGGACGACATAAAAATGTAAAAAAGTCAAAGTTAATTTTTTGTGTATCCACCTACCTTAAGTAACCACACACCTTAACAAAGGATTTATGGCCGTGGCTGAGAAGATAGTTGATTCACTATCCCTCATTGGTTTTGAATAGCATAGCCAGAAATGAAATTTGAACCACTTGTATTACCCTTGAGTAGAGAAGTAAATCCATGAATTCACATACCATGTTATAAAACTTTTAGAAGAACTACTGGAAAGAAAAATAATGAACAGCTTTATTCAAGTAAGTTCATACGAAAGATGTAATCAATTTGTATCTTGTAAGTTGCCTATAAAAGCTTCTTAGGTAAATAAAATTTTATCTGTTGAAATAAAAAGCAGACGTAGTAGAATTAATAGTAGCAACAACAGTATATTTTTTATTCTGATACTTTTTATACAAACATTCTTAGTCACATGAGCAATAACCACAAATGCTGTTCCTTTGTTTAGATGGCACAAGTAGGTTCTTCATAATCCCATTTGCCAGACTTGAGGCTGCAAACTCTGGTAGCGCTACCCTTCAAGGAGCCACTGTTACAAGAATAAGACACCACAAGGTCACCATTAGCACGGCGGTCGCTCTTGATAGAGATGCCGTTCACAGCCTTTGGTTTAACACAAATAGGCACTTTGACAGAGTCTGAAATGGAAATGGGCTTTTTATTAAATAAAGCAAAACAGAAGTACAATACATCATGAATTTTAAGACCATAGTCATATGATCTTCAGCTATACAGGGCAGAATCAGACCAAACGGTGCCTGTGTGAACTAAAATGTGTTTTATAAGAAACAGGGCTTGGAATGACCAATGACAAAAAACGCGGAGTTTTACGGCCTAAAACATGCGCGCTACCCAGCCTTGAAATAGGTCGATGTGAACCTTTCATCACAAATCGGTAGGACTAAAAAAAAAATGTTACCACCATCAGTAGCATGCGTCTGCGTCTTTTTATCTCGTCCATCCACTCCTCCACTCCCACCCCCACACATTTTTGGCTGCAGAGCCGTAGCATTTGTCACCGCAGTTTACAATCACATGAAACGCCATTGAAAATCCCACCACGCTATCCCAGATGCCCCGGCAATGCTGACAATTTACGTTCCTCCGAAACATAAAGAGCAACTTCCGCTTTTCAAGGTGAACGTCGTCGGCAACGGCGCAGTAAGAAAGGAATTTGCCGCGGAAATTTTATATCAAATCCGATTTTTTTTACGCGGAAATATAATAAAATGCGCAGACAGAACATTTGAAAAAAGCGGAAATCCACGTTTCCGCAGAAAATTCCAAGCCCTGAAGAAATTACAACAATGCATAGTTTCAAGTGGCCAAGGGAAGAAACTTAATTCATGTGGCAGTGTTTGGATATCTCTGGATAAAAGAACCCAATATGACAAAACAACTTATAAAGTATACTAGATGAATGTATATTTAGATCATACCACATGAAATCTCATCAGAACCATCTGGACAGTCCTTGATGCCATCACACTTCAGTTTCTCTGGCAAACACTCGAGAGAGCAACTGAATGTGTCTGGGCACTTGGGCTGCGGACAAAGGCTACAAGTACGAGGACAGTTGATTAACATCATCTGTTGAAATATCTCTTGAGTGCACAAGCCTGCAGCAGCGAACTCAGCGCACTTTGTTACGTTGGCATCAACACATGGCTTCTGCGTCATAGGCTGGGTGCTTGATGCAGTTGTTGATGGCTCAGTCGTAAGTTGAACAGTTGTCGGTTTAGATGTGGTTGTGGTTTCTGTTGTGGGTAGCTCAGATGGTTTACTTGTTGATTGGGCAGGTGTACTACCTATGGTTGATAACTTGGCCGCTGTGGTAGCTGATGGTGAAGTAGTGTGAAGCTTGCTAGTGGAGGCTCTCGATGCAGAGGTTGGTTGTGGGTTTGTTGAGCCTGCATTGTCAGTGGTGAGGACTTTAGTTGGCTTACACACACCGCATGTTGCTCTGCAGAGTCGACGTGCTACAGCTTTGTGGTCAGGATGCGTGCAAAACCCAATGTTTAAATACAGGTGGCACACAAGCGGATCATATTCATCAAAACAAGGATCTTCAGTAGGAGAGGGTATGCAGAATCCACAAGCAGATGGACAATTTCTTGTCATAAAACCTACACGCTCTGGATGAGTACAATAACCATAGGCCACATACAGGTTACAAGCGCCATAGCTATCTCTGCATGGAAGGTTGGGATTGACTGTAGGTAAAATGGTTGGCTTGGTTTTGATGACAACATTGGGTGTGATCCTACTTGGTTCAACAGGTTTATCAGTAGGTGTGTCACAATGTCCACAAGTTTTTCTGCAGTTCTTCTGCATGCTCATCACTGTTTCTTTGTGGTCACACATTCTTGTATACCTCATCATTGAACATGTAGCTTGGCTGAAGATATCCACACAAGGTTTTGTGGGTGAACAGAACTTACAAGACAGCGCACATGGTTCAGTCAACAAACCATCATGACACATTCCAAGGCGTACGTAACTCGAACAATAAGATGCACCCCTCCTGTCAGCACAAGTTCCTGTAAAACAACATTTGACAGTCACCGCCCGGGGAGCTATACCTATTTAAATTATGAAACTAAAGTAAAGTAAGTTCACTGACAAATTATATGAAACCTTTCAAACATCTAATGCAAAGACAATGACAAAAAGTAGATTTTTGGATTAACCACAATCATACCGAGTTAAAAACAACAAAACTAGAATGATGATTTTCATCATTTCATAAAATTTTAATTTGTAAAAAAAGGTTGATGTCTATTACCAGATACATTACTTAACAATTTTTTCATCTCAAAAGTTTACAATTCCATGTTGAAGCTTCAGACATCTCGGTTAAAATAACGGACTAACCAGGAAATGGTGGGATATATTATGCTCGCATTTAGAGAACCAGTTTTCTCCACAGAATAATGGGCATCAAACTGGTTCTCAAAATGTGGGCACGTTATATCTGACTGTTGCCAACTAACCATGTCAACTTACCAAATGTTTGCAAACCATGGAGTGGATAAAAAAGGAGCGCAGCGAGTGAGGCAGCAAACAGTAATGAGTCACAGGTGGAAGCCATTTTGATAAATGGTCAACTTTCTTGATGAAGAAGAAAGATTATCTAACCAACAGGGTCAAGGTACCAAGGTCTTGTGTACGTCGTCCAATAGCTTCCCAGTTCATGGAAAGCACACAAGAAGCTTATCATGAATACATTACACAGATAAAATTGTATGCTTGCCAGTGACAACTGCAAAAGGGCAATAGTGATGTTTACACTTACACTTTTATACCTAACCATGTAATAGTTAACAAATAAGGATAATTTATTGATAACAAGGAAATTTCGCAAATTAAGTTAGCAGACCAGACCAGAATAAAAACAAGGACCGATTCATGTTCGAGAGCTTCTGACTGAAATAACACAATGGGGCTATTCGGAAAATCTACAATAACTAGAGGGCATGCGTGTACTAGTGGTGATAGATTAACAGCCTCGATTTCGCGAGCCCTTTAAATACATGGTGAAATGGCTTGCAGCCGTGCCAACTGAATATGAGATTGCGTAAAAAGGGTGCTTTTATGAGAGGAAGTAAGCACAACCTCATACAAACGTAAGGTTTGTGATTATTTTTACGATTATCCCATGATTATTCTACCGATGCCTGTTCAACTGAGGCACTCGCCAATGTCGACTTCGCGGCAGTCAGTCGCCAGCCAGAGTCTGGTTAATCTTTATATATTGTGATATGTGATACGATACTTGACGTAGCAATCGGGATCTTTTCGTATATCAAAGCACTATTATTGTTTGGAATGATTTCTAAAAGTTTATCAGTGATAGTTACATCAATCAGTGCTGAATGCTTATGCTGTTAACTCGATACAGGTTAATGAGTTAAGATTACAATCCAATCCCAATGGTAAAGGGTACGTGAGTGATAAATATCCATTGCATTAGACTATTTGTTTACTCCCTATCATATGTCTTCTGGCAATCTGTTACACGTTGAAATGGAAATCTATCACGTCAGTTTTCACGTAACCTTTGGTTTTTAGGTTTGAAGGCTTGTACCGTGCAGAGGAGATATGCTGTTTTGCTACTTGTATCAATTGTAAAACCAGATATATATTACATTTTCCGAATTCACAGTGACTGAATAGTCTTAACTCATGCCTTGAAATGTTGCAAGTCGTNTTTCTAAAAGAATCTCCCAAATTGGAGAGCTTAAATTAGCTCCCAGTATAAGCACTTCAACATATGTGTCAATCACAAACCCATGGTGGCTTTCACTGAAGTATGGAAACAAGTGTTGAGAATAGGGTATAATATGCTGGAGATGTGATATTTTATTTTGAATTCATTTCTCAACAAAATGAACTTTTCAGGAACATTAACTTTGCCTTGCATGGTTTGTGTGGCATTGCTATTACCAACACTTGCTAAAATTTAAACCAATAGTGTGGTGAGCCTCTGAGAAATAACAGTATAACAATTTTAGAAATCATTTTTGTCTTAAACTGAGAATTTTTATAGTATCAAACGTAATGTACTGATAATGGGCCAAATACTGTGAAGCCATGTAGAAGATGCTTATATTTTCATGTACACTTCTTTGCTCAGCATCATTAATAAAAACAGTGTTTCTGGGATAAGTATTTCACTGATTTAAAAACAATATGGAACCATAGTTATCAAATATAGTAGTTTGAAATTTTATGATCAGGACATGGGCCGCGCAGCACTGAAAAAAGTGGGGGCTAAAGCCCCCCAGCCCCCTTGTGGTGCGCCGCCAACAGACCATGGGCGGTGCAGCACAGAAAAAAGTGGGGGCTATAGCCCCCCCAGCCCTCTATGCTGCGCCGCCCATGCAGGAACAGCATTATCACACAATGTAGGGTCAGCAAACTGTTTATTAATCACACCTTTTCAAATCATAATCTCACAAGCAATTAGACTAGTTCATTGCTTTACTATTAGACACACTTTGGTTCTTTATGATCCCATACCCCTGACTTAGCGTTGCACCTTCGCTTTCCATACCCTTCCAGCTTAGCTCCATTGAGACAGTGATAGGAGACTACGAGATCCCCACTGCTCAAATAGTAAGCAGTCTTTTCAGCACCTTGTATGGAATTAGGAAGAACACATTTTGGGGTTCTGAATGAGCCTGAAACATACAGTTGATATGTTTAATGCTCAAAATGAAAACTCCAGAAGCCTGAGATCAAGTGGGACTTCAAATAAGTACGACATTGCATTTTTGAAACACTTCAATGTGAAAAATCCTGCTGTATTCAGAATGTAATAAGGTACTGCTCATTTCCGATAACTTAGGTCTATCATTGAGGCAAGTAAGAAGGTATACCAGTCACAGTCACTACTTCAAGGAAAAAGATGAGAGTGAAATTCATTAGATTTTGGAAAGGTAAGTACAGATGAAAGAAATAATTCATTTAGGGCCACCACAAACAGAGAATTATGGCTGGTTTATCCGCCTCAATTCAACTATGCTCAACTGATAGCTCATGTCAATGCGCTGAAATAGGGTAATTGACTGAACTAGCTGCCACAATGTGAGCTGTCACCTTAGGTAGCCCGACACAGACACATTACTGGGCATATGGGGAGCCCTGTATGTCCTGAGTGTGGTACTGACGTAGAATCTCCTAAACGCCTGGTAGTCTTGCCCAGCTTTTTATAGGCTAAGGAGCAACCTACTGGATGGCACTGTTACATGCCTACAACATATAGTGCATGGCAACAAATGGAAACGTCTGTCCGTTTTCCTAAAGGCGACTGGCAGACTTGAAAACTTACTTGACGAGGAGCCATAATTGGGCTCTCGTGCTTTTGCTCAGGTGTTTTGTGCAATGGGCCCAACCATGAGGCTAATGCATGTCTGATGCACCGCAAATGACATCAAACCACCTGCACTGTTTTTTTTTAGGTATCATTCACTTAAGGCAGACAGCTCGTGGGATGATGCGCTCCCACATTCAAATTTCATTGCATTCTTTTGAAGTATTAAAATGACTCTGATACCTTGTATTGTACACAAATCAACTCACCCCACTGTATTGCTCAGCCGGCATATTACACAATAAAGGTTACGGGTTATATCAACAGAACATCAGTTCCAGTGCATGTTACTTCTTTTTTCTTCTGTTGCAGTTAACTGATTTTTGCCGTTGAAATCAAGGAAAAAGTAGAATTCAATGACAAATTTTGTTTTAATGTGCAATGTTTACATTCTTCGAGAAAGAATGTTGTTGCGAATAGGTAACGATCACCACCGACACTCATGTCTGTTCCTTAATAACAAAACGAATACAACCAAGAACCTATTGTCATCCCAATGGGAAAGACGAAGAAGCATTCACAGATGCCAGTTGGGAAATGCGAGGTTGCGCCTAGTTTGTCTGAGGTGGCTCTCACTCACAATGAAAAAGAACCTGAAGTCCACCAAAGTTTTTGTGCACATGAAGTTCATAAACCAGCAAAACTTTCAGCTTGAACATACTTTAAAGTAACTGTGGCATTCTGGAACTGAAAAACCATAGTCTTGCTTCTGATCAAGAACAGGCTTAGTTAATAGCACTGACAGAAGAAACAGAACCTTACCACAACCCATCTCATCTTTCAAGTTCATGCAGTGGAAGATTGTGTCACATTTTAAAGCCTCTGGTATTTTGTAATCATCTTTGCAGCTTTGGTCAAATGCTGCTAACTTTGTTGCATTTTTGCAGTAACCGCACAGCCTGGGACACGAATAAATAACGACATCCCTTGAATTTTCTGAAGTGCATACATAATCAGCGACATCTTTTAGCTGACTACACTCTTGTTTATCTTTAAGAGAACAGTCTGGGGCTATTGGTGGTGTCACAGTAGAGGGCACCAGCAGTCTGGTAGCAGTAGTTGTGGATTTTTGTTGCAAGCTGCTTGATGAGGTTGGCAATGAAGACTTGGTTGAAGCTGTACTCTGCAAACCTTGGGTGGTGGTGTGTCTAATCAAAGACTGAATGATACTCCATGATATTTTCCACATAGGATTAATGGTGGTTGCTTCATTCTTGCAGAAGCCACAGTATTTACGGCATCGCATTCGCACCAACCACAAGGTTTTTTTGTTCTTGCAAATGTCTATAAATCTGTATCGGCCAGTTTGCAAATGCCCACAGTTTGCAAGGTCCCTACACGAGCCTCGTTTTTCAACTAAAACTTGATTGAATTGCTTTACTTCCTTATCTGCATGAAGTACACTATATCAAGGGAAACGGATAAATGAAAACATTTTCATAGAATGAATGTGCATGTCATAGACTCTGTTACAATATGAGTAATGCACAGGTAGCTGTTGGGAGTCCTGAAGTTCATTAAAACCACTAACTTTTGGTCTCAGAGACTTCGTTGGGTAGAATGGCACGTAACTGGAGCCTCACCCTTGTCTGTTACGCCATCATTGCCATGTGCCATGAGCTATGACCTCTATCAGAACGTCGGAAATAAATCCTGAGCAAGGCTCCGTTTTCCCACCATTCCACCTAAGGTCTCAAGATTAGACTAAAAACTAGTGGTTTCAATAACTTTCATGACTCCGACAGGTAACTTTAGATTACAGTTTACTCATCAAACCATAGAAAATATAATTTTGAATCTTGTTTTATTACACCATCACTCAACAACTTCCATATTTTGACAAAGCAGCATTTAGACAAACATCGATCCTTGAAAAAGTTACTACAAAACAAAAGATTTTAACTTCAAAACTCATTAATTGAGTTTCAGTAACATACAAAGTTACCTGAATGAAAAGTTTTTGCTTCACCAAGTGCCAGAAAAACCAAGGCTGCTGAACTTAAAAACCAAAAGTTAACAAAATTCATCATGAAGGTTAAATAACCAATATCAAAAAGAACTGATCAGACGATTTTCAATATTCAGGTTTTATAAAGGACATTAAAAAGATAAGCTATGATGGGAACTACGCAGGTGGGATGTGCCAAAATAAGTCACGTATACCTCTTACCACAGAAAACAATTCTCTAGGTTACATCACGCATTTCATCAACATACTATTAAAACATTGAAAGTGAGCAAGCATGAAACTTGTAAGCATCCCCTATGATAAATGTGTTCACATTTAGTCAAATAATGACACTGAAAGCATTTAAAACTACAACCAATCACTGCATTAATGTTAGTCCTGCTAGATGGCATGCGTGATGCCACAAAATTAAAATTAATTCTCGGAAGTCCTAATTATACTCTAATCACGTAAAAGTTTTATGGTACTGCCAAGAATGTACGCATTCAGTCACTTCACATATAACAACAGTGTCAAGGATTCTCTGTGTATGGTGTTATAATGAATTTTCACTACTGCCATGAATGTAGACAACGATCACCATCATGCAATGACAACTTGTTAAAAGGTCATATTTGCTTCATTTTCATCATCAACCCAACAACATTTACAGGCAGGTTCTACTCTATCCCAGTGACTTCTTAGTAGTGAACAGGTACGTTTCTGAGATCCGACTAAACGAGTCCCACGCAAGCAGGTGTATGAAACCACCAAATCTCCATTCTTCAAATGATAAGTGCTCTGTTCACCATCAGTTATGGCTGGGGGAACAATACATCTGGGCTTCTTGAAATTTATTGAAGATAATGAAAGTAAACAAATTACATATTAAATACAATGAAATTGATCTTTTAATTGTCTTCACAGCTTCTTTTAGTTTCTTGGTATGCAACGCTTTGCTGTACATCATATTGCACATATCTCCTAAATAAAGACACAGTTCATCGAGTTTCAGTTAGCTGATCAATCAAGCTAGGTTTTTCAAACATTATCAGAAGTGATTCTTAATATTCGTAACCTGTGTCATTGTTCTCAATGTAGGGGTGGTGGTGTCAACAATGTCCTGACGAGTTATCTTACGACCCTAAACGTTTTGAAATGGTCTGTTAAAGAGACATTTTACAACTTGAAAGTCGTCGCAACAAGGAGCAGACTGTGTGCCCAATGTAACTTTGTTTCTCATGAGGACGGAAACATTTGACCGCAGGGCAAGTGAACTCATAAACAACATTACATCTAGCAACAGTGCAACCTCCTCACAACTAATATTACTTTTTATCACAAAATTAGAAATCTTCATATTCTTATAATAAATAATTACATCTAGCTTGTCTTTAGGATTAACAAATGAAAATGATACATTTTTGCGTAAATTAATGTATCATTTTCATTACACCATATCTTATATGTCAATTGTCATTTTGTGTTTGATTTTACTTTATTTCTGTTTTTGTTGATAAAGGAAGTTATTACATCCAAAAATTTCAAATTTCCGTTGATCCATTCTTGTTGTTTTATTTACCGATTTATGAAAATCAGTTGTAATGTGCATCAGAATGTGGGGTAATTTATTATCAACAAGGTCAACATTTCAATGTTACTAGCCACCTTTGGAACATGGCCACCAGTCTGGTATGACATCATGCAGGCCAATTATCCACCAGGCTTATTACCGACCACCTGTGAACCCTGTGAACACAGTCAAACACAGCTGTGTTGGTATGTTCGGATAGAATAGATTGTAGTAACTTCAGTTGTAGCTGGGCGATTTTGGTGATTCAAAAACTGAGCATGATCAGTGTTTGATGAGGAATTCAGAAATGTTATTGGTTTTTGTTCAAACAATTGTTATGACTTAATTTTAATTCTAACAGCACAGCCCAGCCCAGTCAGGCTAGATAGGATCCTATCAGAGATTAGAATAATTATCGAACAAAGGAGAGCTGACCCTCCAAGCTTAAATGCCAAAATGGACTTAATCAGTCGTGTAAGATATTTGCTACAGGGGTCATCTGCTCAATGTGATAGACTAAATGGGAGTAATCAGTCGTGTAAGATATTTGCTACAGGGGTCACCTGCTCAATGTGATAGACTAAATGGGAGAATGCCATAATATGTCAAATTAAAACACTAACAAAAACTTTCTAATGACACTTTAATTAGCTGATCCCGAGCATAATTGGTGGAAACATCCACATGAAATCAGGACAACCAATAACATCACTAAGTCATCCTCCAATGTGTTTGTTGTGATAAGTCGTTGGATATCACTGCTCATTTTCCAATCGTTTATGACATAATAAGGAATGACGAGGCATTGCATTTGTTCTGGTTGTTACAATTTAGTATTTAACAATGCTGTGACTCTTTTCACTTTCACACGGGACATCAGTGAAGCAGCGTCATACCACACAAGTTTGTATAAGAAATTCATTGGCATGATACATTGGCCCTCAGGGTAGCTTAAACATGTCACTCTTGTCCATGGAGCTCAGAAACTTTTAATTGAAGTCGCTTTTCTTTTATTTTCTAATTTTTGAGATGGTGTGCAATAAAGCAGTCACCTGTGTACCACCAAAACTGCATTTCAGTATTTTGGACAATAGTAGATTTTTCAGCAAATTTGGAAATTGTTGCATAGAGACCTGGAAAATATCAAAAATCTGAACCTTTCAGCATATTAGGTATTGATAATTTGTTGGTAATTTTCCCATTTTCATAAATTTGAAACAATGTAAAAACTGTAGTGGTTAGACCACCAATTTTCAGAATTCTATAACTTAAGTTGGTGGACTGAGCTTGCAGCCCAGAATGAAAAGATTGGATTAATCAATGGAACCATTCCTGATTGAACTTGCATGTATCTAAAACAAGCTGCAATTGTACTGTGATAAGATACACAACTGAGAAGAGTTCCTTACTTCAAGAGTTATACAGCTCATTTATTAAACCAAAAACATGTCAGCAAAGAAGTGCTCATGAATCTGCACTGGACAATGTTTTACATCACAACTACATGTGGTTTACTTGACAAGTTACCTTGTCTCAATGTTTAACATCACAACTACCACATTCGCCGTAATAACCGCCTAGAGTGCTTAGAAAAGTTCGGTTCAGGGGGGCGCTTATTCTAACCCAAGGTGGTTGAAACCCGGTCTCCGAAACGCGTGATATCTATGAAAGACTTTCAACAAAACTGTGGTGCATTGCTATCAAACTTTGCTGCTAAATTACAATCATTTTACAGAAAATTGTGCTGAAATCCCAGGGTAAAAACTCGGCGACTGACTGCCTCGAAATCGCCGTCTTCGATATGGCGACTTCTATGCTTGAATAACAATAGTTTTGACTCAAGCAAATTACCTGAAATCTTCATAAAGTTTTCTAAGTAGCGTCCCTAACTTCCCAAGGAGTCTGGATTAACGGCAGGTTTAAGTACAAATCTGTGCAACATCGTGCCATCTACATGAATGATCAGCAACACGGCGAGAAAAATGTCTAGACGAACACACATGTTGTTGTCACGTGACATTTGTTTTGAAGTTCGTCTGCATTTGTGAGTAAGCGAGCGCGTGCGTGTCACCAGAGTTCATTTGCCAGAGCAGAGACCATCTATTGGCCAGAGCCACGCAATCTTAAACGAGCTAGATGTGCACTGATTGTGTCTAAAGAAATTTGCACAAGCAGAAGCCCTAAACCAGAGCGTGTTTCATTCAGCACTTGCCAGTCTAATGTGCTAAAAACGTTCGACATTTGTCTCGGTAAGGCCCATATTAGTCGCCGTGTAGCTGGATGCGTTTCTTAACTGACAGTTATTTTTCGGTGTAAGGGTGTGTAAGCATTCACTGTCAGTTGTCATGATATTGGATATTAGGTTTAAAAACACCAATTATGGTTAATCAACTAAACCATCTCAAAAATAACGCAAACATGTTTTATAGTATTAGAAATTGTCGGAAATTAGTGCCAATACTCATTGCTTACCGATTCATGAATGGATAGTTCCCGACTAATGTCTCTGATGACAGGTTCATATATGTAGCGCGCGCTTCCTGGACACATGCGTTTAACACGGAGTTATTTTTACACGAGACAGTCGATGTGGCTGTACTGAAAGGTCAGACCATAGTGGGACACGGTCGTCGTGAAAGTAGCAACGCTGTTGCTTTCTTTTTGAAGCGCTGCGTTACTTTGAAGTGTATAGTCACGCTTAAATACAAACGTAGCAGAGCTGCTGGTGGTCTAGAAGACCCATGTAAAATTTTTTTGATAAATTGAAGACGTCACCATAGCCGAGTTTTAGGACTGTAGGTATGTCATTGTTCGCATGTACACGTTCATGGACTGGGTGCTTATTTCAGCAAAGTCTGAAAACGCGTTGGAGGGGCGCTTATAGGGGCATGGGCGGTTATTACGGCGAATACGGTACATGTGCTTTACTTGGCGCATGTTTCCTTGCCTCAATGTTTACATCACAGCTACATGTGCTTTACTTGACACGTTTCCTTGCATCAATGTTCCCTGAAGTCCAATATTCCATGCCTGTAGCCAGGAATTGCAAGGGGTAGGCACAAAATTGTGCACAGCGAAATTTTATTTGTACACGGTGCCAATTGTTACTTCCCAGTTACTTAGTCGACCATGTTGTAGACTTTTCAGACTCAAAATATTGTTCCCGCTGACTTTCGCAAATCTGACGAAAACAGGATTTGCACACAAGATGACCCGAAATCGTGCACTGTTCCACCCAGAGTATCCAGCAAATTCCTTGGCACATCAAAAGCATGATGGCACCGTCAAAGGTAGAAGAGAGCCAAGTCCCTATTCATGGGCTTTGCCTAAGTGAGTACTGATGGAGATAATTGTGGTTGCAAACCTGAATGTTAAGCATACTATTTTCACAGTCAAAAAACAAACTATATGTATGGCAAACGACCAACATGACTGATTTTTAAATCGAAAAGTAAATATTAGCCAACTTCGAATTCTTAAAATTTCTTCAACAGCTCGGTAAGCCATGTGCACTTAATTTGTGAATTGATTCAGACAGTTAGCCACAATTTGGCAGATGGGTTAAAACGTAATTATTCCTGGTGGCTAAAAAGGGTAGGATGTTACCACATCCGGCCACAGAGTCATGCCTAAAGCGGTGTTTGCTGCATAAAATTGTATTTGTAACATTTATTACTAGTGAAGTATTCAATTTCTTATTACCGTAATCGTTCGGGTTAACGCCCTGGGCGGTTAAATTGGCGAATCCAAAAAATCGGGGGAGGGCGGTTAACCGAGCAGTGGGCGGTTAAATCGAAAATCTACCTAAAGTAGGGGATGGGCGGTTAACCGAACATGGGCGCTTATTACGAGAGACAACCGCCCTGGGCGGTTAATCTTACCTGGCGATCTAAACCCCGACACGACAATCATACTCGGAACGCGTAGCCCTTTTCAAAGAGCTTTATCGTCACGTCGCCAAATGACTGTGAAAACGTCATAACAGCGGATGATCCCAACAAAGGTTCTCTTGCCCTCAGATTAGTCATTCACTATTAAATTTACAAAATTGCTGAGTAATAGCCCCGTGCCGTCCTGCGGTGCGCAGACGACCAGTCACCACGCAGCCTCCAATAGAATAAAACTGTTGAAGATGTGACCCTGCTTAAGTGCGCGCATGCAAGCTTCGCGTGTTGCAGAGGTCAGACATCAAATTTACAGTCTCGTACTGTCAAGTTCTGAGTCAGAGAGCAGTTTTAAAATTGGTTGTAATAAAAGTTTGAAAAACTTAACTCTGCTGTTTTTTGTGTTTGGGATGTTATAGTCGACACTCCGTGACTCAATGACATTTTCAGCGTATGGTTCTGCGGCTAGCTGTCTTATCTCGACAGCCCGGCATTGCTCTCTTGCCGTTGTGCCAAACATGCTATGCAAAGAAGTAAGACAGGGATCGGGGGTGGTCAAACCAGTCGTCGATCAAGAATAAAATTTCAAGCAACTGCATAAATATGTTACAAAATGTCAGAAAACAGTGGTGGAAAAAATTTATTTTTCATGCAAGATGTCCAGATTATCCTATTTATACCACTTGTAATATCGCACTGCGGCACTGTTCGGTACCGCTGTTATCGCGCAATGTCTCAGTCGGCTGACAATCGTGACTTGGAAATGCCGTCAAGTAATATAACGGCCTCTTTCAATATGCATCTAGTTTTTTATGGCCAAAGATAGTGGCGGTATTCAGCACACACGTAGGGCTTACGTGTGAGTCACCTGTCAATCACATGTTGGTGTCAAGGCAACATGCACTCCAAAGTGTGGGAACTTGCGCACGTGCACCACTACAAATCAGTCACACATAGCGACAGTCCAACGAAGTAACAAAAACGGGCGTGACTATGTACTTTTAAGCTGTTGTTACGAAAGACCCAGTTCTTTACGATATTCCTCCGTTGCCAATGTTCCCCAAAACTGCGGTGTCAAGTCTATTCCCATATTTCCCGGCTAGATGGTCCCTAAGCCCATCCCTGTAACTAGCTGCGTGAATCTCCTTCCCACTATCGTCAAGCAGTCTACGTCGTAGATATTTCAGACTCGAATGGTAAGAATTTTTGTTCAGGCTGAAAATGGCCAATGTATAAACAAAATTATTCTGGATGGCTAAAAAGGGGATGTGGAAACGATAATTCACACAGTCACGCTTACGTGGGGGCTGACGCAAGAAATAGTAAAGAACAGCCAGCGACATTAGTTAAATCTGCTAACCAGTTTGACTGAGATGCAATAAGCGAAAAACAAAATTTGACTAGCCGTTTTTTATTACTTCAAGATCATACACAAACATACATTATTGCCAACGTTTGAATTCAGAAATCGACAGGCAGCAACGAAATCGGTAACCCAGTAAGGCACTTGTACTGTCCCTTCGGTCGCCCCACATCCTCTATAACCCGGCAGTTATATTCATCAAAATATTGAGAATTTGACATCTTTCCGTGAGTTGTGAGATTTGTTCAAAATACGAGAGCTTCCCACCTTAATAGAATTTGGAGGGTTGGCAAAACCATTGTCACATTTCTCTGGCCTGATTTTTTCGAATATATGTTTTATCTAGTGCACTGCAGACGGAAACTCAGCGCGGCAGACAAAGTCGCTGAAAGCGGAGGTTTTGACGCCGGCGGCGTTCTTAAACTTTGCAAACAAGGGAAGAAAATAAAGTGACAAAAAGGTTCAAGTATTATATTTTGAAGTGAGTTCATGACCCAAGACAATAACTCGTTACCTGTATTGTAATTCAGATTGCTAAACCACCGTCTCGGAGTCCCGGCGTCGTTGCACTCATTGTGATCATCGATCTTTTTCTAAAAGTCGGGGAATCGCGCGTTTCCTTAGCACTAGGCGCTAAATCTTCATTCTTTAAAAGTCAGGGATGGGCGCTTAACCGAGAGGTGGGCGTTTAACTGGAACTCTTAAAAAATCGGGGAAGGGCGGTTAACCGAGCAGTGGGCGGTTAAATCGGAAATCCACTTAAAGTCGGGGATGGGCGGTTAACCCGAACGATTACGGTACCACTAACATTCTGGTTAATGAGCATGCTCAAGTAATGGATTACACCATAACCTGAAATTCTTCAGAATAAGTCCCTACTGCTCTGAGTAAACGCCCTCTTAACTTTTAAGAATTTTCCATGAAGCGCCAGGGCACACAACCTTCATTTTCAGTTAGTACTGATTTACCCCAAGTAGATTCATGCTTGTGCATAGTTATCGAAAAATATGTTTATTCCGAACAACCAGCTGCATTGGTGAAACCTGCTAAAGCCAATTTGATGGGGATGCAGTAAGCAAAAATAATCCTTGGCTGGCACTTTTTATTACTTTAAGATAATCTACAGACATCCAGTAATGTATCTGAACAAGTTATTCTGAAATTGAGAGATGACAGAAACCCTGAACAGTGAGACACACAGTGTCCCCTTGGTCGCCGCAAATAACCCGGTCATTTCATTTCAAGAAAAAGGGGGGAGTTATTTCAAAGTTGGGGGAATTTCAGTGGCGAATTTACGGGGGGAAGCCCCATGAAATTCCCCCAAATTCCATTTGGCAGTTTGAGGGTGCGAATGCCTTACAGGCAAAATCCTGGCTTAATACTCTGCCCTGGCCCCCCTAATTCAAAATCCAAGATCCGCCCCTGAATTCATCAAAATTGGGAAATCGGAACCTATTCACGAGATGTGAGAATGCTTCGAAGTATGTGAGCTTACCACCTAAACCAAATTGGAAGGGTTGGCAAAACCCATGTCACATATTCCGGCATGATTTTTTCAAATACATATTTTGTCTAGTGCATTGAAGTCCAAAACTCAGAGCAGTAGATATGCGCCACCGAAACTGGAGGTCGTGGAGCCGTGTTCTTGAAGTTTGCGAACATAGGAAAAAAATACAGTGGCAAAGCGTTAAAGTATTAAATTTTGAAATAATCCATCATCCTGGACAATGATTTATTAATTGTCGCAATATAATTTACATTACCAGTGACCATCTCACACCATCTCGGAGGCCAATGTTGCCCTCAGTAATTCATTGTTAATATGGATATTTTATAATTTGAGCACTCGACTTTCATCCTAATAGTTGGTATGGTCACTTTTTGGAACACAAAGCTGTCAAGGGAAAATAAGTCATACAGAAGTGAAGCTTAACAAATGCTCAAAGCCTGTGCGGTGACCACTACACTGTACAGGCACAAAAGTAAATTTTCCTGATGATTGTTTGCTGAGAAATTTTTGGCAAAACAAAAATTTACTCATTCCGTTCACCATATTGCATCCCAGATTGCACCATCCTGATCATATATAACTGAATATAAGGCTTAACAATTTAATCAAACATTTCCTGAGTTCAAGAGATTTAAGTACTACATAGTTCATAAGGTGTGCAAAACTGACAGGTTACAGCACAGTCTCTTTGCATAACTTCCCTTAAATTGGGATCTGAACACTTGGAAATAACAAGACTACAATACAAACTAGTCAATTTGTCTTCACAATCAGGCTCACATAAAGGTAGAACAGTTCTCTTCATAAGTGGAGATGAAATCAATGTATGGCCATGGACTGCAGAAGTTAATTCAAGACTGCTACCAAAGGAACTGCTGAAAATCATAGTGGGAACAGTTGACGTCCTTATTTTACCAGATGTGCCTACTGACTTGGACTGAAAATGAGTGGTAAAAAGTGTCACCACTTTTGGATCGATACTTGATGTGTGAGTGATGCGACAAAAGCCACAAGTTCTTGGGCAGTCTCTTTTCATGGTCAGCTCAAAAGACCTATGTTGGCAGAAACCATTCTGAGAATACCTTTGGCATGTTACTCGAGACTTGTCCACACACAATAAACCAGGCACAGTCTGTGTTTCAGTCGCAAAAGTTTTCATTGTGCTAGCTTTGGTCAAATGTTCTCTTCTCGAAGTAAATGACATTGTTGTTAGTGAATGACTTGCTGACAAGGATGATGGCGACATTGTTGACTGGGAAGCAGTACAAAAATTACACGAAAGAGGACAATTTTTTCGCATATATACATGAAACCGCTCATTTAAACAATATGCTAACAAATTCTTACATGTG
The DNA here is from genome assembly GCA_002633005.1 of Phoronis australis. Taxonomy (NCBI): domain Eukaryota; kingdom Metazoa; phylum Phoronida; family Phoronidae; genus Phoronis; species Phoronis australis. The sequence goes on from NMRA01000516.1 coordinate 187,928, forward strand.
GCTTTGTTGACGAATCTATCTTCACAAACAGTTATTGGTTCGCAAAAATGACATGTAGTAGGACAATATTTAACCATAAAATCAACAGCATTGTAACAAAACCCATATGTGTTTGCAAGTTTGCTGCACTCAATTGTACTCGAATCTGTACAGTTTTTTATTACATGCACTTTCTTTATAGTTGGAAGTTTATTACAAATGCCACACAAAACTGGACAGTTTATAGCCATCCAATTCAAGTACTTGTGATTTTCACAATAACCATGCATTTTGTAAAAAGGACAGTTGAAACCTGGTCCATAATCTGTACAGTTGTTTAAAAAAGAAACAGTTGAGGACACTTTTGCAAATTTTCTTGTTGTAGGCGTCTGTGTTGCAGATGAACACAAGTTGCAGGTCATTCGACAATTAGCAGCCATAAAAGCCTTGTATGACTGTGCTCTGCAATAGAATTTCCACCTGGAACACTTGGAACTTTTGTCCACACAGTTTTGCTTTTGCACAACAAAAGGATTGAATGGTGTTCTTGTAGTCTTCAGTTCGACAATAGGAGTAGGCAGTTTGGAGGTGACGGATTGTTGACAAAATTTGCATGTGGCTGGACAGTGTGCTTTCATCACAGCATGTTGCCGCCAGTCTGCACAATAACCACTAGCACTCAATAAAGAACAATCTTGTCTTGTATCTCGGCATAATATTACCGTAGTTATTGGACTCCTTGATGCCAGTGTGGGTGGAGAATGATGACAAAATCCACAGAATCTAGCGCAGTATACCCTAGCGTAGTTAGTAGTTGTGAAATATGTACACAAATTAATCAATGAGTTCTGCTGTTGACGAAGAAGACAGTTGGGATCTTTGTCAACACAAATGGAAGTGCCATGAACTGAAACAATGATAACACTATTGTAATTGAAACAAATCAGTTTCAGAGAACATCTAAAGTAAAACTGTACAGTTTGAGATGGCTTTTAAAATTGGGAACAACACAATTCAAGCTGAAACGGACTTTTCTTGATTCTGAAGAACGGGACAAGAGTAATTTCTCTAATATAAGACTAAGTATTTTGCATCAACTGAGTCTCAAAATAAACTAGACATTTCAGAAATTAGTATGATGGAGTTGAATGATGGTTAAACATTGACAGGTCTTGACCATTGGACAGCAAGTAGTGCTTGTCTCTATGACTTATTAGAAGCTCTAAATCAAGTACTGTTTACATTGTGAACTTTTCTACCAGTGTTGAAGTTTTTCATCAAGTTCCCATTTTTCTACTTCACGCAGGCTAGTCAAGCAATGGTGAATATCAGAAAATTAACCAAATGGTTTTAAGTCTACACACTCATAAAGTGCTGTGGGGACTAGGAGTTACCCTAGATCAAACCACTCCTGGAGTAATGTGAAAACTACTTGCTCTGGACAACTTGCTCTAGGCTAAGCCCTAGTACGGATATGCCAACAGACCAAAACTACCTCAATATTTATTGGTGTCTAATTCAACAAACTAAAAATTTTCATGTTAGCATCATTGTGCACTAAATTAGTGAAGAATTACTGACATGGCAAGAGAAACAATTACAAAAATACTGAGATTAATGCAACAATTGGCTTGGCATTACGACGCAATGTTTTGTGGAAACTTTTTATCTCTTTAAACACACGATCAGGAATAATCTCTTTCTCAGAACAGAAAAAAATATCCATTTTTCCAAATACTGAACAGTGAAACAAAAACAACAAAATATTCACCAGTTTTAGGACAAGCTCTGCAACATCAATGATGTCATCATCTAACAATGTTGCTTACCATGACGAGATGACAAGTAATAAAAACAAGTCCAAAACAATAGCAACAAGACCAAAGCATGAGCCATTCTGAACAAGTCACACGACTGGTGTGGATCACTAGCTACTTAATCTTCTTTACAAAGTTTAGTTGACATAATCAGTTCATGACTAGCAACACAAAACTTTGCATCTAACAAGGCACTACATGGGACACGTACACTTTGCATCTAACAAGGCACACCATGGGACACGTACACTTTGCATCTAACAAGGCACCACATGGGACACGTACACTTTGCATCTAACAAGGCACCACATGGGACACGTACACTTTGCATCTAACAAGGCACCACATGGGACACATACACTTTGCATCTAACAAGGCACTACATGGGACACGTACACTTTGCATCTAACAAGGCACCACATAGGACACGTACACTGTTTCTCACTCACATTAGCTAGATTCCTCAACTCTTTTTCACCAGAGTGTGTATCAAAGGAGCATGTTAGTCAATGAAGATTTTTTTCACTTTACACTAGGTAGTAATAAATACTTGGCATCAATTCAGTTCAACCAGTTTTACTTGATAACGACATGTGCAGTTAATTTACCTTAACATTAAACTCCATGCAAAACCCTCAGATAAATTGAATTTTCAAATAAATAAGCTGTTTCATTTCACCATTACTGATTTATAGAAATTTTGAATAGTGGGGCTCAATACCCAGCAAACTTCCCGAGTTTGACCATGCAGAGTTTGCACCTGTTCAGTGATAAATTTCATCATTCCATGAAATAAAGAAAGGAAGTCATCACCATGTACACTAGTTTTAAAAACTTGCCAAATCCATTCTAAACTAACAACACTCCATTGAGTCGAACATCGGTCAAGCCAGTGACTGAATGATCGTGGACACTGCGCACCAGGTCATTACCAGCTCACTACTCCGAAGGTGCACTATTCCGAAGATGCACTAGTTCGAAGGCACACTGCTGTAAAGGTGAACTAGTTCAAAGTTGCACTAGTCACATGGTTCACTAGTTCTGTAGCCCGGCTGGTGTCCTAGTTTTATAATTAGCACCAATACGTTGTTATCTAAATTTTTACAAAACTACAGTGACATTTACAAGTGAAAAAAATCAATGGCGCGATCTAGTATTTTCCTGGTAAACAGGTTTAGTATCTTTTTGAAAGATGTCATATCATGGGAATACTGAAACCAAGTATTACTTGGACAAAGTCGGCATTTTCTGTTTACATTCAACTATGTTCCCCCAATTTCAAAGTCAAATTTGGATACACACATCATGTTGAGGCAATTACCATATAATGCAACATTCCATGATCAGCCACAGCATTACTACAAATGCACAACCGTATCTAGGCAAATTAGGACACATCTGGGTCAATCTAAAACGTTGCAGCGAACTGTACAGAGACTGAGAGTCGAAGTTGACTAATTGCTCAGTACATCGTGTGGCGACAAATACGCAAATATCCCGAGCATTACGAGGAAAACAAGCCTGCTCGACCATTTCAAAACTCTTGGAGAGTGAAAAAACCATTGGCTTACTGACTGGAAACATGGCATGAAATGCACCAAAAGGATTGATACTATGAAAACCCCCAGGTCGCATTTTGCAACCTAACCATAATCCCAGGTTGAATATTCAAAATCCAGCCCATCAGGTTGCAAAAATTTTCCGCCATTGCGCCAAAATTGATCTTTTTAGTTTGCAGTTTAAACTCAAAATTTCAGGTCGCAAACTTGAGTTCTTACATGCCGGTACGGCGTTACTGTTCTTCACGACTGGCCGACCGCCATTGAGTACAAGGCTAGTTGCCAGCATGAAAGTTGAATCAATGCTCTCAAAGCCACACATGCATTCGGGAAGCAAATTTTGAAATGAGAAAATGGAGAAAATACTCATTGAAAAAGTATCCATGATTTTGCTAGGTCTGTCCTGCTATGTGACAGTCAAAGTCGTTACAGATCCAAACTAACTCCGAGTGCAAACTCCCTCCATTTTTTGTTTGCAGCCCAAAATTTGCAAATAAACAACATTTGAAAAACATCCCGTTTAAAAAAATATGGAAACGTTGCCCAAGGTGAATGATGTATTCGGATGCGCAGGAACAATTCAGTGCAAATTTCACAAAACAAAAATGTGGGATTTATGCTGTTTACGTACTCAACAATTAGTTTTCCATGAATTCAACAGAAAGCCAGGAAATAATTCCTGACTCTGGGCAGGTTTCCATCGGGTAACTCCAGTTTGCTCCTCAATGCCTTCCATGTACGGAAAAAATAGGGTCGATCACAAAATGATATGCATGTAATTTGTGTTAACTTTGTTACGGAGGTATAACAAAACAAAGCACCATGTCGATGGCATACTAATAAGGTGGAACTGAGCCATAAAGCATTAAAATGAAATTTTTGTAAGCATGCTCACTGATGCGCCCGGAAACAATCACAAGAATCAAGTCAATGGTTGCACTTGATTCACTACGCCAAATTAGGCAGTTGACCCGCAACGACATTTGATAAGCTGGTTTACCGGAAGTCGTCACTGGCATCATACCAAGTGTCTACCTCTTTGCTAAGGGTTGGAAGTCACCGGCAAAGTATCAAATGTCTTACTTTTTGCTGGGGGCTGGAAGTCATAACCGGCAACATATCAAGTGTCTAACCCTTTGCTGGGGGAGTATATCAAGTGCAGCCAAGAAATTTATATGTTCAAAAAGATATAAAGGTACAGAATGTCTACAAACGGGAGACTCCTATCCATTGACCAAGGCAAGTTAATTTTTTAAATTGCTGTATACTCTTTTGTTTTATATATATTAACTGTTTTTTCATGAGGAACTTTTCACAATTAACAAATTATTCGCAAAAAAAATCATCAACACTGTATGACGTACAACAAAATTCAGAGGAGAGACCCATTTTTCGGCATACTGAATAAACTGCAGGACAACTTGAAATTAGCCTAATTTTGACATACATGCAGTTGAATGAAATTGCTTTTTTGTGTATTTCAGGACCAATTGATGACATCTCATTTTGTTCTATATTTACAGAACATGACTAAATTAGTGGAACCCTCTTCCCCAGATAGATTGCAAAATTGACACATGCCAATACCTTTACTCAGTAAGAAGGAAAAAGTTCCTGGTACTCAATGTTGGCTTCGCTTGACCGATCTGTCAATCAAGTTTTCAAAGAAATTTGCACTTTTCTATTTTTCTACCTTCATAAGTGGGTGATAAAAGAAAAACTTGCAGTCAGAAATTAAAGAATCAACTGTTTAAAAATCCCAAACTATATTTTAAATGTCATTAGTCATACCCCCCACCCAACCCCACACTGTATGATGTCATTANATTCATTTGGTTTTTTGTTGAATTAATAAACATATCAAATTGTGGATAAACATTAAAAAAGCACATAGCGAACTGATTTGTTTCAGGATAAAAACCACACCCACCATCTTCTGTGGCATTACACAGCACAACTACCAAAAGTAACATTCCATTCCACAACGTTTGTACCTGTAGCTTGTGCATGTAAACACTTATTTACAGAGAAGAAGAACACTCCCAACAGGCAAACAGTGACAAGATTATATGTGCTTGGTTTCAGGACCACATGCTAAGATAAGATAAATGAAATTGATCCCTTCTGTGACAACACCTCCAGACAGGGAGACTGTTATGCATGACTGAGACAGCCAGGCATCAACAATGAAATTTTCACTGTTTTGCACAACTTTGTTGCTGACAACAGCCCAAGTATCTGGTAATACAAAATATGTTTATCAAACAGGTAAGAAAAGTCTAAATGTGTACATCCAAATGAAGAAGGAATATTGAAGTCATTAAAAATAGTTCGAAATCTTTAACAAAGATAGGCATTGATGGTGACTGGATGTTTCAATTGTAAGATTATGAGAAGCTTAACCCTATCAACAAGTCTGTAAAACTGTAAAATTCAAATCTTCAATACTTTCTGAAAATGCAAAGCAGACAGAATTTTAAGATAATATCTCTATGTTAGTCTCCCATAGTGTGGGTCACATGACAAAAGGCTTTTTCAGAAAGATTAGGTACATAACAATACAGCTGGCTTTGTTCTGACCATACTACTTTAATCACTGTCACTGGTTTCCATATTATCTTTTCATTTTTAAGTTTTAAGCAGCACTGTTTTCTTCATAAAATTAAAAAGTTCCAAGATCTTTTTTGAAAGCGCCTTTTATAAAGGTAAAACATTTTAAAGAGAACCCCTAAAAGAGTTTTGGAAAACAGTGCATTTAATAATAGTATATCATAAATTCAGACAAATTTCATAACTAAAGATACATGCAAGAAGCATAACCTGTAATTTCATTTTCTTGAATTGCCATCAACTCGTAGGTTAATAACGTCCATGCCAGGGTAATTGCCCAGGGCCCCCTGCCAACTTTCAATGTAAGCAGTCACTGTTCAGACAATCGCCCATCCCCCACTTTGCGCAAATTTCAACTTCTCGGGTATTACCCATCTCCAACTTACCGCTAACAGAACTTGAGCCCAAACTCGTGCTTTTGTTCGCAGCTTTGCCTCAGGCCCAGACTTCCGTGTTTGCAGGAAACACAGCATGCTTACCTATGATAGTCTCGAATAGCCATTTGTGCAATAACTTAAGTGCTGCAACTACCTTTACTTAGACTTATTAGCTGGTCTCGTGTTAAATTAATATAGGCCAACATAGTAGATTTTTGTCGAACTGCCGCTTTTCTGCTAGATTAGTCATCAGAGTTATTCCCGTGAGCAAATTACATCCACAGAGCACATGATTTTGCTCAATTTATCTCCCATGTCATTTCAGATCTGAATCGAGCAATTTAACACACCCCTCTCCTTGCAATTGCCCAAATGGAGAACATGATTTTGTTAAATTTATATCCCGCGTCAACCCAGATTTGAATAGAGCAATTACTCATACACCTCTCATTGCAATTGCAAAGTTAAGACCAACCCCGGATCCAATCGTCTGTTTTAATCTAGGTAACGAAATGGTAGTCACATTCACTGATCTGAAACAGTACTTGTTGATAGTTGGTAAGAGGACTGCCATTCAAGTTTCATAAAGTTATGCGGTATGACATTTTGATGCACGGTAGTATATTTGAAAACATCTGAATTTTTAGTGACAGTCTTGCAAAAATTACCCTTTCAAAGTCAAAATCCTGTTTCTGTTTGTGATGTGAGAAACTGTGGTAGTCGGGTTGCGCTGAATAACTAAACTTACAAGTTCCATGCTCAAACGAACACTCAGCGCTTACTCAGTTTGGCTAAAATTTGGATGTAAGCGGCCACTGCTTGGGTAATTGCCCACCCCTTAACTTTTACCAATTTTCGGTGTTTCAGCACCCATTCCTTGAGTAATCGTCCACCCCATCTCAGGGTTTCCCAATTTAAGCGACCAGGGCTCACGAGTTAACCTGTATGTGATTCAATTGTGTGGAATAAGATCTGCAATTAAGGGTAGAAATGACTATTCTACATTCCTTGTAAATGTTTGAGGGTTGACAAGACAAACAGACCACAACTTTCTTCCAAATGTTTATTTGACTTAGAGCTAAAATGTCCAACAATAGTTTTGAATAGGCATTATAAAAAGTGCCGTTAAAGTCACTAAATCTACTGTCTGAGCTTAACTTGAATTGTGTCAAACTTCCAAAAATGTGCTCATTTCTCTCATAGATGAATACACGGCTCCTACAGAATGTAACCCCGCATGTAAAGTCATTGGAGAAACCAGCAAATGTGAAGATGTCAGAGTAAAACTTGTATGCCCTGGATCATGCAATCCTTGCAGCAGTCAAATTCCCATGAAAAATGGCAGACAGGACACTCGTAAACAAGCAACATCAAATCATGTAGACAGTAGCCACAGTCTCCATTCACGGGTGCGACGAGGTTCATGTAGAGATCATGACTTGGTAAAATGCATCATTGCAAGAGTAAAGAAGGAGTGTTGGCAGCCGCAGAAACGCAAACTGTGTCCAAAATCCTGTAACAACTGCAAAAGCAATTTAAGAACAACAGTTTCCACGACAACAGCAAAAGTAAAAAAACTCACAACTCGAGCACCAACGAGAAGAATGAGAAGCACAAGACCAACCACCAAAGCTACAACTATGAAGTATGTGACAACTTCACCAACAATCCCTTTGACCACAAAACAACAGACCAGTATGCATTCAATGAAGGCAACTAGCAACCCTACTGTCTGCGAAGACAGTGACAGCAATAGGTGTCATGCTTGGTCAGTAATGAACCTGTGCAGTGACAACCTGATAGGCACATCTGTTCAACACAAGTGCCCTCGCAGCTGTGGCCTTTGTGTCTCAACTGTAACAAGAAAGCCAATGCCCACATCTGCCCAGGGATGCCAGGACCAAGCCCAGTACTGCCAATACTGGTCCCAAAAAATGTTGTGTACTGACACATTGACGGGACAGGCTATACAACAACAGTGTCCAAAGAGTTGTGGACTGTGCTAATAGGTGGAGCTAACGGTCATGTATTGAGCAAATGGAATTTCAACTGATTGAAGTCATTGAGAACATCACATTTAATTTAGTTTGCCTGTAAAGGACTATAGGTGTTAAGTGAGTTCTAAATTGTTCGTGTGTTTCACTGATTGTATTTTGATTGTTTTCTGCAAAATGAACGAACTATTTCTCCCTTGAGAGCTTCCTGTTCCAGTAATATAGCGAAAACTTGTGGTACAAACTATTAGAGATGAATTATCAGAGATAGATAAGACTGTGTACAATGACAGGCTCCATGAATAAAATAAGACTGTGTACAATGACAGGCTCCAAGAGTGGTTTGGCTATGTGAATAACATTACTACAAGTAACAAATTATTGTCCCAGGTTGTAGGAGCCATGGGCATTGAACACACGGGATAGTCGGATATGATACGTTTATTTTCAACAAGGTTGACGTTATGCTTACTGTCCGACAAGGCCGGTTTCACTGAAACAAATATAACGAATAATAAGTCTTTGGAAATACAGCGTTCACGTTACAATACAATAAAGATATTCCACGTAATACAGCATGGGCTAATTAAACAGTCTTACACAATACGAGAAACAGCCAGTGAATTCTACGGTAATATGCGGAAAAATAGTATAAACTTACAATGATATAGGCTCTAGGCTCCATAAAAACATCGTTAGCGTTGTACGCGTTACCAGTATAGCGGTTCATGTCAAGAAGG
>NMRA01000516.1:197298-281506 GCA_002633005.1 Phoronis australis
TTACCGTATTCGCCGTAATAACCGCCCATGCCCCTATAAGCGCCCCCCCACGCGTTTGCAGACTTTGCTGGAATAAGCGCCCAGTCCATGACGTACCTTCAGTCCTAAAACTTGGCTACAGTAACGTCTTCAATTTATCAAAAAAGGTCTTCCAGACCACCAGCGGCACTGCTACGTTTGTATTTAGCCGTGACTATACACTTCAAAGTAACACAGCGCTTCAAAAAGAACGCAACAGCGTTGCTACTTTCGCGACGACCGTGTCCCACTATGGTCTGACCTTACAGTACACATCGACTGTCTCATGAATAAAAATAACTCGGTGTTGAACGCACGTGGCCAGAAAGCGCGCGCTACATATATGAACCTAGCTGTCATCAAAGACATTAGTCGAGAACTATCCATTCATGAAACGGGTAGCATAGCATCGGTAAGAAATGAATATTGGCCCTAATTTCCGACAATTTCTAATACTATAAAACATGTTTGCGTTATTTTTTAGATGGATTGTTTGATTAACCATAATTGGTGTTTTTAAGCCGAATATCGAATAAAACGACAACCGACAGCGAATGCTTACACACCCTTACACCGAAAAATAACTGTCAGAACAGTTACGTACGCATCCAGCTACACGGCGACTAATATGGGTCTTACCGAAACAAATGTCGAACGTTTTTAGCACGAGACCGACAAGTGCTGAATGAAACACGCTCTGGTTTAGGCCTACTGCTTGTGCAAATTTCTTTAGACACAATGCACATCTAGCTCGTTAGATTGCGTGGCTCTGGCCAAAAGACGGTCTCTGCTTTGTCAAATGAACTCTGGTTACACGCACGCGCTCGCTTACTCGCCGACGAACTTCAAAACAAACGTCACGTGGCAACAACATGTGTGTTCGTCCAGACATTTTTCTCGCCGTGTTGCCGATCATACATGTAGATGGCACGATGTTGCGCAGATTTGTACTTAAAACTGCCGTAAATCTAGACTCCACGGGAACTTAAAAAAGTCATAGGGACGCTACTTAGAAAACTTAATGAGGATTTGTGGTAATTTGCTTCAGTCGAAACTATTTTTATTCAAGCATTGAAGTCGCCATATCGAAGACGGCGATTTTGAGGCCGTCAGTCTGCGAGTTTTCGCTCTGGGATTTCAGCACGATTTTCTGTAAAATGGTCGTAATTTAGCAGCAAAGTTTGATAGCAATGCACAACAGTTTTGTTGGAAGTCTTTCATAGATTACAGATACGTCAGAGAACGTAAATTTGATGAATCTTAGCTTCCGATTTCACCCGTTTCGGAGACCGGGTTTCAACCGCCTTGGGTTAAAATAAGCGCCCCCTTGAACCGAACTTTTCTAAGCGCCCTGGGCGGTTATTACGGCGAATACGGTACTAAATTTAGTAAAGATCCTGCTGTGGGTTTAAGAGATACAACTATGGGTGCAAAACAAAACTACCACTAGGAGGAGCCACAGTAATCAGTCACCATCATCAAAGGTTGTCTTCATACTGAGAACATATATCCCAATTTTCAAATGTTTTGGTTGATACAGGGATGGAAACCAAAAACAAGATTTGAAAACAGCAAAAGTGGCCACTAGGTGGTGCAAAATACCTCGATTCCATCCAAAAACAGGCAGATGGCATCATCACACCAATAGATGCCTACATTTAAAATTTTATGAAAATCTGTTGAGGACCTTTGAAAATACTGTGTTAAATGTAAAAAACTAAAATTGACACTAGGGGGCACAGCAGTAGTCAAATCTGTCTGAAAGTCGTCGTCATCCGTAGTCATGTCAACATCACATAAATACACTTGCTAAATTAAGTAAAGATCCTGCAAATGGTTTAGGAGATACAGCCATAGGCGTAACAAAAACAAAAGTACCACTAGGAGGCGGCACAGTAGTCCAAATCATCGGAAAATCATCGTCAACCATGTCATCTCACTAATAGGTGCCTACATATCAAATTTCATAAAAATCTGTTAAGGACTTTTGAAGATACAAAGGTAAACATAAAAAAATAAAATTGCCACTAGGGGGCACACCGGTAATCGGATCTGTCCAAAAGTCGTCATCGTCCGTTGTTAATATCATATAAATATACTTACAAAATTTTGTAAAGATCCTGCGAACGGTTTNTATCGTCAACCGTCCTCTACATAGTAAGCACATACATGCCAATTTTCACAATCATCCTTTGAGCGGTTTGGTTGATAGAGGCGTCACAGTAGTCCAAATCGTCGGAAAATCATCGTCAACTGTCCTCTTCATAGTAAGCACATACACGCCAATTTTCACAATCATCCTTAAAGCGGTTTGGTCGATAGAGGGGTGGACGCAAAAAAATAGACTTGAAAACGGTAAAAATGGCCACTAGGTGGCGCAAACTACATCAAATTCATCCGAAAACGGCAGGATAGCGTCATCTCACTACTAGGTGCCTACATACCAAATTTCATGAAAATCCGTTCAGGACTTTTGAAGATACAAAGGTAAGCGTAAAAAACTAAAATTGCCACTAGGGGGCACACCGGTAGTCGGATCCGTCCGAAAGTTCGCACATGCCGTCCCACTCATGAATGGAACACATGTGCCAAATTTCATGAACGTATGTCAAAGGGTTTTGGAGATAGTGCAGCGGACGCCGGACGCCAGACGCCGGACGCCGCCCGGACGGACGGACGGACGGACAGAGATGACGGCATAATGCGTCCACATATTAATATGTGGGTGCATAAAAATTGCCACTAGGGAGCACACCGGTAGTCGGATCCGTCCGAAAGTTCGCTCATGCCGTCCCATTCATGAATGGAACATATACATGTATGCCTAATTTCATTAACGTATGTCAAAGGGTTTTGGAGATAGAGCAGCGGACGCCGGACGGACGCCGTCCGAACGGACGGAGATGACGGAGATACGGGCGCATAAAAATCATAGGGAGGAGGTAGGTTGAATGGTCCTGGCAAACATTGTGACTTGGAAATGTGCGACTAGTTTTTTTAACGCATAAGATAGGAAATGTTAAAATAACAACCCTATTAATTGGCAAAAGACGGCCACGTCCACTTTCAACAATGAAAGTAGTTTTTAAGTCGCCAAGTTCTCAAACCCTTTACTTGATTCTGGGGCTACGTGCACAACATATGATCCGTCTGTCACGTGCTCTTGCCAATGTAAAGTGTAGGCCTACTCCAGCGATTCAAGATTGTGAACTCACGTGTGCGCACCACTCCAAAGCTGCACATCAACAGAGAACAGTCCTAAATGAAAGAGTATACCGGCTGGACTCTGGTAAGCACCCGACATAGGCGGCACACCATAGGGGGCTGGGGGGCTATGGCCCCTCACTACAGTGCTGCGCCGAAGGCCTGGTGCCAATGGTACATTTGACAATGAACTTAACAGATTTCAGGTAGTATAAAAGACCCGTTGTTTTACGATATTTCGTGGGACCGACATAGCTCAGAACTGACATTTTACTGCTCCGATGTTTCCCTGGGTCAATGTTCCCTAAGCCCGATGATCTATACCCAGCTATAGCAACTAAACGAGTAGATGCGAAATTGTGGTTAGCGAAATTTTTATTTTTCTCTTCATACACCCCCACCAATTTTTTGCTCCCTAGACCTGACCGCCACTGTAAAATTTTCTCCAATAAAAAGACTCTTGTTCCAGCTAAAGTGGGCAATTAAAAACAAAATAATTCTGGGTGGCTAAAAACGGTACATTGTAGATGGTAATAGTATAGGTGGTAACGACAGCCAGAAAGTCGCCCCATCTAGATGTAGTTCGACTCGCAGAATCATATTATAATAGCATTTCTTGCCTCAATATGAAAACATGAACACAGCTTTGATTTATACTCCCAAAAGAAAGTTACCACTAGTGACATGAGCGTAGTTTTGTGACTGACCTATTTTTGGCGAGCAAACTCACTTACCTGATGGAAACCTGCACAGAGTCGGCAATTATTTTGAGGCTTTTCATTTCACAGAAAATTAATTGCTGAGTACGTAAACAGCATATAATTTGCACTGAACCCGCGCATCCAAATACGTCATTCCACAGGATGTTTTTTAAAAGTTGAGTTAAAGTTCTTAAGGGCAATCTAGTTCAAAAACTTAACAATACAGTAGTATGTAACATGGCATAATGTTCACATCCTTTCTGTCATCAAACTAAAAGCCTATTTGAGTACAATTTTGTACCTCGGCCGAGATCAGAAAATCGACTATTCCCGTCCATTTCTGTGACCTGAGTTCCTGTCCATCAGTTCAGGAACGATTAATGAATGACGATCATGTTGTCATATGAAAAAATATTGACAACACCGTCAGCGTAAATGCGTTGTTTAACTTTGTTTGGGTGCTTTTGATTCTCATTTTGGATCTTTTATACAAACTTAATTATTTATTGTCCAAATTTTACCTGTTTTCTGCATATGATGAATGGTATGTCATGTTGCCTTTGAAAACGTATTGACATCACCGTGAGTGTAAATGCGTTGTTACTTTGTTCAGTTGTTTTTTTATTACCATTTTGGTTCTTTTTACACACACTTGTATATTTATTGTCCAAATTTTACCTGTTCTTTGCATATGACGAATGGTATTAATGCATAATCATAAGTTTGTGAAGTACGTCACATCTCCCGCAGCCAACAGTCGGCTCCTGAGGTCTGCCCCAACTCACCGCGAGAATACGTCAAATGAGAACCTGTTTAGGTAATAAATTAGAGAAAAAAACTGGGGTGAGCAATTGCCGTGTGACTACCGGACGTGTGAGCGCAATGCATACTTGGTAGCAAATCGGCACCAGCTTTACTGGCGTATAAAAATGTCAAATAGAAAAAATCCTTACACAGAAATGTTTCAACAAACAAAAACAAGTTTTATCTCATAACAGTGAGCTACACATCTCAATTTCAATAATGAGCACTTGTGCTTCATTTTGCTGTGCAGGCACAATAACTGGCCAATTCACTTGCTAAATTGGCTTCGATTTTCCATTACCAGAGAAAATATATTTCAAAACATGACAAATCTTGGGGGGGGGGTGTAGTCAAAGAGCTAAATGTCGAAGGTGGGAAAATATTGCAGTGTTAGGAGCATGCTGCAGAATTTCTTAATCTCTTTGTCATACGAATTTCACTCCTTCAAGGCCCGGATAGCTAATTAATGTGTTCATCTTGCCCTGCACAACACAGATGTCAGTGCACAGCAAACCAGGCGGTCCAACTATGCCGGATAGCAGCTTATACGAATGTTTCTGTCTGTGTGGGAAATATTCCTTTTACCTTCAACTCACCAATATTTTTTACCAATTGGCACTAGTTTTCTTTCTGAAGTTATTTTGCATATTCATTGTTCATACTGTTTGTCTACCAAAGTTAATTACACACAGTACAACACACTTAGCCTAGCCTGCCATAGTAGGCCTTGTTATTAGTTGGCAATAAGTCCGTAATTTTATGCAAGTGTCTGAAACTACCTTTTTATGTATACGACATTTATGATTAGAACCATTTATTGCCATAAAACAACCGAGGACGGCATGTCTTCACCTTTTGCCAGTGCACTGATCTCGATCGAACCGCAACGGGTCATCGGCTGCAGGTCCAAGACTAGAAAAATAATTTCTGTTACAACTTATTTTGCCACATTTTGTCAACAATTTCAGCACAACTTGTTCCTATTTTGGTTTTATTAAAGTTAAAGTGCACTGTTGATTATTTTATCCTCGTTTCCAGGTTATGGGAAAAGACACTGCTCCAATTGCACAGCCGGCTTCCTTAAAGACCCTACATAACGGCCAAATGACTTTTGAACATGTTAAATATCTGTATCATTGATCGAAACAAACATATCATCCCTCCCTTCACTCCTGGCATTAGCTAATTACGCCAATTACTATTGTACGACCCCATCATGAACCCCATTTAGCGCCGAAAAAAACTTTAGGTGGCGCTCGTTCTAATCGAGGCAAATGACGTCATCGTTGATACCCAATACCTATCGAACAGTCCGTTGCCACAGGAAGCTTACCTTACGGTGTCTGGTGCATATTTCAAGTCACAGATTTTCAAAATTACAACTGTTAGAGACAACCAAGCTCAAATACTATACGACACTTATCTCGACACTTCCACGTGCATATAATATCCTACAACTCACTGTCCCTTGATAGGTTTAGCGTCGCCAAAGACAGTAGCGCGTTCTCGGTGGGGACCACTTACTCAGTCTAACATCAAATACTTATTCACAAAGACGTCCGGGTTTAACGAACAGATTTAACAAACAGGGTCCCTGCGTGCATTGGGGGACAGGTTTGCAATGAATGGAGATTTGTCGGACCCACGGCGACATCCTGGCGGAATGCGTGTACCGGAGAATTAAATTTGTTTGTAGTCGCTCCGTGATAATTACGGGATTATGTCGGGGAGTAAGTCGGCGTTACACATCTTAACGAAGCGAAAAGCTCACTCGCAGCACGATGAAAAAGAATGACCCGAGACTTTTCGCACTAGGGTTAGAAAAGTAAAGGCCTAATACCTTGCAATGGACGGACGTTCAATGAAAAGTACTGTGAAATGGAAGATTAAGAAAATGTAGGAACAACGTTTGGATGGATTAGCGCCGTGTATGTTCAAGCCAGAGGAATACGAGTAAAGTGAAACAGAAGGGGAAACTTACCGGCCAATTGTCACGGAACTCGCTACGGACCGTCATTTGAAGACAAAGGCATTTTACACAAGGCATACGAAACTTAACCCGTAACCGACGCAGCTATCTGCACGCCGATTAGTGAGACCTGCAGGAAAATCTAAGTGCGGTTGAGGTGGAAACAAAATATTGAGCACAAAGGACAAAGTTAGCGCTGCGAATAGGTTGTCATATTTAAACTAGTGTTCGATTTGAAAGACCAATTGCACAAGGCATTTTATACTTTGAAGTCAGGGAAATACGCCGTTCCCGTCATAGCACAACCCATCGACATGCTGACTGCACACTTTTTTCAGTGCGTGCCTCCAAAGTGTACCCAAAGCCGTATTGCCTGACGTTCACGTGCGGGGTTTATAAGTGCACCCTTTCCCGGCCGATGTTAGATTTCAAAGAATGTGCCACAAAACTCAAGTTGAATCAGCGCTCATCTTATGGTCACGTGCATTCGAGTATATGCAACACCCAAGCACTTAATCGAGCCAAGCCAGTGCAATATTTTATTTAGAACGGCCGCCGTACTCTTTTGATGTGCGACTTGGGAGGTGTGCACCTCTACGTTCTCACCGCTGGAGTACGTGATACATTGGCTGCAACACGTGAGTGACAGATGACTCATATATATGTCGCGCGTGCTGTCCCAGAAAAGAGGGCTTGAGAATTTGTTGTCGACTTACTTTCATTCTGATGCAAGACAAGTTGTGACCGTCGTTTGGCAAGTAACAGCCAAGGGTTGTCATCTTTACGTTTGTTTTTTGCGATAAAAAAAAGACGTAGGCTACATTCACCCACACCGTTAATTGACGACATTTCTGAGCCACGATCGCATAAAATGGTACCGACCATGTCGCGGTGATTTATTGCCGAGGATATTGTTAGTGGATAATCAAGACATCTTACGTGAAAAATAAGTATTTTTTCCACCACAGAGTTCGGTAAGTTTGCCGTTGTCAGATTCAGTACGAAACGTAGCTGTTGTAGGACCTTTTACGTGGGTGCAAATACTTCGAAAATTGGTTCGTCGTGGGTCGTGAGTGAATCGATGGCAGACCCTATCCGAGATCTACGCCGCTGTTCGGTTCGAAGGGTGCTTTGCCTGACACCATTGTTTTGCTTAGTAATATTGCATTATCAGTCGACATTGATGCCTAACGTCGGCGATGTTTCTAATTGGTGACGTTCCTTGAGCAAAACTACTTTGTTTTTTACTGTCCCAGCAGCCGATCAGGTGCTCACTACAGGTTGTGGTTAGCGCGGTAATGTGTTGCTCGTTCTCAACGATGATGTCAATAGGCCAGTCTACTGTGATTCGTCGAGAGAATAAAAGGGGTTTCTGATGGGGGCACATAATATGGGGGGCACAAAATGCGTAGTAATTAGTTAGTGGTTGTGTGGAATAAAACGAAACAAAGATATGTTGCACAAAAGTACATGTATTTAACATATCTAAAAGGCAGTTGGCTCATTTTATAGGGACTTTAAACCTGGGTTCCTGAATGAACTGTATTTTTGGTTTCACGGTTATTTAAAAATCGCGTTGTGTTCTTCAGGTCAGAATCATGAATGGTACGTTTATTTAAACTTTCTTCAACTACAGATTAAGTCATAGATACAATTTGGTTCCTTATAACTGCTTCTCACTATTTAATAAAGGTTAAAACATGTCCTACTGGGACTTTAAGTTGCAAAATTGGGCTGTGAACTAAAAATGGAGGAAACATTCACTCAGTTAGTTTGGATTTTTAACAACTTCAATGACAGTCATATACTAAGTCAGACCTAGCAACTTTTTAAACGAGTATTTTTCCCTTTTCACATTGCTAACTTAGCTACTCGAATGCACGTGTCGGTTAGAGAGCACTGATTCAACTTTCACGTCGGTAACTAGCCTTGCGCTCTAGAGCCTTTTAATGGCAGTCGTGAAGAACAGCAATGCTGTTCCTGCATGTGAGAACTCAATTTTGCAACCTGAACTTTGTGAGTATTTACCGCTGCAGGTAAGAACAAGTAATTCAAACATTTTCTCGGGGATCGAAAATGTCAATTTTGGTGCACAAAAATGGTAGGAAAATTTTGCGACCTAGCATTCATGAATGCGAGCCAGATTTTGAAAATACGACCTGGGATTTTGGGTAGGTCACAAAATGCGACCTGGCAATTTTCATAGCATCAATTCCTGCTCTAGCTCTCACACAAAACCTAATATGTACACTCTAAATTTAACTAGATTATTTGTGGAATTTTCCTTTCTACTTTTGAGTGAACTCAAGGTAATGATCTGTAATATTGTGCTCGAGTGCATTATGTTATATGGATTTCAGTTTGAAGACCAAGATTGCATTTTTGAACCCTAGATTCGAGGTACAAACTCAAGTCAAAACTTGAGATGCCGAAAAAACCTTGAAATTTTGAGTTTAGACTCTGAACTATTGGCCTTGTAATGGTTAGATCATCAAGAGCAAACGGATTAGATAGTAACATATGCATGCAAGCCACGACAAGCATAGAATGAGGACATTTATCTTAAGTTGACACAAAAGTAGTTTAGAATTTGATTTCATTTAAAGTAAAACCGATAAGACCATGGGCCCTGGACTGATAGCATAAATTAATTTGGACCTTGACCATCATTAGAGTAGATAATGACACTGGCGGAATACCCAGGATACTGATGTCCTGGGGACGACAGATAAGACTTGTCAATGCCATTCAGGTTGAGTATCAACAACCAACAACGCTTCATACCAATTGCACGAAAAGCAAATTAGTGTTTTCTATCTTAAGGAGCATACCTTAACAACTCATATAGATAATAAAATAAATTGGCGGGGAAAAGCAACACGAAACAACTTTTAATAACTAGTGCTACAGAAAATTTAACTATTATTTTTGGAAGGTTTTCGTCTTATAATTGGGTTATCACAAGAGCAGTATGGCACCACCTGATAGGGTTAGTAAATAGGTGACATGCATTGAAAACAGTTCTACATGCATGTGCTTGGAAGATGGTGTCCAAAGCAGCAGTCTTTCTTGTAATATCCATAGCAACAGGATTACATCATACAGCAAGAGGTATGTGTTGGTCAGGCCAGGTGTTGAAAGAAGTTTTGATCACAAATCAAATAAAAAGGTGAACAAATTTTGATGTTAAACTGGAAAACATCAATAGGTATACCCAGTATTTTCCCTATATGATATGTATCCTGCTTAGAAATCTTGATCCTTATATTTCAAAAGCGTGACCTATTCTGCTTCTAGAAGACAAATAATTGAAATTGAAGACATTCACTACTTGCACACTTTTGTGGCGCTGCAAAGATGATTGTTGTGCATTGTTGTTAAGACACATTGCCTCATTTTAGCGTTAATTTTAACAACGCAAACATGAAAGAGTGCCTGTTCCAAACATGCAGAGCCATTGTAGTTTGGACACAACACCTAGTTTTCAAGCATGATGGCGAATTCGTGCAAGTATTGAATGGTACTTATCTTTACAATTTTACAGAGAAAATAATGTAACTATATAGTCCTGAGTGTGACTGAACAGAAAGTCAAATTAATAAAGAACAATGCCTTGGAACAGGCCGGACGACCAGTAAAACCTTGAAGCTCATTTTTCATTTTCAGCCACATCAGGATGTAACAACAGGGCAAAAAATTGCTTGACAAGGCTAAGGCAAACACCATTCTTCAATTACTGCACAGGATTCCTAACTCGAGAAAAAGCCAAGCAAGACTGTGCACTATTGTGTGGATATTGCACACCATGTGTAGACAAGGGGAGGAGTAAAACATGTAAAGAACTACACCAAAAGGGACAATGTGCAAGTTCCAAATGGCACAAATACATGAACATCAACTGTCAGCGGACATGCGGCATTTGTAAAGACGGACATCAACACCTCACCACAGATTTACCAAGAACAAGACGGCCAACCCGATTAAGCACAAACCAGAGAACTAAAACAAGACAATCAATTAGACCAATGACAACAAGAGATACCGATAACCATCAAGGAACCTGTACAGATACAATACAAGCTTGTCAGAGCTATGCAGAAAAAGGATTCTGTACTGATGATGACATGATGCACAAAATGCGCATCCATTGCAAAAGAAGTTGTAACTGGTGCACCATGACAAGAACTCACCAACGCACCAATGCACCTAGAACCGGTGCACTTAGCACCCATGTACCTAGCACCCATGTACCAAGCACCAGTGTACCAAGCACCCATGTACCAAGCACCAGTGTACCAAGCACCCATGTACCAAGCACCAGTGTACCAAGCACCGGCGCGTCAATCACCCATGCACCAAGCATGTCCAGGGGACATGTTACACAGTACACAATGCAGTCGTCTATAAAGGGGATGCCAACAGAACAGGTGACTGCATATTCCAGGAAAAAATCAACAAAAAATCTTTCAACAAGCGTCAAGCCAGCATATAAAACAACAAGCATCTCCTATACTACCAAAACCCGTAAGACAATTACTGAATTACAAGTAACAACAACAGAACAAGGCTCATTTCCTCGCACTCAGTCAACTGTTGATGTCTCAAAACCTAATTCTCCTATATTACCTGGAGCAAAAACAAGCAACACAATCCAAGACCAAACACCAACAACAGAGACAAAAACCATTAAGCATAGGACAAGGATGATATCAAAACTAGCAACAACAACAACAGAACAACACTCATCAGTGACAACAAAACATCACCAAAGTTCTACAATTGCCAAAAATACACAAAAACCAACAGGATCAAAAACAGAAAATCCATTAACAACAGGTCCATCAATCATCAACACTAAAATAGACAAAACAACAACAGGGACACTCCATCCTACTGCACCTCTTACGACTATTACTAGTTCAAAAGAACTTCAAACTATTTCAAAAACAACCCAAAACACCCAGTCAGCTTCGATAGACACTGAGACAACTTCAAAATGCAAAGATTTTGTAATTTGTGGGCCCTTTGACATTATGTCCTGTGGAGACCCACAAATGAGGGAGACACTGATCAAAAAGTGCCCATACACATGTGGATTTTGCTGAACAGTTTGAAATTTGGAACACAAGAATGCCTTGAGACATTCTGTCTGTGGATAGAATTATTTGAGTTAAGTAAGGTAGAAAATAAATCAGAAACTAAAAGAGGCGATCCAGATCCTCTAAAGAATACACTAGTGTTTCGAAAAGTAGAATAAATATGCGTATTATATCCGGAAATTTCAGTGATCCATTTTTGTTGTTTTATTTATGGATATTGAGTTAAGTGAAATTTATGTTTACAGGAGGGCATAACAAAACAGAATGGGCAACATTAATTGCATTCTTTGCACATACATTGTATCCAAGATACCTTTTGTTTATTTGTAATGAGTTAAAAGTATAATTGGCAATAGATCTGACCCATGCCAAATGATGTCATATGGATTTCTCTACCTATTGTTTAACTTGTGAGATCCAAACAACGGGCATAAGCTCCTCGCATGGTTATCGCCTGTTGGACGCCACCATTGTTTTCCTTTGTTGCGTCTTTGTTGAATATAATAATACAAGTCGCAGGGATATCACATGACAGCGTTTTCCCGTTCAGTGTCTTTACCAGACGAAGGGGGTTCCCAGTGTGTGATAACATCGAGCTTCTTTGTTAACTGCCAAGCACAGTCTTTTGTCTGTTATGACAACAAGCAGGCCACTTGTCTACTAGGCTTATAGGCCCTTTCATATTGACTTAACTCAGGTCTGAGCAGAGCGTCGAAATAAAACAGCACAGTTAACTGGACCGCTCATACTGGCTTCAGTAGTTAACCACCATCGAAGTAAACTGTTTGTGATGCTGACGTCATCGAAGTTATCGCAAGGTAGCGCTACAAACTAAGCTTTATTCAAGGTGAACATTTAAATGTGCTAAATGACATTAAACATATTTTTAAATCGATTGGTTATCATTAGAGCAAAATATAAGTAGCTATTAGTGACGGCACTACCCTGTAACTGTTGATGATAACAGTGGCACCTGGCGATAACTTCGATTGGACCGAAATTAAGCGTTCATACTGCACCGCAGCGACGCTGGTCTGGTGTTAACTGCGACGTTAACTGGAGCTGTTAACTGCGATCCAGGACTGAAGTTAAGCATTCATACTGACCGCAACTCCCGAAACTATCGACGCGTCGACATTAGTATGAAAGGCCCTTATGACAGACCACGTGTGAACACAGTCAAACTCGAGTGAATTGGTGTATTTGTAAAGAATAGATTGTCGTAATTTCGGTTGCAGTTGGGCGATTTTTGTGATTCAAAAACTGAGCATGATCACCGTTTGACGAAGATTTTAGAAATGCTATTGGTTTATGTTCAAATATGTAAAACTTTACTTTTATTTTTAACAGCACAGCTCAGTCAGGGATAAGATACGATCTTATTGGACATTAGAGCAATTATCGAACAAAAGAGGTGGCCCTCCAACCATAAATGCCAGAATGGAGTAATCAGTTGTGTAAGATATTGGCTACAGGGGTAAACTTCCCAACTTGTTGGGCTATGAATCGAACAAGTTGGCAGCAACGAGAAAACACCGTAATGGTACCTTGGACGCCTATGAGCCGGTTACCCATAAATGCTTACCAGTATCTTTATTATAATGCTTACCAGTATCTTTATTATAATGCTTACCAGTATCTTTATTATAATGCTTACCAGTATCTTTATTATAATGCTTACCAGTATCTTTATTATAAGAAAGAAAAACAAAGTGAACAATAGATACGCCTATCTACCAATATCTATGCGACGAGCTTGCGCCCTAATTTCACGTGGCGTGTTCTGTTAATTTACTCTTGATAGATCACTTGATGTTCTTAAATTGTTTTCAAGTTGTTCCATGGTGAAAAGTGAATTTGTGGTTTTTGGTATTGTAAAGAACTGACAGCTCATTATTGCTCATAACCATGCCTTCAGTCTCTGAGGAATAACAATAATAACGCAAAATGTTGTTTAAAACATACAACAATGAGTACACAAATCAGGTAAGCAACTTGGTCTACAAAATATGATAGCCAGTAACAGCAACAAGACCTCGGTCAGCACCATAACAAATTTGTTCAAGGAATATTCTATAGCTAATCAAAAGAGCAAATAACATTTGTGTCTACGATATCAGGAAACGATGGACTCACATCTACTCAGTACTTCTGTGTTAAAATGAGCCAACTACCTCCTAGATATGTTAAATACACGTACTTTTGTGCAACATATCTTTGTTTCAGTTTTATTCCACATAACCACTAATTAATTTCAACACATTTTAGGCCCCCCCATATTATGTGCCTCCACTGGAAACCTCCTCTCATTTTCTTGATATATTACAGTCCGCTGTATAGTCTGAACAGCTGAACGCCTGCAGTCCGCTGTATAGTCTGAACAGCTGATCGCCTGCAGAGTGTAAGAGCATAAGCCACAAGAGTTAGCAATCACGCAACATGACATCAGGGTCTGTGACACAGTGGCCATGGGTTGCTAGGTCTCAGGGTCTGTGACACAGTGGTCATGGGCTGCTAGGGCTGAGGGTCTGTGACACAGTGGCCATGGGCTGCTGGGGCTGAGGGTCTGTGACACAGTGGCCATGGGCTTCTAGGGCTGAGGGTCTGTGACACAGTGGCCATGGACTGCTAGGGTAGCATGAAATCACTATCTGTGACACAGTGGTCATGGGCTGCTAGGGCACAGGGTCTGTGACAGTGACCATGGACTGCTACTGGCCAGCATGATATCACGGTCAGTGACACAGTGGTGCTGCCAGGGCAGCATGACATCACAGTCTGTGACACAGCGGTCATGGGCTGCTAGGGCACAGGGTCTGTGACAGTGACCATGGACTTCTAGGAAGCACATTCCCAGCTAAAATCTCTACCTTGAGGGAGTAAATTTTCTTTTATTAGACCTTATTCAGCAATGCAATTTATTCACAGTAATTGAACAACTTTGCTGAAAACAGTCAGTTGTACCTTTTGTTTGACAATAAACGATGAGACTATATGGATGAAATTAACAGATAACAATTTACTGGTAATGAATTTAATACAGAAAACATTCTGTGCCCCTCCAGGTTTATGACCAGGGAGCAGGAAACTCCAAAATGTGTTTAAAACATATTTTTTAGAAATCAGGGGTAGGCTTTCACCGGAAAGGTCAGTTCACACAAGCGAAATTGCTGTTTTCACACACAACTTTGATAACCAAAGAAGCCATATCTTGTTTTTTTGTATTTACAAAACTTGTACTTTTGAAAACAAAAATGTCACAGTGAGAACAGTCTTTGCCACATACAGGACACAAATTACTTTTCAATCAAACAAATGAATCACAACATTCAGTTAACAGATAAGGCAACCTGACAATTGCTAAATGTAATTTCTCCATGGAGACAATTTTAACAAGATCTGACATTAGGGTAAACATTCTAAAACTTGGCACAGTGCAATACATTCAAGAATCACCAGGAATCTCGAAATCTGCAAGTTGTAGGAAACATCATTTTGCAGGTCACAGGTATTTTTCAATGTATATTTTCTCCTATTTCAAACTAAGTACTTAAGATACTCAAATGCATGTTGGTTAGAGAGCAGCGATGCAACCACTGGCTTCAGTGACTCAAAGCCTTCCAACAAATTCTTTTGAAAATGGTGTACAGATCGAGTAGTTCCACTCGATAACAGCAACTTCACTTCTTTTAACCGACACCAGGTGACAGACGGAGGTGCTGACATTAACCAGTGACGTCAGAGGTTCTAACAAAGTCTGCTCAGCAGTTCACAAACGCTTACTGGTGTCGGCTTATCACCTGAATTCATCGTTTTACATTGATAAATCATCAAAATTCAATGTGAAAGCCTTACAAATACACTGAGTTTTTAAACAAATGAGTTGTTTTATTTCGCTGTTATGGATTTATAGAAATTTTTAACGTAACGTAGCTTACGAAGTTCGGTAGGTCAACTTACCGAGGTCGGTCACTGAAAGGTTGGAGTTTGTTTGACGATAAGTTGGAATTATTCTCCCGTGAAATAGATACGCCAGAGCATAGCCGTGTGTTGTAATTTTAGACTTATGAATTTTTTCATTTCTAATCACAAAACGCTACTTATAACCCAGTGGCTCGGAACACAATCAGGCCAGTCACGGCTGGGTACTGGAGACATCACAAACATAAATCAGCCGGGCAAGTCGGCTGCGGAAGGTGAAAACTGAACTTCCATTAACGAAGACTTGACTAGTGAACCAAAGAAATAATGTGCATGTGAATATTTTGGTGAATTCACTGCGAAATTGCAAATCTACTTATTCGCCGGGGTCCGCGAATCCAGTGGTTCCCCTTGCACAGAACTGTACAGGGAAAAGGTGTACAATAACAATGAATTGAATAGTGTATAAAAATATATCTAAATAAAGATTCCCCTAACATCTGACCATAGCATTATTGAGTAACAGTCACACGAACAGCTTTCTGTCAGCAAACACTGAATTAGCATGCACTCACACCCTGGTCAACTAATTTTATTGCATCTGAAGCCCCTAACACAGAATGATTCATCCATTGTTGATTTCTCAAAACATTTGCACTTAGGAACACTCCTAAGGCATTACAAATTGTACCTACTGAGACAGACTTTGATAACTTTATTTTAGTTTTATATAAATATTGGTTAGGGTGAGAATAATTCATTTTGAAACAGAACAATGCCTGCCACATACACAAAATATTTCACTTTGGTATTAATGGCATACTTTTCATTCTTCACTGCTGGGAACTACTTCGGAAGCATTTTGGGTTCTCGAAGAAAACGGTATACCCGGTTTCCTCACAGCTTCATGGTTCGCACAAGCGGGAACAATACATCTCACCATAGAGGCAAACACTTAGCTGAAGAACCACTGACGTTGCTGCCTCCTGTACTCACCTTTCTCACAGTTTAACGCAACACCTTTTGGTGAGGTGAGATCGACTGTATACAAAATGATGTGGATATAGACTGATTAAGACTGTAACAAAACTAATTAAATCGGGTTGCATTCTCCTTTAAAAGATCCCTTTAATGAAACTTCAGACAAAGTTTTATCTTAAAATAAACAGAAAATTAAGATTTGTCTTAGTTAAACCCATTTTCTTGGAACTGCTCCCCGTGCTTCTTCACACTATATGTGAGATTCTCTAGAAACATACACTTCAAACTGATTATTATCATGCACAAGTGCCATCTATCATTGCATGACAAAACTATATACTGATGAAGATGATTCAGATGCTGTAAATGCAACAAGTAGCATGTAAACTTGATGAGAAGCATTTTCTTTTAGCAAATGATAATGAAGCATTCAGGATTGAGAAAACAGGAAAGTGATCACGAATGCTTAAATATAATAGTTACATAATAATTTTTTAAACAAATGTGTTGGTTATAGATTAAACCATAATCAGTGCTGAAAGACAGAATCCTAGCAGACACTTTGTATTAGAAGTCTATACTGACTGAGAGGGAAAGAGAGATCAGAAGAGGTCCTGTTGACCATTTGGCCCAAAATGTAAGTTGTACATTTAGGACTAGGAAATATAATAGAACATAGAAATGTATTATAGCAAATATTATAGAACATAGAAATGCATTATAGCAAATATTATAGAACATAGAAATGCATTATAGCAAATATTATAGAACATAGAAATGCATTATAGCAAATATTAAAGAACATAGAAATGCATTATAGCAAATATTATAGAACATAGAAATGCATTATAGCAAAAAAGTTTATTGCCCACACAAGTTGTGCCTCAAGTAAGAATTGCGAAATTTCTACACGTTTACGACAAAAGCTCAGCTCTCACTAAACATGCTCAGAATTTAAAACTCAAAACAAACTAAACCAAAGCATCAGTTCATTTCCTAATTGCCAAAACAGACACTGAACATCTAATTAATTATGCCCACTTCCTGTTTTGATCAAACCTTGAAAGACTAATTAACAGGGTTGTAAGTGGCTCTTCTTTAGTATGATAAGCAGAACTTTCAGTTCATCAAATATGATAAGGTGTCAAGAACACAATGGCTTCCAAGCAAACAAGAGCAATGCAGAGCATTGAAATGCATTGAATGCATTGCAAATGGTGTGCTTTTAGGGTTATTTATTTGTATCATAAAAATAGCCACTAGATGGCGCAAAAACATACAATCCAATCAAAAACAGGAACATGCCATAAGGAACTTCAGAGAAACAAAGGAAAACAGAATAAAATGAAATTGACACTAGTGGGCACAGTGTCCGTTGGATCCACCTGAAAGTCGTTGTCGTCTATTATCTTCATATAAATACACTTAATAAATTTAGTGAAGATCCTGCAGTGGGTTTAGGAGATACATTACTATGGGCGCGAAACAAAACTACCACTAGGAGGCACCACAGTAGGCACTCACCATCATCAAAGGTCGTCTTCACACTGAGAACATATATCCCAATTTTCAAGTGATTTGGTTGATACAGAGGTGGACGCCAAAAACAAGATCTGAAAACAGCAAAAATGGCCACTAGGTGGTACAAAATACCTCGATTCCATCCAAAAACAGGAAGATAGCGTCATCACACCAATAGATGCCTATATTTAAAATTTTATGAAAATCCATTGAGGACCTTTGAAGATTTACAGAATTAAACCTACAAAACTAAAATTACCACTAGGGGGCACAGCAGTAGTCAGATCTGTCCAAAAGTCGTCATCATCCGTAGTCAACATCATGTAAATACACTTGCTAAATTAAGTAAAGATCCTGCGAACAGTTTAGGAGATACAGCCATAGGCGCAAAAAAAAACAAAACTGCCACTAGGAAGCACCACAGTGGTCAAAATCGTCGAAAAATCATCGTCAACCGTCCTCCTCATAGTAAGCACATCCATACCAATTTTCACAATCATCCTTTGAGCGGTGTGGTTGATAGAGAGGTGGACGCAAAAAACAGACTCGAAAACAGTAAAAATGGCCACTAGGTGGTGCAAACTACGTCGAATCTATCTGAAAACGGGAGAATAGCGTCAACTCACTAATAGGTACATACATACCAAATTTCATGAAAATCCGTTAAGGACTTTTGAAGATACAGAGGCAAACATAGAAAAATAAAATTGCCACTAGGGGGCACACCAGTAGTCGGATCCATCTGAAAGTCGTCCTCGTCTGTTGTTAACATCATATAAATATACTTACTAAATTTTGTAAAGATCCTGCGAACGGTTTAGGAGATAGAGCCATAGGTGCAAAAAAAAACTGCCACTAGGAGGCACCACAGTGGTCAAAATCGTCGAAAAATCATAGTCAACTGTCCTCTTCATAGTAAGCACATACATACCAATTTTCACAATCATCCTTTGAGCGGTTTGGTTGATAGAGAGGTGAACACAAAAACAGACTCAAAAATAGTAAAAATGGCCACTAGGTGGCGCAAACTACATCGAATGCATCCGAAAACGGGAGGATAGCGTCATCTCACTAATAAGTGCCTACATACCAAATTTCATGAAAATCCATTAAGGACTTTTGAAGATAAAAAGGTAAGTGTAAAAAACTAAAGTTGCCACTACGGAGCACACAGGTAGTCGGATCCGTCCGAAAGTTCTCCCTTGCCGTCCTATTCATAAATGGAACAAATGAGCTAAATTTCATGAACGTATGTCAATGGGTTTTGGAGATAGAGCAGCAGACGTCGGGCGGACGCCGCACGGACGGACGGACGGAGATGATGGTATAATGCGTCAACATATAAATATGTGGGCGCATAAAAATAATTCAAGAAATATCTTTGTGCATTATGCATGAACAATTTTATTCTAAAACACTTAATAACTGGCTGCACAACAGAATGGTCAAAACTCTTTAAAATAACTGCAGGCAGTCTAGTACACGTTGCACCAGACGTGCGCAGGTCGCTAGGGTGGGCTCATTGCAGTGATCACCTAGAATCATTTTCATGCTTTATTAACATGTAAGCCCAGTTGAGGAGCCAGAGACCTGACTCAAGGGCCTCACAGTGTGCCCCAGTGGGACTTGAATCTACGACCTTAAAACACTTCATTTGACACGAGTTTCACCAGATGACTGCTTCTAATGATAGGTTCACACCAGAGACAAGAATGCTAGCAATTTTACTATAATGGTGAAAATGATGGAGCATTAGCCTAACAAATGTGATGTTCACGGAGTGATTATTTTTCTCAACCAGTTAGTTTCATCATCAACCAAATCGCATTTAAAACAAAACTTAATATCACTGATAGCCTGTTCACTCCTTGCACAATCAGATGGATAACTGAAACAGCTACTAATGGCCACAGACCTCTTTCTGCTGCGCAGCTGCAAGAAGCAGTACAGCTACAAAAGTGCAAACAAAAATGTGCTGTTGCCAGTTTAAGAATGCGGTGTAGTTGCATGGTGAAAGTAGTACATATTGAGGACAAAATACAAAAATAGGCACGAGAACTAAAACCCTTAAATCAATCTTCTAAAATATATTTCTTCCTCTCCAGGGTCAAAGTTTATAAGAAAAATCCCATGTTCTCATGAAAGTAAGTTCAAAAACTATACATACCTCTGACTTCAAAACAAGTCTTCTTAGTAATTTTGAGTACTTTGTCTCTGTCTTAAGGCCTTGGTGGGTCTTCAGCTAACGTCTTCAAATATCCTGTTTTACATATTCCATGCAGGCTACACA
Organism: Phoronis australis; assembly: GCA_002633005.1. NCBI lineage: Eukaryota > Metazoa > Phoronida > Phoronidae > Phoronis > Phoronis australis. The sequence goes on from NMRA01000516.1 coordinate 217,807, forward strand.
CACTCACGTCATACCCACAAAGCTGCATCACCATGTACACAATTTCACTACTGGCACTGAACTCACACTATTGTGCAGATATCTAAAACCACCAGTTATCACAAAAAGCAAACACACAAACAAACCACCTCAAACCACCATGTTTCACAAATCAAATACACTACAAAAGTTTCAAAGTGTACAACCACAGAGAATAAACACTTGTAAATTATGTGAATCTTTGGCGCAAATATATATATGGAAAACACACTGAAGCCTGAGAAACATTTTACATCTCATAAAACTCACAAAATTTGCATAAAAATATTTGCAGTCTTTACATAATTAGGTTTTGTGAACAAACATACTGATCACGGACACTCAACTGAAAATAATACTTTTCTATCTAAGATGGAAGGCAAACAAAGGACCTACCTTAAGATGTTGTGTAGCAGCGACATCATCATTGAAAACAATCACCTATTTACCACTTGCACCTACGATCAAAATGTAAATTATAATTTTTAGGTCAAAAATACATATAGGTTATCCCACATACATAGGAATGCACAGTACTGCTATATCCTATCCAGAATTCATTTCATCTTGGATATCCCGAGACCAAAGGTCACATTGGGACATTCCCAGATGAAATGAATTGGAGACAGGATATGGCAATAGTATTCCTACGTGTTTGCTAAAACCATCCCATATACCTGTATACAAACTTATTTGCATCATTGCGGCAATACCTTGTTGCCATCTACTCCGGCCGGTCAAGGGATAAGATTATCTGTGATGTGTTGAATAACCAGTAAAGTTTTATTTCAAACTAAATTGATAAGAATTTTGAGTTTATGAAAAATACAAGTTAAAGGTGAAGGCAACCTTTTTTCATGTCACTTTTAGCAAAAATAAGGTTCGTTGATTATCCCAGACACATTTTTCACTTAATTACAGCTTTTTGTAATTTGATTAATCTCTCGTTCTCTACTCCGGAAGTGACGTTTTGGGAGGCAAGAGTTTCGCGCCAATTTCTTTTCATTATAGTCTGACTATGAGAGCTGTCGAGTCCGTCATTGTTCAATCTCAGTTGTGATAAGTTCGGTCGTCGTTTGCTTTTGTTTACAAGTCAGTCAACACGCCACGCTGTTGCTGCGTACTCATTATCTCTCACAAGCGCTTTGGGTACCTTGCGTCGCTTTCCGAAGGATGACACACTTCGCTATACTTGGCTAGCTCATTCATGTGAAGAACGCAACGCTACCCGTCCACGCAACGTACAAAGCATAGGAGGGTTACCGAGGGTGGCAAGCATTTTCTGCCGTCAGATTACGACAGAGATATGTACGCTGAATAGATGGAAGTCCCTGCGAAACAACGCCTGAAGAAGGGTACCATACCGTCGCTGCTGATTCCCGGCAGTGCCCCGTCGCCAACCACGAGAAGTGCGTTTTTGAAGCGAGAAGCCTCTCGAGCTGTGGCTTCTATATACAGTGACTGGAGGCACTTCATCTACTGTCACCCGTGCCTCCGAACGTACCCCATTGCGTGCAATTCTGGGAACTAACAGTGATTCGCCCTGTGCTGTTGTCTCTAGCCCAGAGCCTGTAAGCAGCCCTGCAGCGATGTTGAGTAGTGGGAGTAAATACAGGCCCAGTTCGACACCCAGTGAAGAGGACAGTTCATCATCCAATGAACAGATCGGTGAGCATAAGTTTGATAAGTTTATTGTGGACTTGTATTGGTGCCAGGTGTGTGGCGAGGTAGTCACACGGCGAGATGTAAGCAGTTTGGGTGCTCAGATCACCCTCCAGTGGGAGTGTCGCGGGACACTCGGGCAAGTTGGACAGTTCTTCCTCTGTACGTGAGACGATAATGAGTACACACCAGTATGTAGCAACAGCGTGACATGTTGACTGACTCGTAAGCAAAAGCAAACAACTACCAAACTTATCACAACCGAGGTAGAACAATGACTGACTCGACTGCTCTCACAGTCAGACTATATGAAAAGAAATTGGCGCAAAATTCTTGTCTCCCAAAACGTCACTTCCGGAGTAGACGACGAGTATTTAATTAAATTACAAAAAGCAGTAAATAAGTGAAAAACATGTCTGGGATAATCAATGAACCTTATTTTCGCTAAAAATGACATAAAAAGTCCTGCTAGCCAGGGGGATATCCGGTTTCAACATTCCAAGCTGGCTACACTGAACCATTCAATATCAAAAATTTGTCGGAAACTTAGAAACTATCCATCTAGGAATATAAAAGTTGAAAGATTCCTTGAACAGTTGTGCAGCAGTGCTTCGATAAATTTCTTAGCTAAAAATTGATCTATTTTCGTGTCTCAGCTTCTGGACTGTAAATAGTAATAGCAACATTTCATAGCATTGGAAAACAACGGTGGAAATAGTGTTGACTTGCAGAACTTGAGGTGAGGACTGAAGCTGAAGGGCTGTATCGCAAAAAGCAGATTTTATGCTACGACCAGCAGGGACAGAGTTGAGGAACCCTGCGAGCAGACGACTGTCTCAATAAAAAACAGATCCTGGATATTACCGTAAACGTTCGGGTTAACGCCCATGCTCAGTTAACCGCCCACCCCCTACTTTAGGTGGATTTTCGATTTAACCGCCCATTGCTCAGTTAAGCGCCCCCCAGCGATTTTTGAAGATTTCCAGTTAAGCGCCCACCTCTCCGTTAAGCGCCCATCCCCGACATTTCAAAAATGAAGATTTAGCGCCCAGTGCTAAGGAAACGTGCGATTCCCCGACTTTTAGAAAAAGATCGATGGTCACAATGAGCGCAACGACGCCAAGTCTCCCAGACGGTGGTTTAGCAATGTAAATTACAATACAAGTAACGAGTTATTGTCTAGGGTCATGGACTCATTTCAAAATATAATACTTGAACGTTTTTGTCACTTTATTTTCTTCCCATATTTGCAAAGTTGAAGAACGCCGCCGGCTTCAAAACCTCCGTTTTCAGTGACTTTGTCTGCCGCGCTGAGTTTCCGTCTGCAGTGCACTAGATAAATCATATATTCGAAAAAATAAGGCCACAGAAATGTGACAATGGTTTTGCCAACCCTCCAAATTCTATTAAGGTGGAAAGCTCTTGTACTTTGAGCAAATCTCACAACTCACGGAAAGATGTCAAATTCTCAATATTTTGATGAATGTAACTTCCGTGGTTTGTGGCGACCGAAGAGACAGTACAAGTGTTTTAATGGGTTACCGATTTTGTTGCTGCCTATCGATTTCTGAAATCAAAGGTTGGCAATAATGTATGTATATGATCTTGAGGTAATAAAAAACTGCTAGTCAAATTTTGTTTTTTGCTTATTGCATCTCAGTCAAACTGGCATTAGCAGATTTAACTAATGTCGCTGGCTGTTCTTTACTATTTCTTGCGTCTGAGCCCCCACGTATAAGCATGACTGTGTGAATTCAGTTATCGTTTCCACATCCCCTTTTTCGCCATGCAGAATAATTTTGTTTATACATTGGCCAGTTTCAGCCTGAACAAAAATTCTTACCATTAGAGTCTGAAATATCCATGACGTAGACTGACAGAAAATTGGCGATAGTGGGTAGGAGATGCACGCAGCTACCTACGGGCATGGGCTTAGGGAGCATCGAGCCGGGAAATATCGGAAAAGACTTGACATCGCAGTTTTGGAGAACATTGGCAACGGAGGAATATCATAAAGAACTGGGTCTTTCGTAACAACAGCTTAAAAGTACATAGTCACGCCCGTTTTTTGTTACTTAGGGCTATTCTCTTTTAATGTGTGACTTAGTAGTCATTTTGGTGCACGTGCGCAAGTTCCCACAGTTTGCAGTGCATGTTACCTTGACACCAACATGTGATTGACAGGTGACTCACACGTAGGCACATATATTGAAAGAGGCCGTTATATTACTTGACGGCATTTCCAAGTCACGATTATCAGCCGACTGAGACATTGCGCACTAACAGCGGGACCGAACAGTGCCACAGTGCGATATTGCAAGTGACATAAATAGCATAATCTGGACATCTTGCATGAAAAATAAATGTTTTTCCACCACGAAGTTTGGTAAGGTGATCGTTTAAGAATGAATTGAAACATCGCTGTTTTGTGGTGTTTTATCACATATTTATGTCTTGGCTCGAAATTTTATTCTTGATTGACGAGTGGCTCACAGCCGCTTAACCCCGATTCTTGTCTTAGGCCTAGTTCTTTGCCGAGCATGTTTGGCGCAACGGCAAGTGAGAAATGCCGGGCGGTCGAGATAAAACAGCTAGCCGCAGAACTATACGCTGAAAATGCCATTGAATCACGGCGTTTCGACTATAAACATCCTAAACAGAAAAAACATCTGAATTAAGTTTTTCAAACTTTTCTTACAACTAATTTTAAAACTGCTCTCAGACTATGAACTTGGCAGCTCAGTACGAGAATGTAACCATAAATTTGATGTCTGCTGTGACCTCTGCAACACGTGAATCTTGCACGCGCGCACTTTAACAAGTTCACATCTTGAAATAGTTGCAATCCAAGTTGAGGCTGCGTGGTCACTGGTCGTCTGCTCTCTTGAGGGCAAAGTAACAAGACCGCAGGACTACACGAGGCCATTACTCAGCAATTCTGTAAATTTAATAGTGAATAACTAATCTGAGGGCAACAGAATCTTTGTTGGGATCATCCGCTGTTACGACATTTTTCCCGTCATGTGGCGACCTGAAAATATCGCTCTTTGAAAAGTGCTACGCGTTCCGAGTACGAGGTAAGATTAACCGCCCGGGGCGGTTGCCTGTCGTAATAAGCGCCCATGTTCAGTTAACCGCCCACCCTGGATTTCTTGAAATTTCACGTTTAAGCGCCCATATCTGGTTTACCGCCCACCCCGATTTTTTGGGTTTGCCAATTTAACCGCCCAGGGCGTTAACCCGAACGTTTACGGTAGGTTATAATTTCGTGTAAAGACCTGAGCTCTTAGAGTAGATATACTGTATGCATACATAACAAAACATTTTTGTTGGATATGAATTAGATTTTTGACTGATTTTGTTGGCCGGGGACGCTTGACCTATTTGTGATGACCCAGATTGAAACTTCAGCAAGTGAGGCTCAAAATAGCCACCTCAGGTCACCATGCATCCGAATTTTCATCGGCAAATCTTTTCTGTTTTTAGAGCAGTAAAACTGCTTTTTCTGGAATGATGACTTGGATTAATTAGGTAACCCAAATGAAGTAATCAATCAAATTTGGCATAGCACACAAGAATTTACTCCACCAGAAGACTGCTCACCAACTGTGAAATACAGCTTCTACTGCTATATATGGCCTCTTACTGTTGTATAGATTGGCTCTACTTTCCTGTATTTCACAGTCCATAATGTGACGTATACAACTTCCGTTTCTTACACATATGGGATAAAATGTAATAACTTTTTCATACGGAATAATAAATGTTCTTGAATTTTCAAGATTTTACCTTTCAACTCTCAAGTTCAGTCCAAAAAGAATACATACATATAATTCAACATTCTCTTAAAAACAATGTGAACGTACATCTTGGAAAAAAATTCTGGCGTGGATTATCTAGAGGCAAGAACTTGGTGAAAGAATTCTAGGGTGGATTATCTAGAAGCAACAAGTTGGTGAAAAGATGAGGCAAGACCAAGTGAAGGATGAGTGTTTTGTGAGTATGCTTACAGGTGTAACCTAGCAAAATGGAGTCCACTAAACAGATTGGTTAATGAGATTGGGATTGTAACAGGAGCGCTTCTCTTATGCTTAACTGCATGTGATCTTTGGCTTGGTGTCAGTTACATTACTTCACGTCAGCTGTACATGGCAGCATACTGTATACTGCAGTCAGCTGTACATGGCAGCATACCGTATACTGCAGTCAGCTGTACATGGCAGCATACCGTATACTGCAGTCAGCTGTACATGGCAGCATACTGTATACTGCAGTCAGCTGTACATGGCAGCATACTGTATACTGCGTGACGTATTTAAACATTATTTTGATACTCTTGTAACTGGATTGGCAAGTGGATTTGATGTTGCGTTCTAGCTTCATGAAGAGTTTCAGAAGTTTTTCAATATCTACCGACGTGGTTTTAACTTTCTCGTCAAAATTCATCTCTAGTCAGTCACAGGTATACTGTACAAAATGGCAAGAGATTAGTCGCTGACGGTATACGTTTTCAAACATCAAAGTTGTCCAGTTTCTACAATATTTGTAACTCTATCCGGCTTATTCTCACTTTCGCGCCATGGACCAATCAGTCTTGTGAGTAACCCGTTGGCTGTAAGTAATTAGTTGTGGTTAATATAATTTGATTTGAATTCTTTCTTATCTTTAATATGTCATATTTTTCAGGTTCACACACAGCGAGGTGGCCAAAAATCGTAACGCTGCAGAATTACACAACAGGATGTTGAATTATGAGGTTAAAGCCTAACTTCAACGGAATTTTGTTACTTTATTGCGCTAACTAGATAGTCCTAGCAAAGACTTAGTAAAATAAGAAAACGAGAGTTCAATCACGCAAGTGTAAGCCCGTCAAATGATAAGTGAGGCTGCCTTTTCATGCCATATTGCGTCACTGCGAGATCCACCATTGCGTGCGGGTGTTATTCGCAACTGTTTGACTTAAAAGATGATTTTCGCTGTGACGTAGACTAAAAGAAAGCTAACAAGCATAACAGTTTGTTGCATTTGGCAATTTATGGCACTAGTGGGCTAAAAGCGATGCTCTTAACATACTGTAGGAACCAAATTTATATTTAAGTTACAGCTTCTGTTCTGCAAGTATCAACTGAAGGCAGACAAGTCAAGCTCTAATATTTCAAGCAAATACACAAAATGAAAGGTACAAACTTCATTAATTGGCTTTTATCATCAGGGCAATGATTTGTTACATCATTTAAATTTAATTCATTGTAGATAAATTTCAGACAATTTGACTATAGGAAATAAAATCAGTTCCAGTTTGTGAAATCAAGGAATTTTACATAACTCAGAACTTGGTTTTCAATAATGTACAAGTTTGCCACATTTTTCCACAAGAATATTATGAAACTGAGAAGAACTACATTCCAAACCACCAGCTGCCATGGCAACAGAACACCAGCAGCCCACCAGAACTGATCATTGATGACAAAACCACATGTCACTGAGGTGGTGTACAATTACTTGTCTGTAAATATGCAATGCAATGGTGTCTGGCTGAAGTAACAAACACTTCCACAAGACATTCACTGTGAGCTCCTGTAACAACCTTGTATGGGTCTGCATTACACACATGTGAAAACATCTGCTTTGGCGACTGTGAAACCAAACCACAGGCATTCCTACTTTGAAAGTTTGATGTCATGAGAATACTACTGTCATGAGAATACTACTCTCATGTGAATACTGCTGTCATGAGAATACTACTGTCATGAGAATACTACTGTCACGAGAATACTACTCTCATGTGAATACTACTCTCATGTGAATACTACTGTCATGTGAATACTACTCTCATGTGAATACTACTGTCAAAGTGGACAATAACTGGATAGCCATACTCTGGAAAAATCATGTGAAGACTGGTGAGGACGATGATTCAATGACACCAAAGATGATGATGATGACGGTGATGATGATGATGTCACCCATGACACCAACAAAGATATTTAGAATGAGTTCAAAGACGACACCTCTGATAACACTTGTACAGTGGCAAGGATGCTATTGGCAAAAATGGTGACAATGGTCAAGTCAGGGACAATGGTCAAGTCAAGGAAATCATTTGGTGTTAACGCTATGAAAATGACTGCAACGGTGATGATGCAACCAACGACAACAAAAAATGCAAGAGAATGCCATCACCGCTAATGACATTGCAACCATCTTTGATCAAGATTAAACACAATGCCGACAATAACGCAATCAGCATTGAAAACAACACCCCTTACGAAAGTGACATCAACTTTACCCTTTTACATTGTTGTGAATGTTTAAAACTTTTAATGTCTCCAGGTAGCTGTAGTACACAACTTGAACAGAGAAAAAAGGACAATAGTCACGCACAGGGGCTCAAGATGTTGAGAACCAGTTAGTGACGAAAACTGGTTCTCAAAATGCACGACCACTGTAAGTGACTATTGCCAAAAAGTATCAATTCTGTGAGGTACGGAAAAACAAGAAAACAATATTTCATTCCTCACTAGTATATGGTGACCAGAATTGACGAGACAAAGATAACATGTTGTTTTTCACTTGCACTTATACGTAACATTTAAGGTTATGTAGAAAAATTCCCAAATTTGGCTAAGTTCAGAACATCCTGTCTCAGAAATACATACTCACTCACATGAAACCTTTAAATACTATACTTCATGCACTCTTTTCCAATACGCTGTTAGAATTGTTTTTAAAATGCATCATTTTTGCATGATGGACTATCAAAAATAGTACTTCATGATTATACGAAAGAATCAAAAGCTGTATAAAACAAAAAAACAAATTAACAATATAGAAAAGTGTAACAGCATCTTCGACATTTCATCTTGAACACATTTATCAAATGGGTAAATTTTACCAGAGACATGGAAATGTAAACCAATTAATGACAGATTGTTAAAAAGTCAAAAACTAAATTATAAAGGCTTTCCACTTTCAGAAAACACGTACTTTTACAGAGTTAAAATCTATTGTTTTGCAGACATTTGGCCCCATACACAGGCCTGAGCATAAGGTCCTATATAACCTTAATAAAATCCAAATTGTTCACATATCACAGTACCATAAACGTCAGAGTGAAACTCCTGTTATCAAGTTTGACATGTTTCTGTGACAGAATGTAATCCACAAACAGGTGGTCAAAACAATTAATATATGGAAAACCAGGACAGCAAGTAGTTTACAAATGTGAAGTTATAACATTGCACAAACCTGTACAAACAGACCAGCCTGAAGCTAAGTTGAAACGAAAATGGGATTTCACACAGACATGCTAATACCACATGTTTAAAAATTCTGAGAATGACCTACATACCTCAGGCTAATGTCAAATGCCAACAAACCTTTCATCACTCTACCGTAAAACAATGATATTTGGCCAGGACAAAATTAAGCCTATCACTAACATAGGAGAGAAACGATGGATTAGAGGAACTGTTGGTAAATGGAAACCATTCATAGTTGAGTTTCATGATTGAGAACATTAGTGCTTTCTGTTAAAGAAAAACCAAGTTTATTGAAAATCCATGGCAAATGAGTTGGGGCCAGCATAGGACAGGTACATGGCCGGTGACAGTTCATACCAAGGGAAGGATTGAATGATTTAGCAGATTTGGTCATGATCGGATTCAAAATGGCGGACGTGGCGGCCATTTTGTATCCGATTTCACAGTCAAATGCTCGTAGAGGCCGCATTTTTCGACGTACATGGCTGAAAATAGGTACAATTATACTAGAACGCATGTACAAGTCTGCAGAAAATCATTGACTTCCAGTCAAAGATGGCGGAAATATTGGAAGTGGCGCATGCGCACCCCGAAATGTGGCCAAAAACGTTTTCTCCTGTAGAGGGCGCATTTGCGAACCAATCACTTTCAAACTGGTCATGTCTTTGTTGAGTTTAATAAGCTTTTATAAAAATTTATTGAACTGGAAGTCGTTTTCAAGATGGCGGCTTGGGCGCATGTTCACACGGTTTCAATCGTTCTGATGTCGCATTTTTAACGGGAAGACCAAATGATGTGAATTTTTGCATGTGGATTCCTTGAAGTATGCACTTTCAAAAGTTCTGCGATATCGGCTTTCTCAGACTTAAAGTTTTCGAGTTATTTGACTTTGAATTTCAAAAAAACGCAAAATTTCGATTTTTTCGAAAAAGTTATGGAATGTTGCAAAACTATCAAAGTAGGTAGAGTTTTGGATGGGCTTTCAGAAGATATTTTCCATTTTTTGCTACGACGTCAACTTTTTGAATTATTCAAGATTTTCCAATAGCGCTGTTCCTACCCTGTCACATAGCGCCACCTATTTTGGATTGTGGGAAAAAAGCATGGCTCATCGATCATTACTTAGCGGAATTCACAGTCAAATGCTCGTAGAGGCCGCATTTTTCAACGTACAGGGCTAAAACATGATACGATTACTATAGAACACCTGCTACAACTGTACCGAAAATCGTTGACATCTGGTCAAAGATGGCGGAAATATTGGAAGTGGCGCAAGCGCACCCCGATATCTGGCCAAAAACATTTTCTCCTCAAGAGGGCGCATTTGCGAACCAATCAGTTTCAAACTGCTCACGTGTTTGTTGCTATTATTAAGCTTTTATAAAATTTTGTTTAACCGGAAGTCACGTTCACGATGGCGGCTGTGGCGTATGTTCACACATTTTCAATCGTTCTGTGGTCACGTTTTAACGGGAAGAGCACATGACGTGAATTTTTGCATACGGATTCCTTGAAGTATGTTCTTTCAAAAGTTCTGTGATAGCGTTTTTCTCAGACTTACCGTTTTCGAGTTATTTGACTTTGAATTTCAAAGAAAACCGCAAAATTTCAATTTATTCGAAAAAGTTATGGAATGTTGCGAAACTATCAAAGTAGGTAGAGTTGATCGTCATGATTGTCGTCATCCTCCTCATCATCGTCTTTTCGATTAATTCCGCCAAGTGTACCTCCTCCGAGCGCTCTCGTTTTTTTGTTTGTTCGCACGATACAGGTAGCAATTTTCGTCACGAAATTTACACACAACACGTAGTTCCGGAAGTACTGGAAGCCTATTGTTTTTCGTCATAATCGGATCCAAGATGGCAGATGTGGCGGCCATTTTGTTTTCGATTAAAGGTTCAAATGCTCCTGGGGGCTCCAATTTTTACGTAAAAGGCTAAGAATCGGCATAGTAAATGGACCGGAAGTGTGGTACAAGTATACCGGAAAACGTTTACTTCCGGTTAAAGATGGCGGAAATATCGGCGATCGCGCATGCACACCTCGACTTTGGCATAAAAACATTTTCTCCTGTAGAGGGCGCAATATAGGGCCAATTCCTTCGAATTTTTGCAGGTGTGAGTTTCTTATGACATGCTATTGTACAGAACCAATAAACCGGAAGTTGCTTTCAAGATGGCGGATCTGGCGCATGTTGACCCATTTTCAGTTGTGCTGGAGTGCGATTTTAAACGAGAAGAGAAAAAGACGTGATTTTTTGCATGTGGAGTCTTTGAGGTATACTCTTTCAAATGACCTGTAACAATTTTTTCTCAGACTTACCGTTTTCGAGTTATGACGTACAAGGCTGAAACTTGGTGCGATTATTATAGAACACATTCGCATAGTTTCGCCAAGTGTTGCTCCTCCGAGCGCTCTCGCACTGTTGCCAATTTACCCGGTGCGTGAACAAGACTGCAGGCTATTTCTTACTGATTTCTTCGCTAGTCACATGAATGTTGTCGTGTTGTTCATAATCTCCACCTTCATCGTCATCCCCATGTCTATGGTCCTGTTTTCGCGTAATTTCGGCACGTGTCGCACCTCCGAGCGCTCTCGTTTTTGTTTGTTCGCTCTCTACAGGTTGCAATTTTCGTCCGATCCTTGCGAAATTTGCACACGACGTGTGGAAGCTTATTGTTTTTGGTCTTGATCGGATTCAAAATGGCGGGCGGCGCGGCCATTTTTTTTCCGATTTCACATTCAAATGCTCATAGAGGCCGCATTTTTTGACATACAGAGCTGAAACTTGGTACGATTATTATAGAACACATGTGGTACAACTGTGCCAAAAAACGTTGACTTCCGGTTAAAGATGGCGGAAATATTGACGATGGCGCATGCGCACCTCGATATTTGGCCAAAAAACATTTCTCCGGTAGAGGGCGCATTGGCGAACCAATCACTTTCAAACTGGTCACGTGTTTCTTTCAATTGATCAGCTTTTATAAAAATTTGTTTAACCGGAAGTCACGTTCAAGATGGCGGCTCTGGCAGATTTTCACCCATTTTCAATCATTCTGCAGTCGCCTTTTTAACAGGAAGAGCAAATGACGTGAATTCTTGCATGTGGATTCCTTCAAGTATGCTCTTTCAAAAGTTCTGCGATAACGGTTTTCTCAAACTTACCGTTTCCGAGTTATTTGACTTTGAATTTCAAAAAAACGCAAAATTTCAATTTTTTTCGAAAAAATTATGGAATGTTGCGAAACGATCAATCTAGATAAAGTTTTGGACGAGCTTTCAGAAGATACTTTCCATTTTTCGCTACGACGTCTAACTTCTTGAATTATTCGAGATTTTCTGATAGCGCTGTTCCTTTGTTGACAGCTCTTGCAGTATTGATGTTGGTTAGCTTCTATTGAACTAGACTGTAGCCTATTTCTTATTGATTTATGACATCTAAGTTCGTCATATGAATGCTGTGATGTTGTTCATCATCACCACCACCATCGTCATCTTCGTCATCATCTCCGACGTCTTGTTTTCTTCAGTTAATTTTGCCAAGTGTCGCTCAAGACTGTAGCCTATTTGTTACTGATTTCTGACCTCTACATTCGTCATGTGTATGTTATAATTACTTGTATTGTTCATCATTGCCACCATCGTCGTCATATTCGTCGTCTTCGTCATCACCTTTATCGTCATCTTTTCGGTTAACTTTTTTTTGTTCGCACTCCACAGGTCAGAATTTTCGTCCGATCCGCACGAAATTTGCACACAATGTGTAGATCAAAAAGTCCTGAAAGCCTATTGTTTTTGGTCATGATCAGATTCAAAATGCCGGACGGGGCGGCCATTTTGTTTCCGGTTTCAGATTCAAATGCTCATAGAGGCCGCAATTTTTGACGTACAAGGCTGAAACTTGGTGCGATTATTATAGAACACATTCGCATAATTTCCGCTCTTGCACTGTTGCCTGTTTACCGGGTGCGTGAACAAGACTGCAGGCTATTTCTTACTGATCTGTTCGCTAGTCACATGAATGTTATCGTGTTGTTTATAATCTCTACCTTCGTTGTCATGATCGTCGTCGTCTTCCTCCCCATCATCCTGTTTTCGCCAAGTGTCGCTCCTCTGAGCGCTCTCGTTTTTTTTTGTTTGTTCGTACGATACAGGTCGCAATTTTCGTCCGATCATCATGAAATTTACACATAACACGTAGTTCCGGAAGTACTGGAAGCCTATTGTTTTTCGTCATAATCGGATACAAGATAGCGGATGTGGCGGCCATTTCATTTTCATTTAAAGGTTCAAATGCTTCTGGAGGCTACAATTTTTTACGTACAAGGCTAAGAATCGGCACAGTAAATGGACCGGAAGTGTGCTACAAGTATATCGGTAATTGTTTACTTCTGGTTAAAGATAGCGGAAATATCTGTGATCGCGCATGTGCACCTCGATTTTGGCCTATAAACGTTTTCTCCTGTAGAAGGCGCATTATAAGACCAATTCCTTCGAATTTTTACAGGTATTAGTTTCTTATGACATGCAATTATACAGAGCCAAGAAACTGGAAGCTGCTTTCAAGATGGCAGATCTGGCGCAATTTCACCCATTTTCAGTCGTGCTGGAGTGCGATTTTAAACGGGAAGAGATAAAGACGTGATTTTTGCATGTGGATTCTTTGAGGTATACTCTTTCAAATGACCTGTAACAATTTTTTCTTCAGACGTACCGTTTTTGAGTTATTTGACTTTGAAATTCTTAAAAAAAAACGCAATTTCATTTTTTTCAAAAAATTTATGGAATTAAGCGATATCATCAGTTTAGTTTTGAACGGGCTTTCAGAAGATGTTTTCCATTTTTTGCTAGGACGTCTACTTTTTGAATTATTCGAGATTTTCTGATAGCGCTGTTCCTTTGTTGAGCGCTCTTGCTGCATTGATGTTGGTTTAGTTTCTATTGGGCAAGAGTATAGCCTATTTCTTGCTGATTTATGACATCTAAGTGCTTCATATGAGTTTTATGATGTTGTTCAGCATCATCACCATCGTCATCATATTCGTTATCTTCGTCATCATCTCCATCGTCGTCTTTTCAGTTAATTTCACCAAGTGTCGTTCAAGACTGTAGCCTGTATGTCTGGCCTCTACGTTCGTCTTGTGAATGTTATCATTACTTGAATTGTTCATCATCGCTGTAATATTCGTCCTCATCTCCGTCATCGTCTTTCAGTTAATTTCGCCAAGTGTCCTTCAAGACTGTAGCCTATACTTACTAATGTCTGGCCTCTACGTTCGTCATGTNTCTTGTGAATGTTATCATTACTTGAATTGTTCATCATCGCCACCATCGTCGTAATATTCGTCCTCATCTCCGTCATCGTCTTTCAGTTAATTTCGCGAAGTGTCCTTCAAGACTGTAGCCTATACTTACTAATGTCTGGCCTCTACGTTCGTCATGTGAATGTTATCATTACTTGAATTGTTCATCATCGCCACCATCGTCGTCCTCTTCGTCGTCATCCCTATCGTCGTCTTTTCTGTTAATTTCGCCAAGTGTCGCTCCTCGGAGCGCTTTCATTTAGAATTATGATTTGTCAATCAACAATTTCCTGCACTGTCTTCTCAGATGGTAACCCTGAACAGAGCTTCAGGTTCGTGGGGGATTCCATCAGGGTGTCTTTGACAACTTCTGTAACGGCTTGTATGATTCTTGGTACTGAGTACTTACAGTGGCTGGGAAAGAACATATCATAAGCATTTATTTCTTCTTAACTCCAGTGCCTGACCTATAACTCGAGCACCCGACTTAAATCTCAAGCACCCAACTTATAACTCTAGCACCCGACTTATAACCCAAGCGTCCAACTATTAACTTGAGTCCCGACTTACAGGTTGAGCACCTGGCTAATAACTCGAGCGCCCGACCCCGACTAAAAACTCGAGCGCCCAACTTATATAGGCTGAGCACCACCTATAATTTGAGTGTCAGACTTATAGGTTGAGTGCCCGACTATCCTCGCTGTGTTATAGGGAGGGCATGCATATACACATGAAAATCCATCCCAAAGCAACACCAGAAACAACTGTGTATCAGATAGAAAGTGATGAAAAAATGCTGAGGTAATCAGTATGCTGCTGGGATACCTCCACTTGCACCTCCCCACCCCAAAAAATATGGTAGCCAGTTACCAAATTTCAGATTTTACAGCACATGTTTTGCCAATTTATATGACTAACACTTAGCCAGCGAAATGAAAAGTGAGAAAGATAATTACATGAGCCTTGGGCAAGGCAGACACTATAAAGGTTTGTGCAATGCAGT
The DNA here is from genome assembly GCA_002633005.1 of Phoronis australis. Lineage (NCBI taxonomy): Eukaryota > Metazoa > Phoronida > Phoronidae > Phoronis > Phoronis australis. The sequence goes on from NMRA01000516.1 coordinate 233,058, forward strand.
GGTATTATATTCTGTACTTATGTTCTCTGATTAAGGTTAAGTAAGAACTTATTGACAGGACTAAGTATTGACCAGAAAATCTAGAAAATACCAAATTTTAGCATAAGTTTATTTTCTGAAAGTAGAAAGGTTGTAGAATTTAATTTTAGACTTTTTACCAATATGTTATCATTTGCATCATGTGACAAACTATTTTTATTAAAATTTAGCAAAAAAGAAAACATCAAGGTAAATTGATAGTTTTCTAAACTATCATTTTAAGCAACTTTAAAATTCTTCATGAAAATCCCCTAAGTGCTCTTTTTGATAACCCCTCAAGCAAAAGTGAAACATTACTAACAGGGATTTTGAGAACAGCGCATAAAGCATAACATCTGAAAGTTTCAAATGAGTCAGCCATTCCTGAGATACGATGTTTGCCAAAACTCAACATTTTTCTAGCGTAAGGGTTTTGATGATTTCCACCCACCCTCATTCTATCACCTGCTAATGCTACATTGGCATACATCTTTTTAAGTTAAAGGCAAGAACCAGCTAAACACTCATACCCCCTATGTCACAGATTGGAGGACATTTTGGTCTTTACCCACACCCTATGGTTCCCTAAAACTCAAACTTGTCAGTTAAATAGACTTTGAAAGGAGTTTCCAAACTTTCATTCAAACTTTTGAGGGTTGTCCAAGTTTACAGAGCATTATTTCGTTTTAGAGAACTGGACGGAAAAGTGGTTCTTAGTATCTGTTAATAGGAAAAAACCGGATTTGGTATCCTGTTAAAAAATATAATCACAAGTCCTGAATGCAAGGCAAGATTCATTTGTTTCAATTACCGCATTAACTCACAGGTTAACGTCTTTCTAACGATTATGCAGAAGAATTCAAACAAAAATCATTGAATTTATGACATGCTAATCTGGTCTTATCAATAATTCAATGTAAACTCTTTAAAGGATCATTTTCTGACAATGCAAAATGACATTGGCAGCTTCCTTATTAAAGTGTCGTTCACTTTTCTATTTGCTAATCCACAATACTTATTATACGGCCTGACACACAATCTGTGTGTCCTAAATACTTAGGGCACAGTTTTTGAAAATAGCAACACAGCTCAACAATAGCATCAATGGAGCCAGTTAAGGTAGGTGGATACACAAAAAAAATTAATTTTGACCGTTTTTTTTACATTTTTATATCATCCTAATCTTCAATTCTTCATGCACAGTATACTGAAGAAAAATAAAATCATTCTGAAAATCCAAAGTTGTTTTTTAAATTATATTTGACCAAGCTTCAGTAAGTCATATGGCTTGAGTGCTCACCAGCTCAGTGACTGACAACTGGGGCGGAGCTTATACAAGGACACTAGCTCTAATCTAACCCAGTCAACAAATAATGCGTAACCGGGCAATCGAGAGTGCTGTACCTGCCAGCTGATATTGATGTTGAAGCATGGCCAAAAATGAAATAATTCTATTTTTGACCATGTGAAAGTTGGTGGTGAAATGGTGAACTAGCTCCTCTTCCGAACCTGAGCCTGTTTGTCTATCTGCAAAAAAAATTAAGTTGAGTACGCCAAGTTGTACCGAAGCCATCACTGCACTCAGCTTGAGGAGTCAGTGCAGAAGTTGTGCGTGTGCAAGTCAGAAAGGCGAGGTGACTTGTGAAAGGACGCTGAGCGTCGACGTGGGTGGTGTTGCACGATTCGATGAGAGTGCATGCATGCGCTGTGAAGACTACATGCTGTCAGAGTAGAGTTTTCTGAGATAAACCGTGCTTCTGTGCTAGGAACGCGCCATGGAGAAACTAGGCTGCCAAACTCGGGGGATTTTTTAACTAACCGCCGGCCGTAACCCAAAGAATTAGAGAAATGACCTAAGTGTTCAACATAACAAAATTGTTCTCGTGCATAGATTCAAATATATCCCTGAATTAAAACTCATGATATTATACGATTTTAGTGGAAAGCAATATAAAAACTTTGGTAACTTGAGAATCTCACCCAAGCGAGGCTATTTGTGCTGAAAGTGCTATTTTCTCATCCCAAAGTCCATTCGGTCAAAATGTTGGTGGTACAGGCACGTGAAATTGTTGAACCATTACGATAAAAGTAGTTCTTTATCCTCGTCGCCAATATTGTTATGTAGACAGTAACACAGCGATTTGATATAACACATATATAGGTTGATGAAGAGATGGTAACTACATATAATATTGGAATACTAACAAATAGGTCTATGTAATACAGTTAGAGAGTCTTTTTGCTTGCCCCAACTCACACGCAAAAAAGCCACAGAATCAAAGATCATAATGATTTTGTACATATATTTGGTATCTATAAGTAGAATATTGCATAAGGAAACAGTTGATGATAATCCCTGTGCATTTTGAAAAAAATCGAGGTAAAATTAGATTTTTTGAATAAAAAATATGATTTTTTAAAAAATCAAACTACAATAAAACCTTTTTTTCGCTTTTTGTCACTTTCAGAGTCATTTCTAACTAGTTAAAACCCCTTTATACTTATTTTAGATAGGAACCTGGAGATTTGACCAGTGTATACACCTACCTTAAAGGAAAATGCCACCCAATTTAACATGTGGTGAACACATCCACTACCACAAGAAACTGTAGGAACACTGCATTTATCCACCTTCACTCTTATCAGGCTTCTATTGGGAGTCAGCATGCATGAATAATTGGTTGAGAAGCCACCTCTGGAACTACTTTTGGCTGAATGGATGACAAGGCCATAAAATGATAATTAGCCAAGACCAGTTAACTAATGCAACAAAGAATAATGTCGTAGCATCACCTAGCCTTGGTGAAAAGCTGTATACTGTATAGGCTCTAATAAACGCTTAGAAAAATTCATTTCACAAGGAGGGGACGCTGATATGTAGCTTACGGCAGTTGAAACCCGGTTTCCCAAACGGGTAAAATTCATAAAATTTACGCTCTGTGACGTATTTGTAGCCTATGACAGTCTTTCTACAAAATTGTGGTGCATTGCTATCAAATTCCGTTGTTAAAATTACTATAATTTTTCAAAATATTGTGCTCATCACAGGGCGAAAACTTGCCGACTGATGCGTCGCTGAATCGCGATAGTCAATATGAAAACTTGATTCTTGAATAAAAATATAGTTGAATAAAAATATAGTTTCGACTCAACAAGTTACTTGAAATCTTCCTTATGTTTTACAATTTTCAAAGTTCATGTGGAGTCCAGAATAATTGCCATAAAGTCCAAATCTGCGCTACATCATACCCCACAACACGAGAAAAATCTCTGAATGAACACACATGTTGTTGTCACATGACGTTTGTTTTGAAGTTCGTCTGCGCATGAGAGTGAGTGAGCGTGCATGTGCAGGTCATCGACGACAGACTTTTTTGTTACAAAAGGTGGAGGATTATGCAAGAAAATGGCGTTTATTAGATTGTTTTTCACTTAAACGGCTGCAACGTTCAAGGTGAGTGCTGGTTAACTCACAGATTTTGTGTGCACAGGCCGACGGCCGTTAGCTCTACCGTGGACTATTAATAGTCCAAGGCTCGACGAGGTGAAGAGGTGAAGTACCCGGGCTGTGTAAAATTTCTGGGTCTAACGGAGACACTGACGCGGTGGTCAGCCAGCTCGCTGTATCAAGACTATAGTCAAAATCCAAATTTGTTTTATCGTGTCCCTGTCAATAATAACGGCACGCTAAAATTTCTTAATTTTCGTACTTCAGGCACATTACAATCACGTGTTTTGTACACATACGCACACGCCGCAGATCACATCTCCGAAATTTCCGATTTGACGGATGACAATGAATGAGCACAATGGAATTAAACAACGTCGTTTTACAGCTTGTAAGATTCATAATAAACGTATTTTGAATATTGCAATGCAATGTGTTCCAAAATCTAAATAACTTAGGTCCTATATTTTTGTATTCGTGCGCGCCGAATGAAAGAAATCGTGAGTGTTGCTGTGTTGCAAAATCTCTTATCCTGGGCCGATTTGAAAAATTCAAAGTTGTACTCATATTTGATTTCGCTCCTCTTTTCAAATATTACAGTAAAAACTACGTAAAACTCTCACCATAAAAAAGTACAGTCTGCTAGCTAGATTGTAATCAGCTGATCATATCCGCATGATCGAAGCCAATTATCCTCGCTCGTAACTCGATGAATAGAGCAGCTTGGTGGCATCCCTTTGATTGTGAGCCAAGCGCGACTCAGACAAGGTGGAGAAATACGGTCTAGTTCAATTTTCCAAACCCCACCGTTTACCCTGACAGGCGGGGTTTGGACCAATCTTATTTAGTGGGAATGTTTATAGCACGATTAGTCTTTTTTGCCATCTTAATCGGTCTATATCCACATCGCCTCACATACAGTCGACCTTACCTTGCCAAGAGGTGTCGCGTTAAGCTGTGAGGAAGGTGAGAAACGACGCTAGCGACGTCAGTGGTTCATATGCAGAGTGAATGCCGCTATGTTGCGGTGCATCGTTCCCGCTTTTCCGAACTAAGCACCTGCGAGGAAAGCGGGTATTTCGTTTTTTTACTTCCTCGAGAGTCCGAAATGCTTAGGAAGTGGCTCATGGTAGTGAAGAATGAATTGTACGCTGTAAACAGCAAGTATGAGGCCGTGAAACATCTCCATGTCTGTGACCTGCAGACGTCAACAGTGCCTGACGAATGCCGGCTTACTAAATAACTCCATACGTTCCGTAGTCTGAGCTTGTTCACGGCGCCTCTCTAGTATTTCTTCATCACTGTATTCCTGTTCGAACTGATAGCCTGTAAAACTTAATGATCCACCTGCCAAGTCGGGATTGCGAGTTGCCATGTAGGCGTTCAAAATGAATTATTTTCACCCTAGCCAATACTGATATAAAACTGTAACAAAATCTGTCTCATTAGATGCAATTTGTAATGCCTTTGGAGTGTTTGTGAGTGCAAATGATTTGAGAAGGCAGCAATGAATAAATCACTGCGTTAACGGCTTTAGGTGCAATAAAACTAATTGACGGGACACCGAGGCCGTGTGAGCTCATGCTAATTTAGTGTTTGCTGGCAGAAACTGTTGTGAAATAACTCGATTTCCATCCCACGGCCAAGTGTTAGGGGAATCTTTATTTACATTTACATTACTCAAATAATGATTGTCAATGTACAATTTCTGCCCTGACGGTGCTGTGGCCAAAGCGGAACCTGAATTCGCAGCTCCCGACGAGTAAGTAGATTTGCAGTTTTGTGGCTAATTCACCAACATAATCACGTGCACATTACTTTGGCTCACTAGTATAGTATTTTCTTGACTGGAAGTTTAGGTTCCACTGAACTTTGGCTGGTTTATGTTCGTGACGTCTGATCAGTTTCCGAGCCACTGGCCAGGATAACGAGTCAATCCCGGCGGCCGGCAGCAACAGGCCTGATTGGGCTCCGAGCCACTGGCCAGGATAACAAGCGTTTTGTGTCTAGAACTCAAAAAAATCAAAAAGTCTAAACAACACAGATCTATGTTCTCCTGTCTGTATCTCACGGAAAATACTTCGAAATTATCTCCGAACAGAGCCCAAACTCCTGCTACTGACCTTATTGGCCTGCCGAACTTTGTAGGCTACGGCGTGTCCAAATACCAATAAATCTGTAAAAGCGAAATAAAACATCATATTTTTATAAGAACTCGGCGTATTTTTAAGGGTTTTACATCAAAGTTTGATGATTTATTAGCGTTAAACGATGACTTCAAGCGATAAGTTGACACCAATAACCCGTGTTGTGAACTGCTGAACAGACTGCGTGTGAAACCGATGATGTCATTGGATAAATTCAACACCTCCACCTGCCGTCAGGTCAGGTAACGCAACCGAACCTGTCGTTATGGAGTAGAACTACTCGATCTAAATTGAAACAAATTAGGTTGTTTTTTGGGTGGCATGCTCCTTTAAATACAACAGTTGATGTCAGTCAAGCATCCTGCTGTTCTTTTATTTTAAACATTTCCAGTTGTTATATACACAATATCAGCAGTTATTTGACTTTGAATTTTTTAAAGAAAACGCAAAATTTATTTTTTTTCGAAAAATTTACGGAATTGTGTGATACTATCAATTTAGATCGAGTTTTGAACGGGCTTTCAGAAGATATTTTTCATTTTCCGCTACGACGTCTACTTTTCGAATTATTTGAGATTTTCTGATAGCGCTGTTGCTTTGTTGAGCGCTCTTACTACCTTGATGTTGGTTAAGCTTCAACTGAACAAGACTGTAGCCTATTTCATATTCATTTAAGACATCTAAGTTCGTCATATGAATGTCATGATGTTTGTTCATCATCGCACCCACCATCATCATATTCGTCATCTTCCTCATCATCTTCGTCATCATCTCCGTCGTGCGTTCAGTTAAATTCACCAAGTGTCGCTCAAGACTGTAGGCTATTTCTTACTGATTTCGGACTTCTACGTTTGTCATGTGTATGTTATTATTACTTCTATTGTTCATCCTCGCCACCATCGTCGTCATATTCGTCATCATCTTTATCATCATCTTGTTGGTTAATTTCGCCAAGTGTCGCTCCTCGGAGAGCTTTCATTTTTGTTTGTTCGCTCTCTACAGGTCGCAATTTTCGTAAGATCCTCACGAAATTTGCATACAACGTGTGGATCATAAAGTCCTGGAAGCCTTTTGTTTTTGGTCATGATCGGATTCAAAATGGCGGACGTGGTGGCCATTTTGTTCCCAATTTCACATTCAAATGCTCATAGAGGCAGCATTTTTTGACGTACAGAGCTGAAACAGGGTAAGATTATTATAGAAGAGATGTGCTACAACTGTGCCGAAAAACGTTGACTTCCGCTTAAAGATGGCAGAAATATTGACGATGGTGCATGCGCACCTTGATATCTGGCCGAAAAAGTTTTCTCCTGTAGAGGGCGCATTGGCGAACCAATCACTTTCAAACTGGTCACGTGTTTCTTGCAATTGATCAGCTTTATAAAATTTTGTTCCGCCCGAAGTCACGTTTAAGGTGGCGACTTTGGTGCATTTTCACCCATTTTCAATCGTTCTACGGTCGCCTTTTTAACGGGAAGAGCAAATGATATGAATGTTTGCATGTGGATTCCTTGAAGTATGCTCTTTCAAAAGTTCTGCGATAACGGTTTTCTCAGACTTACCGTTTTCGAGTTCCTTGACTTTGAATTTCAAAAAAACGCAAAATTTCAATTTTTTCAAAAAAATTATGGAATGTTGCGAAACTATCAATCTAGATGTCTTGGACGGGCTTTCAGAAGATATTTTCCATTTTTCGCTACGACGTCTAACTTCTTGAATTATTCAAGATTTTCTGATAGCGCTGTTCCTTTGTTGACAGCTCTTGCTGCATTGATGTTGGTTTAGCTTCTATTGAACTAGACTGTAGCCTATTTCTTATTGATTTAAGATATCTAAGTTCGTCATATGAATGTTATGATGTTGTTGATAATCGCCACCACCATCATCATATTCGTCATCATCTCCGACGTCTTTTCTTCAGTTAATTTCGCCAAGTGTCGCTCAAGACTGTAGCCTATTTCTTAGTGATTTCTGACCTCTACGTTCGTCATATAAATGATATAACTTGCATTGTCCATCATCGCCAACATCGGCGTCATAGCTGTCATCTTCGTCATCATCTCTGTCGTCGTCTTTTCACGTCATCTCTAATGTGGTTTTTTGGTTAATTTCGCCAAGTTTTGCTCCTCGGAGCGCTTTCATTATTGTCATTGATCTTTTAAATAGGGGAATCGCACGCTTCCTTAACCGAGAGGTGGGCGTTTAAAGTTCTTATCTTAAAATGCCAATGTGGTTCCAATATCCGAAAATACTTAGTAAATAAAATCTTATTTTCGATACACTTTCGTTATATTCTTTTCGCCTTTCGTGCCACAAGTGTTTTTTTTTTGCCTGTATTTGACCATTCTTTATGAGCAGATAATTACCGGCTGTCATCGGTTATTTCCGCACCCACATTTCCGGCTCATCAGTTCAGGAACTTGCCCTGAACGCTGCCATTTTTTCCTTATAACTGAATGTGCTATCGCTTGCTCCAAAAGTCTTCATTATTCTGTTTTATTAGTAATATCTCGTGATTCGTTTGTATATATAGTATATTTATAGTTCATAGTTAGTGGTCATTAAATTTTTTGGAATGTTACGCGTACTTTTGTTTATTACAGTGTTTTCTCTATTAGTTCGTACACCTGTGTATGGACTATTTTTCCCTCGAGAGCTTCCTGTACGAATTAATACAGACGAAATTGGCCATAAGAACTATTAGAGAAGAAAGTCGAGTGTTCAAATTATTAGAGATAAAGATCGACAACAACGAGTGCAACAGGACAGCCTCCTGGATGGTGGTTTAGCAATGTGAATTATAACAACAAGTAACAAATTATTTTCCCGGGTGATGGATTTACTTCAGAATATAATACTTGAACTCTTTGTCACTTTATTTTCTTCCCATTCAAGTGCAAACTTCAAGAGCCACACCGCCTTCGGAACCTCCGCTTTCTGTGGTGTTGTCTGCCGCATTTTTTTCCTACTGCAGTACACTAGATAAAAGATGCATTCGAAAAAATCAGGCCAAAGAAATGTGACAGTGGTTTTGCCAACACACCCAATTCAGTTTAGAAGGGAAGCTCTCGGATTTTGAACAATTCTCAAACCTCACGGAAAGGTGTCAAGTTCTCCCTATTTTGATGAAATTTCCTCGACTTAGTTTTCTGGAAATGTATTTTGCCGCGTTACCAAGGAGCCCTGGCAATGGAAAGGACAGTGTCCCTCACAGGGTTAATTTGCTGCCTACGTTTCTGGGTATTTGTGTGTGATCTTGAAAAAATAAACAAGAGCAATGCGGAGCGTTGAAATGCGCCCACGAATGCATTGCAAATGGTGTGCTTTTAGGGTTATTTATTTGTATCATAAAAATGGCCACTAGATGGCGCAAAAACATATAATCCATCCAAAAACAGGAACATGCCATATTTCATAAAAATCTGTCAAGGAACTTCAGAGAAACAAAGGAAAACAGAATAAAAATGAAACCGCCACTAGTGGGCACAGTGTCCGTTGGATCCGCCTGAAAGTCGTCATCTGTTGTTGTCTTCATATAAATACACTTACTAAATTTAGTAAAGATCCTGCAGTGGGTTTAAGAGATCTATACAACTATGGGCGCAAAACAAAACTACCACTAGGAGGTACCACAGTTAGTCAGTCACCATGATCAAAGGTCGTCTTCACACTGAGAACATATATGCCAATTTTCGAATGATTTGGTTGATACAGGGGTGGACACCAAAAACAAGATTTGAAAACACCAAAAATGGCCAGCAAGAGGCGCAAACTACGTTGCATCCATCTGAAAACGGTAGGAAAGCGTCATCTCACTAATATGTACCTACATATCAAATTTCTTAAAATTCCATTCAGAACTAGAAAGCATCGCTAAAGAACTTAACATAAGCGCATTTTTAAGTGTCAGTTAAAACGTATATTCATTGAAAAGGTGAATCTTGTGACCCCGCGGACTCACGGATTTGGCCATCGCCTGTGAAACGTGTTGAACTTGAATAACACAGAAACCGATGAGTGTTCAGCAGCTCCTGTCAAACTAGCTGAGGAGCTACGTGTTGCCTTCAAGGAAAGTAGAACATTCTATTTTCCCCGGCCTGGGAACTGACAGTCTTTCCAGTATGGCCTAACAGCGCTGCCACAGACGCCGGGAGGGTAGGCCTACAATAAACTGGATCAGTGAAAACCTGGCGCCATTAAAAGGCCACACATAAATTCCAGTTCATGACAGTGGTTTTCTGTTCAGTGACTTTACCAGATGTAGAGGGTTGTAAGCGTGTGATAACATTTAGCCTCTTTATTACCTGCCAAGCATGTGACAGTCAAACCCAGAGCCGATTGGTACATTAGGAAATAAATAGATTGTCGTAACTTCGGTTGTAGTTGGGTGATTTTGGCGATTAAAAAACTAAACATGATTACCATTTGACGAGGATTCCAGAAATGCTATTGGTTTATGTTCAAATATATTATAACTCAACTTTTATTTTTAGCAGCACAGCCCAGTCACTGAGCCAGGCTATGCGATCTTACTCGAGATTAGCGCAATTAGGCCTATCGAACAAAAGAGTTGGACCTCTAGTCTAATCATAAATGCCAGAATGGAGTTAATCAGTCGTGTAAGATATTGGCTGCAGGGGTGTTCTTCCCAACTTGTTGTTGGGGTATAGAATTGAACAAGTTGGGAGCAACGGGAAAACGCCGTAATGAACATGACCTTGGCCTTGGGCCGGACCGGTCTCAAGCGAGAGGTTTTGCTCTTAGGCCTACTCTAAGGCTTATTATATTAGGCCTACTTCTATCAACACAACAATAATTTCAAAGTCAAATCAAGTCCATTTATTTATAGTCGGTTAAAGTAAAACAAGAAGCAAGGAAACCATCAAAAGATACCTCATAAACATGTAATTTATTTGCTCAGCAAAATACGTACCTATAAACTGCAACATTACTTTTCAAACTGTCAAAAACCACGGCCTCGTCCCAAACCCTTCGCTCTCAGCAAATTCAAAACATGTGGCTATGACATGTAGACGAGTATATTTTGATAAGGGGGTAGAGAGATTGTCATTGTTGGAAAATTATAGTTTAACCACCTCAAAAACAACTCTATGGCAAAAGATTTAGTTGATTCTGAAACAAATCACGCATTTAATCTAATTTGTGCTCTTTTAATGAAATTGCAGTTCACATGTTTCTATTTTCAAAACGTATCACACCCCGGCTGCTGCAACTTGCCCTGAGATTTCTTGACGTTGCTTTTTTGCTCTAAAATTTTCTGTGGTGTCACAAGTCGATGGAGGTATTGGAATGACGTCATCTTAAAGAAATTAGTGTTCTTTTAATGAAATGTAGCGTGTTGCTTAATATTTTGGCCTCTAAAAATACAAATCGAAGGTGACAGTCTGATCAACAAGTGGAAAGTTGTTTTGGTCATAATCTCACAACGAGGCCAAGGAATCCCCCAATGGCGGAGAGTGAATTGCTGAAGGTAGGCACAAGATTCAAGGATCCATCCTGGGACCCCTTCTCTTTAATATTTTCATGAATGACATCTTCTTCTTTGTGAAAAAATCTTCACTGGTCAACTACACAGATGACAACACCCTCTCCATCTCCGACAACAACCCACTCTCCGTTACTGAAACTCTAAGAGATAGTCGGACGTAGCGGTCCCACTTTCAACCACCATAACTTCTTTACTTTTTAATCTACAATCATGATTTTAGTATCCACGTGTTCACTAGGCGTATAGAAGTTCATCTGTGGCGTTGATTTTCCCATACCTTCATCCCATGTTTAATTAATTGACTTTAAAGTTCGAGTTCTTTTTCCGACTTGGTTGCCAGTCGGTTACACGCACAGTGACGTCATAGGAATGCCCGACACCTACCGGCGATTGTGTGCGTTCATTGTCAGGGTNATAATCGCCACCACCATCATCATATTCGTCATCATCTTCGACGTCTTTTCTTCAGTTAATTTCGCCAAGTGTCGCTCAAGACTGTAGCCTATTTCTTAGTGATTTCTGACCTCTACGTTCGTCATATGAATGATATAACTTGCGTTGTCCATCATCGCCAACATCGGCGTCATAGCTGTCATCTTCATCATCTCTGTCGTCGTCTTTTCACGTCATCTCTAACGTGGTTTTTTGGTTAATTTCGCCAAGTTTTGCTCCTCGGAGCGCTTTCATTATTGTCATTGATCTTTTTAATAGGGGAATCGCACGCTTCCTTAACCGAGAGGTGGGCGTTTAAAGTTCTTATCTTAAAATGCCAATGTGGTTCCAATATCCGAAAATACTTAATAAATAAAATCTTATTTTCGATACACTTTCGTTATATTCTTTTCGCCTTTCGTGCCACAAGTGTTTTTCTTGCCTGTATTTGACCATTCTCTATGAGCAGATAATTACCGGCTGTCATCGGTTATTTCCGCACCCACATTTCCGGCTCATCATTTCAGGAACTTGCCTTGGGCCGGACCGGTCTCAAGCGAGAGGTTTTGCTCTTAGGCCTACTCTAAGGCTTATTATATTAGGCCTACTTCTATCAACACAACAGTAATTTCAAAGTCAAATCAAGTCCATTTATTTATAGTCGGTTAAAGTAAAACAAGAAGCAAGGAAACCATCAAAAGATACCTCATAAGCATGTAATTTATTTGCTCAGCAAAATACGTACCTATAAACTGCAACATTACTTTTCAAACTGTCTAAAACCACGGCCTCGTCCCAAACCCTTCGCTCTCAGCAAATTCAAAACATGTGGCTATGACATGTAGACGAGTATATTTTGATAAGGGGGTAGAGAGATTGTCATTGTTGGAAAATTATAGTTTAACCACCTCAAAAACAACTCTGTGGCAAAAGATTTAGTTGATTCTGAAACAAATTACGCATTTCATCTAATTTGTGCTCTTTTAATGAAATTGCAGTTCACATGTTTCTATTTTCAAAACGTATCACACCCCGGCTGCCCTGAGATTTCTTGACTGACGGTGCTTTTTTGCTCTAAAACTTTCTGTGGTGTCACAAGTCGATGGAGGTATTGGAATGACGTCATCTTAAAGAAATTAGTGTTCTTTTAATGAAATGTAGCGTGTTGCTTAATATTTTGGCCTCTAAAAATACAAATCGAAGGTGACACTCTGATCAACAAGTGGAAAGTTGTTTTGGTCATAATCTCACAACGAGGCCACGGAATCCCCCAAGACCGCAATGGCGGAGAGTGAATTGCTGAAGGTAGGCACAAGATTCAAGGATCCATCCTGGGACCCCTTCTCTTTAATATTTTCATGAATGACATCTTCTTCTTTGTGAAAAAATCTACACTGGTCAACTACGCAGATGACAACACCCTCTCCATCTCCGACAACAACCCACTCTCCGTTACTGAAACTCTAAGAGATAGTGAATCACTCATCAAAATCAACTGGTTCGCTGTAAATGGAATGCAAGCAAATCCTGACAAATTCCAAGCAATCTGCATAGGAAAAAATGAACACATTCTGTAAAACCCTCTCCATTGGAAATTGCGAAATACCTTGTGAGCCGAAAGTTAAACTTCTAGGAATAGCCATTGATACCAACCTAACTTTTGACTCCCATATTTCGAACATTTGCAAAAGAGCCTCACAACAAATAAACGTTTCTAAGAAGACTTGGACACCATCTTACGATGAAGGATAGACTTGCCATTTTTCTCTCCTTCATACTTTCAAGTTTCAACTACTGCCCCCTCTTGTGGCATTTTTGCTCGAAAGAAAATACACTCAAACTTGAAAAACTTCAGCTCAGAGCCCTACGTTTTGTTTACAATGACATTAGCACGCAGGACCAACTACTCTCTCTAGCTAACAAACCTCCCCTTCATCTACACAGACTTCGACTTATTGCAGTAGAAGTATTTAAAATCCTTCATGGTAAATCACCCAAGGCACTTTCTTCACTTGTAAAGAAGCAAGAAAACAATTACTCCTTTCGCTACAGCAACCTTCTAGCTTTTCCTCAAGGTAAATCTGTTAAATATGAAAAACAATCTTTTCGCTTCGAGGCTGCTTGGGTCTTGAACAGTCTACCGAATCTGTTGCGCACAACAGAGTCTTTCACCATTTTCCATGGACTGATTCGGACCTGGACTGGCCCTAAATGCAGCTGCTCTCTTTGTAAACACTCCAGGTTATGCTGTAATTAGTGTATACACTCGTTTCTCTTATGATTTATCTAGATTATAGCATTTACACCTGTACCCATTATTGTTTATGCTTATTTGACCCTAGCTAGTACACAGTTTAGCGACTACGACAACTTTATTTTTATTTACATGCAATTATACCTCTGTGTTATTCTCCACCTCTAGCTTAAGTTCCATTTTCTTCATGTTTTTCTGTTAAATTTAATGTCGTAGTAATAGCTCAACTGGCTAATGTTAATCTGTTCTCCGAACGACGTTAAATAAAGCTTCTTGAATCATGAGGCCTTCTAAAGGTTATTGACCGCTAATAAGAAGGTCCCCTGTACAAAATAAATACATGGAAATACAAAAATCAGTGGGAATACTTAAGAAAACAAAGTGAATTAGTGCTGAAATGTCAACAGCCATAATTTTGAGAATTATTAATTAGTAAATAACTACCACATGATTCTCACTCATGGAATAAGACATTCTTTCCTTGAACAGTCGCGGACTGGAATAGCTTGCAAGCTGGGCTGCATCATGTAACTTTAGCCTATGAGCCATGTCTGTAGTGCAACAAACTTCTGACAAAGAGCGCATCGCTCGAAACGGGATATTTTATTATATTTTAGTACCGACGCTCGTCATTTATATATATATCCTTTAAACCTGTTATAGTTGTTTTCGTTTGTGTTGATCTTCATTGTTATACAGTGACATTATACTCTGGAGAGAGTGTGGTCACTTAAACCAAGAAGAAAAAGAAGGGAATTAGCTGACCTTTCATTGTCACACCTGACCGTTCATTGTCGCTGTCACTGTCGGACCTAGCCATCCAGCTAGCTGTATAAAGACTATGGTCAAAATACAGTTGGGTACCTACCTAGGTTTCAAAACCCTGCTCGCCAGCTGGGCGAGTGAGCTAGAAAATCCACTCGCCCAGCCCGAAGTTCAGTTGCCCGGCCATTTGTGTCTGTCACCATGAACTTGCTGCCGTGTCAATAAACATCATCGTTTCGTGCGTTGATGTCACCTGCTATTAGGGCTACAGTATTCGCCCTAATAAGCGCCCACGGTGCTTAGAAAAATTCGTTTCGAAAGGGGGTGCTTGTTTTAGCCTAAGGCGATTGAAAACCGGTCACCAAAACAGGTGAAATCGGAAGATAGGATTCATCAAATTCACGCCCTGTGACGTATCTCTAGACGAATAGCGTAATGGTTGACATCTTCTGAATCGGTTGGATTGCACTGCTCCGATGTTTTTTCTGCCGAGCATGGATGCGCTGACCAAATTGAACCTTAAATTCATGATAAAAACAGCACAAGGAGGAGAAAATTTATTCATGTTCATCTGGAAAACAATATAGTGCTTTTGTAGTCTGAAAATTTGCTCGCCACCTGGGCGACCGGCAAGTCAACTTCTACTCAGCCAGCACCATTTTTACTAGCATTGGCAACTTGGGCGAGTGGTTAAGTATATCCCTATACCACTGTGTGTGTTCAATGCTGACAGACCCGAAATTGCAAACAGCCAGGGTAGTTCTGCTCGTCACCTCACCGTGAAACTTGTACCAACATTTAGAGCTAAAGACCGGACGGGGTGCATGCAAGATCTTTGAATCAACCGACGACTCACTTTGACCGTTACAACTGTTTAAGTGAAAAACAAACAATCTAATAAACGTCATTTTCTTGTGTAATTCTTTGTCTTTTGTAACAATGAAAAGTATTTTGTTGTTTTGAAAACAGTATGCTTGTGTCACATGCACATCTCTTGGGAGATGATGACAGCTTCGCAACAGCAAAATTGATTCTGCATTAAAACACTTAAAATTTGTAACTAAATGAAACCACTTCCGATAATTTGTTGTGACATCTATGCAACCCAGTAATGGTACAAAAATCCACGAAAAAAACTGGCCAATAGGTGACGCAATATTTCATGGCACCGAAAGCCGACACTAAAAATCGCTCCACAACTTTAGCAGCAGAATAAAGGTAGAACGCCATTTTTACAACACCGTTAAATAATTTAGTTTACTAAAAGAGGACTGTAGTTTTTAATGACACTAATTTTGTGTCAGATTTTACCTGGCCAGTCTTTTACCCACATCGGCGTAAAGCTATATATTTAGTATACAGCTTGTCGCCAAGGCTACGTCAAACCGTGACTTGGTCACAGCAAACAGTTCGTTGTCAGATCTGGGAGCTGGTTAAATAATGCTTGGCCTTCACGTGTAAAATTTCTCGCTTACACTGCCGGTCACCGCTGATATTCCTAGTCAACAACTTTTATAATGCCCATTCAGAATGCCCTTTGTTTTCAGCGAATGAATTGGAAATGTAATCGCTAGCAGACCAGGTTCCCGTTCAGTAATGCTTGGACTTCGCTGAAAAGCAAGACTTCCCAAGATTACGTGAGATATTGCCGTGTATTTTAAATGAGGTCACGTGACTTTGGTTAGATTTTAGCTAGGAGCTAGCGTAGGTCTTAGCGTTACTGAACGCACGCCAGGCATGTCTATATATATATGTATGTGTGTGTAACAACACGTATTTTTAACTTTTTGGTGTTATCCAGATAGTGTACTTGGATATTTTTTAAATTTCTTGTATTTTGCACATATTACTGTATTTATTACTGTAATTATGTATGATATCAAAAGAAGTAAAAAAACTACCGTACTCGTTCGGGTTACCGCCCATGCTCGGCTTGCTGCCCACCCCCTGGTTTTTACATTCCCAATTTATTAGGGCCCTGGGTGGTAACCCGGACGAGTACAGTAAAATATAGTAACAATCATACTATGGTTTGCAAAACTCTAAGCCTTGATGTAAACTAGTTTCTTCTCTCAAAGCCCAAAGTGATTTCAACTCCGCTTTCATTTTCGTGGAAATAACGCTTTCTTCACGTCAATCCAATTTGTTGTGAAGGCAGTTGACACTGTTTCCCATGAGCAAATTAAGGAACCACGGTGGTTTACATGAGACGTCACAACATCCTACATGGCACTGTGTCATAACAAGAATCCTACATTGACTCCCAGAATGGTCGAGATTGGGCAGCTTGACCAGTTTGCCTGCCTCCGGAAGTGCCGGCTTGGATTAAAGACCTCATGCTGTTGTGGTTAATTAAGTTGCCTCAAGCTACTGATTTTACTGTTCTTAGGTAATCAGACCCACCATAAACACACTGGGGGTGATGATTTTTTTAATTTCAGATTTGAAAGTTTTTAAATAGCACATGTGAATCGTTTATGAAAAGTAGACGTTGTTTGGTTTTTTGAATTTTTAAAATCTCACAAGAAATGTGACTTTTAGCCTGTGAATTTTAACCAAATGTTGCCCAGAGCTTGCGCGTTGTTCTGTGCCTCATTAAGTCTGTAGGGTGTGCAACTTAATGGGCCAATTACCAAACCAGCAGAGAGCGTTGGATTTTGAGGTAGACCAAGTGTCGTCCTACAATTCTTGGCATGGTGTTTTTACAACAAATGCTTCTAAATGTTGGATTCATGCTAAAATAGTTTTGCAGCGCTTGCCCTTATGAAAATACCCAAGTGGCAATTCGTGACCTCGCCAAAATCCAAATCCCAATTTCAAAATCCATTTCGCATTCTTAAATTCCAGGTAGCAAAAATTTCCGGCTATTTTTATGCAACAAAATTGATTTTTAGATCATCGAGAGATTTTCAGGGTATGTTCTTACCTGTGGCATTATATACTCCCATATTTCAGATTGCAAAATTAAGTTCTTACATGCATGTACCAGTGTACAGTGTTACCATTCTTCTTCAAATGCACTAGGGGCACATGTTTTAATGGGAACCAAAGCTGTGCCACTTGACATTCATATAAGGGTTTTGTAGATTTACAGTTCAAGGGTAGCGTCCCTTTCGCGACTCCGATTTAGAAGAATTTATATAAAGGCTACTAGTAGTTGCCGATGTGAAAATGGAATGAGCAGTCTAATCAAAATGTGCATTCGAGTAGCAAAGTACTCAATGTGTAATAGAGAAAGTATTCCTGGAAAAAATACCTGCGACTTTTGTTGGGCTGACAGGGATATTCCTGGAGTGCACCTTTGTGCCATTAGCGCATTAAAAAATGAAAAGGTGCAAGTACAATGCAGCAGTGCACCTCCTGGGCGCATCTTTTGAAACAGAACACTCTTCAAAAAATTCAAGATTCTAGTCAACTTTCAGCCAGTCAGGTAAAACATAACTCTGTTCTTGTTTCAATTGCCCTTGGGGTTTCTGTTTCATATGTTACTCCTTTAATTCTGCTGGGCACAGACTTTTGAAAAATGGCACACTTTTTATCTTCAGGTGTACCCAAAGGGCACAGGTTCAAACCTGGTCAGGAATATCCCTGACTGACCTGCTATGTGATTGTCATCAAAGCCATTAATGTTGCAATCATATATTACTCTATGTGCAAACTCCCTGCAATTGTTCTCTGTCTAACTTTTGCAATACAAATGACTGAAAATGTCAAAAAAAATCTGCGAATCGTTGCCGCAGCCAAATGATGTTTTGATGCGCAGGAAGAAATCAGTACAAATTTTTACAACAAAAAAACGTACAACCTATGCTGTTAACATATTCAATGATTAGTTTTCCATAAAATGAAGAGCCCTAAAATAATTGTGACTCCGTGCAGGTTTCCATTATTGGTTGATTTGAGTTTGCTCTCTTGGGACAGAATAAGTGCCATATAGGGGAAAA
The DNA here is from genome assembly GCA_002633005.1 of Phoronis australis. Classification (NCBI taxonomy): domain Eukaryota; kingdom Metazoa; phylum Phoronida; family Phoronidae; genus Phoronis; species Phoronis australis. The sequence continues at coordinate 251,575 of NMRA01000516.1, forward strand.
ATAGGTCAGCCAAAAAACGCCATGCCTCAGGCTAATCTTACGCTAACAGTATTTGCATGCAAGTCACGAGAAACCATGCATTGTTAACCCCAAAGTATCCAGCGAATTCTTTATTACATCAAAGACTTGATGGCACTGTCACGGATTGAATTGAGCTGGTCACTGTTCATGGACTTAGCTGGACATGTTGGATGAGATAATGTGGACATAAGCCAGCACGTCTGTTTAGCATACGAGTTTCAAAATCAAAAAACAAATTTTTAAAGGCAAATTACTTACATGACTGTTTTTAATAGTATCTGTCGGAATATTTAAAATCAATGCATTATAAGAGAAATTGGTGAATCGGTTTTCTTCGGCATCGCGGCTAAGGCATTAACTTGTGAATCGACTAGAATGATTTTACAGAAGCTTACTAAAGTAATTTCGGTCATGAATCATTCCGCCGAGGTTCCCACTTAAGTTTGTCTTATGTTCTGGTGATGTCTCTCTAATACTGACATTTTCTTTCATTTTAGATTTTGTGCATCCATGGTTACAGGTACGTGAAATGAAGTCTTTACAATGGTAGTCTTATTTATTCTATCAACATTAAACTATAGATCATGATATTTTCTGCTACACAAATAACATTAAGATATGTAGTATTAACATCTTGTCCACTTATTAAATATAACTTAAACAATTTTTTAGTTTTTACCACCTTTATGTAAATGGGAAATCTCTTTCTAGTGTTACCTAATTATGTTCTTGCTTTAATGAATGTTTACCTATTATTTTCAGTCGCATAATCCATTTATTTGATTACCAAACAAAAGTGGTATGGCTGTTAGGGGTTAGCAATCAGTATTTAAAAATGTGTCACTTTTTTACCTAAATTTCTTGTTTGTCATTGTTGTTTGAACATAAAGATACCAAAAAATGGAACTCTGTACATTCTCTTCATAATAGGTAGTATTCGAAGCTGTATTTCACCCTGTGTTCTGAGCTGGCTAACAAACTAAAATTGAATTGGACCGTTTACTTTCATAAGGCAAGTCTCCCAATATTCTTTACTATGTTGGTATTGAATTTTTGATTCTGATAAAACATATCAAAACGATTGGCAATTCAAGAAAACACTTCAGAGTTCATTTTGGTTGGACAACGTTGAAGTTCTGAATTCCAAAATGGTTCATGTATACATTGTATGTAACTAGCAGAAAACACAAATGGAATCGAGCCATGGTATAGAATATTATGAGAGTGATGTTATGAGATTAAGAGCCATGGTATAGAATATTATGAGAGTGATGTTATGAGATTAAGAGCCATGGTATAGAATATTATGAGAGTGATGTTATGAGATTAAGAGCCATGGTATAGAATATTATGAGAGTGATGTTATGAGATTAAGAGCCATGGTATAGAATATTATGAGAGTGATGTTATGAGATTAAGAGGTCTAATTCAGTTTTTGTTTTTTAACATGCTAAGCAGGGTGAAATGCTGAGCTTTAACAACTATAGACAGTGACCACAGTCTCTAGCTGGCCAGTAAAGACAGGAGCTTCATATGCCAGAAAGTTTTTGGCTCGTATGCCTCACACTGATTAAAACATCAGTCATGTTATATACCTTTTGCACAGTGGTTCTTTAGGAGGCCATTGATATCTTTAATTCCTTCCAACTCAGACAAATACTCCCATTATCAAACTTTTTCGTCTAGCAGTCTTTTATTCATTCGGAAACTGGCCATATTTACACAGCGCACATCGGGATATGACGTCATACCACCTGCTGTGCGCAGTGTTAAAAATGGCCAGATTCCGATATTGGGAACTGAATGAAGGAGTGCTCGAAGAAAAGGTTTGATAACAGGACTATTTGTTCGAGTTGGAAGGAATTAAAGACATTGACGGCCTCCTAAGGTATCCCTCTATGTGCAAAAGGTACTTATTACATGACTTTGATTATTTAATTAGTGTGGGGTATAATTTGCCGAAAAGCTTCCAGCGTATGAAGTGACTATAGCAGCTCCACCATTTGTAGTTCAACTAGAAACGGTGGTCACAGTTTATAACAACTACAGAGGCATTAAATCCCATGCGTTAAATAAAGTCATATAGAGGGAAATTAATGCTCAAATTTGTACTTTAAAAGCTGTAGGCATGAACATCAGTGCTACAAACCATGAATTATAAGTAATTTTTCCCAAATTGGCTGCATGTTATCAGACTAGAGGTGAACACTCATTTACATTTTACAACAGGAACACTTTGTGTTAAGAGTTAAATTAATATCACCATTATATGTTTTGTTTTGTTCGATCACATCTGCAATACATAAGACATACCCTATCTGTGAGTACTTGCAATACATCACCATTTCATGTTTTGAAGCATTGAATACGTCATTTTTGTTCTCCCATGTGCGTGAACAGTTGCACGTAGTGTTCTACAACTATCCTCACTGTGCAGTTTTGGGAGTTTACCATGTTGAGTTGAGCTTAGCCGTGATGAGTTTCAATGAGTTCAACAATATTGATGATTGCCAGCAAGCCAGTGTGAGAAGAGCCCCATGTGGTTAAGTTGCTTGTGAGGCACTTGGGCTACAAAATCTTAACTTTAGGAATGGTATCAGTGAAACCTTATGTCAACACTCCAGCTCAACTCACTTCAGTAGAGTAAGGTATGAAACTCAACACTAGCCTTTAACTCGAGAGGTTTTGCATCTATAATGAACTTTCTGATGTGGATGTAAATCCAGTACTGTCTTGAAACCTACTGACATTTTATGGAGCCATTCAAACTTATTAAGATATAAGTGCTGGTCCACCATGTTTTTGAACAGTTGTCAGTTATCAAAGGTTATATAAAATCTTTGCACAGTATGCAAGTCAAGCCTACTAGAGTGAACAGAGTTGTGATGGATGGAGAACTTCCCACGTTGGCGCTACTGCCCTCTGTTGTGTGCACAAGTGATTGAGTAACTGTCAATGTGGTCATCTTTTCTGTATTACCCTGTGGCTGTTTTGAGACTCTTTCTGTACTTGGCGAAGAGTGAAGACTTGTTGAAGTATCGGGTTCCTCAGCGGATTGAGTGGCTGTTTGCCCGGAATCTGGGATAGTTGTTGTCGCTGCTTGTTCAGTCATGGTGGTTGCCTATAAAAGGACATAATTATTACTTTTGATAAAAGATTGCAGATTTAGTGTTGTCACCAGTCTCAGTCTGCCGTCTTGTCAAGGAATGATTTTACTTCAAAAATGGTCAAGCTCCTGCTTTCTTTGTTTAGGTCAAAAAACATTTTTGGTTCTTGTCTATGATTTTTTTTAATTAAGAGTTAGTGGTACAGAATTTTTACTTGGCGAAATAAATTTCGCCAAGTATGTTGCTCTTCCACTAAGTTTTTTTTTTTGTTTGTTCGCACGATACAGGTCGCAATTTTCATCCGATCATCACGAAATTTACACACAACACGTACTTCCGGAAGTACTGGAAGCCTATTGTTTTTCGTCAAAATCGGATCCAAGATGGCGGCTGTGGCGGCCATTTTGTTTCCATTTAAAGGTTCAAATGCTTCTGGAGGCTACAACTTTTTANTGGAAATCTGAGCCTGCTGTCTAATCTTAAAGTAGGTACTTGTAATAAAAAGAATCATAATGCCTTAACTGAAATTCATGTGGCCAGGCACTTTTTCTTTAAGTCACTGAGTGCATTTCTCAAAATGAGACGGGCTACATAGCAGAGCCCCTTAAAAAGTCTGTTATGTTGCAACGGTAAGTCTTGAATTAAGCAAGAGATACCTGTTAGGAAAATCTTTAAAGAGGCTTTCAAGCTGTTTTAAAATACAATAAAGACGTCACAGAGTTGCCACCTGGTATTCAACAACTTAAACATGCCCAGTGTTCAAACATTACAAACTTATCACATTTTAGGTTCAAGAAATGAGTTTCCACTTAACACAACTCAAGACTAGCGAGAATGTCAGAGCAGGCACCATTGAGACGAATGCACGATTTCCCATGTATACGCTGCTGTTCTCTGTCCTGCCAATTATGGTCTGAACATTTGTTGACCTGGTCGCCTTATCTGAGTTACCCTGTTGTTCTGTTGTGCTCGTTTCAGTGCTTGCCCAAGATGCAACACTTGTTGGTGAAGCAGCTGCTGTTGGTGTCTAAAATCATAGCACATTGGTTTCGACTACCGACTCTCGCTTGTGAGGCTCAACTTCACAGTCCTCACTGGTTGCTGACTTTTAGAATTTCACTAATAGCCTTTAACGTTCGTGGATTTGACTACATAAAATGGAGTGAATGTGATGTGAATATGATCTGGGTCCTGATCGTTAACAATATCCAAACCCCCTGCACGTATGTCCATGTATATACAGCATACTATAAAGTCATAAGCTATCCTTTGAAGCTGACGTTAAAATGTTTGAATAATCAGAGATGCAAGCATAACGCAAAATCGTCGCAAGAGACCGTCCGGAGTTGGTATATGGTGCAACTCGGGATGGTCTGGGCTCAACAGAAAACTGTTCTACTGTGAGTCTACACCAATGTGATAAATGAGAGTACGTTCTATTTACTGTGTCAGCTACATGTATCATTAGCTCGTTTATGACACACAATGTGTGACTGGGCAAAGTTTTTTCAAATTCGTGTAGACAAGCCAGTGGAGCGCAAGACCTCTGAGGTCCATGTCAAATCCTCACGACAATTCCACATTATGGTGCAAACAGAAAGTAGGCTGTCAGCCATAGAATGTAGGCTGTCAGCCATAGAATGTAGGCTGTCAGCCATAGAATGTAGGCTGTCAGCCATAGAGTGTAGGCTGTCCGGCATAGAAGGTAAACAGATAAACATAACAGGCTGACAGACAATCATAACAGGCAGACTGACACACATAACAGGCAAACAGGCAACCATGAACAAGCACTTTGAAAAACGAATAAAAACAAAACAGGGTTTTATATTCAAGAAATGGGTTTTCACTTAATGCAAGTCAAAGACTAGCGAGAATATCAAAGCAGGTACCGTTGATGCAAATGCAACAGTGCCCACATATAGGCCGTTGCCCTGTGTCTTGCCTAGGTTCTGAGCATCTGTTGACGTGGTTAGTGTTTCTGTGTTACCCTGTTGTTGCGTTATGGTCGTTTCAGTGCTTGGCGAAGACCCAACTGTTATCTAGGCATAATTAGTTATATTGATGTCTTTAGTAATTCCATGTGCTGTACTGGCGTAGTGGTTTACAAGTAGTTCCAATAAAGTAGTTCCTAACCATGTGCTTCAAGATGGCAGTCTTATTTTAATCTGTGTTACAGTTTTATTGAAGACGTAACATAATGGCGGCGAGAATTGGTTCATCGCAAAAGAGGACTTTGTGAAACTTTCGCCAAAATCTCAGTTGGAAAAATGCCAAATGAGAATGATAACTTATTTTGGTAAACAACTGAAATCGTTAGGGCTGAAATGAATGTCTGTGAAACTAAACAAAATGGAGAATATGTTGCCACTCTATGTGGTAGACAAAGGTAGCCCACCTTTATTTGGTTACGAATGGCTCAATTCTGTTTCCTGGCTGGAAAATGGCCTTCAAGACCACTAATGTCAACAAAGTGGTAAGTATCTAATGAGGATGCATTAAAGCTGTTTGGAGATTGTAGCGATGTTTTTAAAGACAAACTGGAACTTTAAAGAGGCTTAGAGCCGCCCAAATTGTCATGAAACCACCAAACAGCAAGTCCACGTTTTGCAAGGCCAGGCAGGTGCCCTACTGTGAGAAATGCAGTAGATGCGGAGTTGGATAGTCTTATGGAATGCAGCACCTTAGAACCAGTCAAGCATAATGAATGGGCAACACATATGATCGTGGCCATTCCCAAATATCAGATAATCTGATGTAAGAATTTGTGGTGACTTTAAGGTTACCGTGAACCTGGTACACAAAGATGATATCTTGGCCACTCTGGAAGAAGGGAAACGCTTCACTAAGTTGAACTTATGTAGCGCGTACTTCAAATGGAGGTTGAAGAAGAACATTGACATTTCCTGAATGTATATACACCCAATGGTTTGATGTGATACACACAATTGGTCTTCTGGGGCTAGCATCTTTTCCATCACTTTGGCAACGTAATTGATTGAACAGGTGTTGCAAGGAATACCTGGAGTGCAAGTTATATTGGACGATATGATTACCACTGGGAAATCTGACAAGGAACACTTACGAAACCTAAAGTCAGTTCTGGACAGACTGCGTGGGTATGGTTTGAAAGCTAATATGAAGAAATGCAATATTTTTAAAGAGAAAATAGAATATTCTGATCACATCATAGACAAGGCACGTCTACACAAAACTTCGGAGAAAGTAGCCGCCGTCATCAACAGTCCGGAACCTACACATGTGAAATATTAATAAGTGAGATCATTTATCGGATATTTGATTTATTACGGGAAATTCATACCCAACCTCGCTACCATAATGCATAATTGTTGCAAAGAGATGCTAAGTGGATTTGGTCAGAACAATGCAAGAATGTATTTGCAAAAATAAAACAAATTATTAGTTGAGATCAAGTATTGCCACATTATGATTTGGCCCTGCCGATATAGTTGTTGTGTGATGCATCACCCCATGTGTATTATCCCATACGCTACAATCAGGGGAGAAGCGACGTATTGCCTTTGCCTCAAGATTGCTTAATATTTTGAAGCCAAGAAAAAATACTCTCAAATAGGTAAACAAGCATTAGGGCTCGTCTGGGGAATTGGGCGATTCTATGCGTATTTCTATGGGAGACACTTCACGCTGGTCACTGACCACCAACTGCTGCAAGGGAATCTCGATGACTACAGCTGTCAGACTCCAATGCTATGCATTATTTCTGAGTGGATACAATTATTTGATCGAAAACCGCAACATGAATCTACACCGAAATGCACACGGACTGTCTCGTATGTGTGTGGCTCTGGAAATGGACATTTCTCATGAGGAAGAATTTGACATCGCAAACATATTTCAAGTTACACAAATTGAAAAGCTACCCTTCACAAGGGAAACTATCTGGCGAAGCACGCCTAGATAAAACACTGTCTTGTTTGTATGATGCAGCCATGCACGTCTGGGATGAAAACACGGAACCGTCACTTCAACCGTTTTTGATTCAAAAGAACGAACTGTCTACACCAGGGTTGCCTGATGTGGGGTTTTCCTTTCACTATCCAAGAAAGTCTGACAACATCGGTTCTCTAAAAAATTCATGAAGGACACATTGGTGTGAAAATGAAAGCGATTGCAAGGAGTTATGTTTGGTGACCAGGCATAGACTCTGAAGTTGAAATTTGGGCAAAATCATGTACAGGTTGTCAAGAATGCACTGCTCGAAGCACCTGTGCACCCACACGAATTTCCCATGCAAAAATGGCAATTGGTTTAATATAGACTTTGTGGGACCTTTTATGAGATCTATGTTTTTAGTGGTCATAGATTTGTGCTATAAGTGGCCGGAAGTAATTCCCATGAAAACCACTGTTGGTTAACCATGGTTATTTTAGCAGGAATGGCATTCCTGAACGTGTAGTTAGTGATAACTGGCCACAATTCTTGTCTCAGCAGTTAAAGAACTCCATGTCAGCAAATGGGATTAAACAAACAACTTCCAGCGCCATATCACCCACAAACCAACAGACAGATGGAAGGATAATTGTTCAATGCTTTAAACAAGGAATGAAATGTGCCAAACATGACCACCGGTCATTATGAGCCAAATGTAGGCAGATTCCTTTTAGCATAAGGAATGCCCCACAATCAACAAGAATGCCTGACTGCAAAAGGATACCATGATCGCATATTGTCTATAACAAAACTGGACCGCTTTCTTACAGGATCAAAGTGCAGCCTGGAGCCAACTTGTGATGTAGGCATGCTGACCAAATCATCACTAACTGTTACCCGTCAATCACCGCCAGAATACCGATAGCGACGGAAACTCCGCCCAACAATCGCGGTGTAGACACACCCGGACACTTGCAATACACCGCGTGAGCGGCGCTATCCATCATATGTATGGAAGGCACCAGACATACTTTTAAGTGTCTCTGGTGCTGACCCTCCCCTGCGATGCACAAGTTCAGAGTCCTGTATTGACTGGTTGATACTTTTGTGCATTTCTCTCCTCATCTTTTGTGTTGTTGTAATTGACTGAGTAAGATGGTTATCAGGTGTAAGCTAAACTCTATTCTGGTTCTATGGGTTTCACAGTGCAGCAGTACTATGTGTTTACTATGACTCAAGTATTTTTTGTTCAGAACTTCTAAAGGTTATTGAAATTCCATTATGAGGGTTGTGTACAGTGGACCCAAGATATTTAATCAGGCACTTATGGAGGGCAATCTTCGTTTATAGAGTGAAAACTAAATTTCATCTCGTAAGTAATGCTATTCCATAATTCAAAATGCCAACATGCCCAACCTATTACTTCAGTGGTCGCCATTTTGATACGTTACATCATTAGGCCTAAGGACTCATGAAGCATTTTCATTTCACCCTATTTTGAATTTCATCTCACTCTGTTAGCAGAAGTGTTCAAACAATAAATTTCTTCATAATAAGCAAGATTGAATTGTTTCATTCCTTAAATTAAGATGAATTTTTTATTGAAATCAGTGAAGCAAGTGTTTGATAAGTCTTGCTTCCTTTACATACCTGTTGTTGAGAAAAGGTCACCTTCGAAGATGAGAGCTTCACCCAGTAATCACCAGGGGAAGAGGTTTTCACAAAAGAACATCTGAAATACACAAGAAGTTAGTGTATAAACTTCGTGTCTGTAAAGCACATTCAAGGTACTAACATTCCCAATGTTATTTGACCAAACTGATTTATATGCGCCCATACATATGCGGGTGATTATTGCGTCCATACACATATGAGTATATATTAACCCCATACACACGTAGGTGTATATTGTGCCCATACACATGTGGCTGTATATTGCTGTCATATTCATTTCAAGGTCCTGCAACTGCTGTTTTATCTTGACTAAACCAGCTGACTACAGAGGACGTGACTCTCACGTCTGCTATGCGACTTAAACCAGAGGTTGAATATGGTTCCACTTTCCATCCTCCTTGCATTGTCTGTCGACCATGATTGTTTGTAGCTTATTTTTCTCAAATTACAAGATTGGTTGCTGTGTTATGACAATTGTCGAAAGCTGGTGTAACAAATTCTTTGGAAATTTTACAGCATATTTATGTTCTTTTGGAGACAAATACACAGTTGAACTTGTAATGCTCGTTCTTTGGCCTGTGCATGGGGTATTGCTGCTTGTGATGTTGGGGTGAAGTTACGGGTATCAACTTAAAATTGAACATATCAGAGTTAGGCAGAAACTGGGTGTTAACGGAAATGATAGTCACTTGCTTAGTTGTGGGTCTTGGAATAACCAATAACAAAAAAGAGGAAAATTTCCAGGTGATGAATTGTTCTAGAAATAAACAGGCTTGTGTGACAGAAATATTTTTTGTGTTGTAAAATTTAACAGTAATAAACGTTTTTACATAAAAAAGTCAAAATAATGATAAGAGTTGGAAAAAAGAGGAAACTGGAAATCAAATAAGAAGAAATCGAAACCAAGGGAGAGGAAATCATCTTAAAAGAGGAAAATTCCATGCCCTGTAGTTGCCAACATTCCAAAACTAAAAAGCGTGACATCAGAATCTGGGATAATGCAGGAGGGAAATGTGTGCGGAAACTTGTTCAACCAGCCTGCTGACATGCTGTGAGTAAATGGAGTATAAGAACTCTGGACAATGTGGGAGTATGTTCCTATCTGGGAGTATGTAAATATCATGTGTGTCAAAAAGGAGGACAGCTGGCAGGAATAAACCCAGGTTTCAAAACCCTGCTCGCCAGCTGGGCGAGTGAGTGAGCCAGAAAATCTACTCGCCCAACCCGAAGTTCAGTCGCCCTGGCGTTTGCGTCTGTCACCACAAACTTGCTATTGTAAGTAAAAATCATTGTTTCGTGCGTTGATGTCACCATCAATTAGGGTTACCGTATTTGTCCTAATAAGCACCCAGGGTGCTTAGAAAAAATCCTTTCAGAAGGGGAGGTGCTTGTTGTAGCCCAAGGCGGTTGAAACCCGGTCTCCGAAACGGAAGCTAGGTTTCATCAAATTTATGCGCTGTGACGTATCTGTAACTAATGACAGACTTTCTACATACATGTAACTGTGGTACATTGCTATCAAACTATGTTGTTGAATTACGATCTTTTTATAAAATATGCTGAACTCCAAGGGCGAAAACTTGCCGACTGATGCGTCGCTGCCTCGCGATCGTCGATAGGGCAACTTGAATTCTTGAGTAAAAATACAATTTCGAATAAACAAATTACCTGAAATCCTCCTTAAGTTTTCCAAATAGCTTCCTTAAGGTTTTTAAGTTCCTCAGGTGGAGTCAGGACTAATCTGCGCTAGACCCCGCAACACGAGAAAAATCTGGACGAACACACATGTTGTTGTTTGTTTTGACATTAGTCTACAGGTGTGCGCCGAGCAAGCACGTACTTGTCATCAGAATTCATTTGCCAGAATAGCAGGCCTACATTATGTAGGCCCTAGCGCTCCCTCCTTGGCCACGTGCTCATTGCTGCTCAAGTTTCGATTCGTGGTTTTTACGTGTACAAAGTATCCTTGATTCCTGCTGAGGGAGAAGATCTATACGGGAAAGATACAATACAGTCCCGTTGACCAGCGCGCTGCGTCTGTTCTGAAAGGCCGGACCATAGTCACAGGGACACGTTCCTTGCATCTTGATTAGCAAAAGTTTTGCATTCTTTTTAAAGCATTGCAAAAGTTTGAAGTGTACAGCCACGGCTAAATATCGACATGGCGGCGAGGCTCGTGGTCTGGAAATTCCGTTCACAATGATTTTTCAGGACTGTCGGATATTATTGATAAATTGAAGAGATTACTGTAGAATTTTAGAACTGTAGGTAAGGCATTTTTGGTATATGTACACCTGATGCTCATGGACTGGGTGCATATTTTAGCGAAGTCTGGAAACGAGTGGGGGACGCTTATAGGGGTATGGGCGCTTATTACGGCGAATCTTACTATGTATAAAATAATTTTGGCTAATGTGACCTTGTACATTACAATAAGAAATCAGTTCCATGGAATATGATATTTCACTTGCTGCGAGCACATGGACCGGTCTTCTGCCTTTCCTCCCTTTTCTTCGTTTCGGACTAGTCCACAAATTCCTTTGTGCACGACCACCCACTGTGATCTTTTTTCTAGACGAATCTCGTAACGGGTGACATCTACTGAATTGGTAAGATCGCACTGCGTTGATTTTTTTTACTGCTGGAGCATCGACACACTGGCCAAACTGGACCTTAAATTCATGATAAGAACAGCACAAGGAGAAAATTTATTCACGTTCATCTTGGAAATGATATAGTGCTTTTGTGCTCTGAAAATTCGCTCACCACCTGGGCGACCAGCAAGTCAACTTCTACTCGCCCAGCACCATTTTTACTCGCATTGGCGACTGGGCGAGTGGCTAAGTATATCTCTGGCTGGTATCTATGCACTTGTTAATCACTAATGGTTTGAACTTACACAAAGGTCACATCTTCTGTCAATGAGCCTGGAGCTATCCACTGGAATGTTTTCTCTGTCTTGTCGCTGTTGAAGGAGTGCGTCACAATGTCGTTGGCGTTGTTGCAGTTCTGACGTAAAGATTCTGATGGTATGGCTGCATCCCATGAGCCAATAATAGTGCCAGACGGGGAACGCGCTTGAAGCATGAATCCTCGAAATTTGTCTGCTGAACTTTTACTTCTGATAGTAACTGCATAGACAGGATGAGGTTTGGTTAAGAGCATGGTTCAGTAGATAGACATTATGACTTCTAAAACTCCTTTGAGGGGATGATGTAGTTACATCATTTGTAAAATCTATTGGTGCATTTACACCAACCTCTTGTCTATTTACATTGGCAGGTTTTGGTGGGGCATTCTCCGCTCACTATCAGGTGTTACAGAATTCTAAGAAGGAGCAGGGCTATCTCAGCATTAATACACTCATACTGGGCACATGGGTCATAGTTGGAAATCAAGGTGTCTATCAACTGTAAATACTTTTTGTGTCATGTTCTTTAAGTGATGGGTGAAAAAACGTAAGGCAGTTTCAGCCATGTTTTTTTCTTAAATATATAGACACTGAGGTTGGCCTGCAGTGAAAGATATCAAATAAACACAGAAAAATCAGGAACCTCAAATGGGAATCGAACCGCAGGTCTCTAGATTGCCGGTCAATTGCTCCTACCACTGAGCTACTGACAGGACCCGATATCTGTTCAATAGCGGATTTGCAGCGCAAACGAACTACGCATTGCGCATGTGCGAGTTACTTCCTGCGCGAAGGCTCATGGGATAGCTTGGGGTCAGGGATGTCTTGAACAGGCTGGATAGTGTGTGCATTTGGAGTGATTTGCAAACTAAAAACCATGTTTCATTTTTTTGCTTTATAATACCAAGCAAGTCCTCTCTCTCGTTTGTAAACACAGCGGAGCTATGATCAGTGACCGTGTGACCGAGGGCACGACTGTCGTCATGTTCAGTATTGGGGCTATCGGCGTTGATTTTGAAATCATCTCTGGTTTCAGACAAGTTGAGAGTTCTTGGGTTGCTTAACTTTTGTAGCTTTCGCCGTGGATATCCTAGAGACGTTAATTTTAAGAGGAAACTCAGTCGGAATGTTGTTCTCATACGTCTTTTTTCCACCAGGAAAATGTTCGCTGCACACACGATGGCCCCCAGGCAATTACATCACACTGGATGCCGCAGGCATTCAGGGGCGATAGTATATACATCCTCACAAAAAGTTACTCATTTCAAAAAACAGCAAATAAAATCAAATGAACCATACATACAGGAACACGGGGTTATAATTAGCACATACCACGACTCTGAATACAATTTANCTTGTCAGCACAAATTGCATGCTGCATACTTATGCAACTGGGGTTTGTTATGAACTTAAAGAGAACTCTCACCATAGTTTTCATTAATGTCTTCTGACTTGCTGTTCTTTGTTTTAAATGTAGAAATTCCCAACCATTAAAAAACAAGCCAATGAGTAAATATTTTTATGGTTCAGAAGAGATTTCAGAACGGCACTGAAATTCTCACCAATTACCAAACAACTTTTTATCTATGGACTAGTTAAATGTAGGGAAATATCTAAAACGGAAATAACAGAACGTCAGTAGCAGATCTATGTTTTCAGTAAGGGATGGATTTAGGATTCGCGCGAATGCGAGGCACGTAGTGCCAAGCGGAGGGAAGGTCAGGAGGAGGGGCAAACCCCCTCCTGTGTAAGATCTTTTTGGTTTTTGGAGCTCATTTCGTTTTCCTGGAGACTTTTTTTATTTTTATTTTTGATGCTTTCCCAGGGGGGTTTAAACCCCTGACCCCTCCCCCCGTAGATCCGCCCCTGAGTGCTTCAATGAAGGCAAACTCAACATTTTCAGTCCTTTTGCAAAAGCTTCGTCAAATAAAAAAGAATCTGCAATGCCTGTATGTACAGTTTGCTTTTTTATGTATTTACCAGTAGACAGGGTGTCGGCCTCTTATCACATCGTCTCATTGCACATTTGTTTTCATTATATAGATTGGAATGCATCACTCTCTCTCTTAGCTGAGCTGCCTGAATTCAGAAGAATGACGTATTTCCATCATACCTGATATTGAAGCACCAGCTGATACGGTAGATTGTTGAGTGATCACCTCGTAGGGTGCGTTCACATTACTTTTGGCACTACCCCCGTGGCCTGGTGCCATAGTGTCACAGACGCTTAGTATCCCGATGCCACGGCTGTATGCCTCAACTGCAGGCAATAGAGCTCCCACAAGTAATACAACAGCCATGTCTTTCCTGTGAACACAAGTGTACAAAATTTTTCAAGGTTTCGTTGTGCGAACTACAAATTGGAAGTGGAAATGTGAAGGCAGTCAACAAAATAGATTGCATCGCCGCCACCACCGCCACCATCATCATCATCTTTGTCATCGTCTCAAAGTGTTGTCTTTTCAGTTAATTTCTCCAAGTGTCGCTTCTCTGGGCGCTTTCATTTTTTAATTTTCCATTAAACAAATTCTTTTCATGGTTAACTTGTCTCAAATTTGTCAATTTCAGTCATGATAGTACTGTACTGAACATTTGGTCTTTCTCAAGGGTAGGGGGCGCATGGTCAGCAATATATTGTATCCAGGACAATACCTATTTCAAGAATTGCTATGTTGCCTGTATGCATATCACTAGATGTTTTTGTCTGCTGAGATTTATGGGGTTGAGCTCCATACTTTTTGTCAAGTAAAGTGAGACCACATAATCCCCTTTTAAGCACACACTCTCTGCTTGCCACCCATTCAGTGATTTTTGAGTCCCCTTGGAGTTTATTTAGTGTTGAACTTACACCTTAATTCCTTATCTTTGTGATTGCTTGGTCAAATTAGTTAGAAACACAACATGTAGCTACGATGTGAATATGAAGTATGTTGAAAGTTGCCAAATGTTTTTAAGAATGAGTTTTGTGTTGAAAATGATCCGCTGTAAATTGCTCAGCCGTGTCCAGTAATTGTATCGTGACATGGTGTTAGGGAATAATACTGCGTGATGTGCGCTATGTGAGCCCGTCATTAGTGCAAAGGTCACCTATATGCAGAATTTTTTATTTTCACATTTAAAAATTGTCAATGAGCCTAGATGACGTTCAAATAGTATTGTGGTTTAGTTCCTGCACTACATTATCATACTTAGGAGCATGCAAATACATCTTTAAGCTCTGAGGGATAATCTGGACAACAGTCTCTTATAATACAACCAAAGCAATTCCAGATGCCATCTTTGACAACCCTTCACTGCCTACTGTGTTGTCCTACTACAGTACTTAGCAAGGTAAACTTATGCAGCCTTAGTTCAAACATAAATGACCATTAAATTATGAAAATAATGCAGAATTCTCTAATCATAGAAAATCATTTTTTTCAACAGTTATTTTCTTAATTTCTGAACAATCAGTTTGCCAATTAGTAAACAAATCATTTTGTCAATAAACTTTATCTCCATGCACTTCCATAATTACACACCTCAGTCAGAATTGTTCATCAACTTGTCATCTCTGGTGTTTGTGTGTAATGTATGATGTTGCTATTTCAAATGTTGGCTGGGACAAACCTGACCTGGAAATCTGCTGACTTTTAGTCGATAGTCGGTTGATTTCTGATAATATCGGCTGGTGATCTGTTGATGTTCTCAGAGAAATTAGCCGGGATTGTAAAAAGTTAACCTAGCCTGATGGTTAAAAATAAGTAGGGCCACTCAGTAGAATCAATAACTTTACCTATCCCACCTTATTAGACCTAAGTTGAGGGAAACAACAAGATATTTAAGACTCCAGAATGTGGCCAGGAGCACAGTGTTCACCTGAGATTCCTGATAAGTAGTGTTCCTTACCTGTTGCCTCTGAACTGGCATACCTTAGATGTCTCAGTAAATGACTGGCACTCTGTTTACTTTTATTATGAAGGCCTGCTTGTGTGTACTGTGTAGTCATTGGTCCAATCTAATTACGCAATTGTATCCTTGTGCTTGCCCAGTATTGGACACAATGGCAAGGATCAATACTTTCTTAGGTGAATGAGCAGGTCTTTCAATGTGCTTTATCCCATAAGGAAAGGCTGAATCAATTTTAGAGGATTCTGAGGCTGGGGTTTTGATGCTGTTCTTACCAAGTCAGATGAGCTGGGTGATTTAACCCTTGTCCTGCTGCCAAAAAGTGTGTAACATGGATACATGAGTATGTGTTTTAATAACACATCAACATTACATGAATGACTCTTCGCAAATCTTTGTGAGAGCTTGAAGGTGACTTTTTTAACATAATTTCAAGTTCTGGTTGTCATGATGGTTGCACTAAATGCATTTTTTCAGTCATGGACATTTATAGTGGCTTTGGAATTTGCTAGTATGAAATCATTTGAATATATGCCACTAGGCATTACGGTTATTTGACAACAGTGGTTTTAACAATCGTCATTTGACTGCAGGGATATAACAATGGTTATTTGACTGCAGTGGTTATAACAATGGTTTTGACAGCAACGGTTATAACAAAGGTTATTTGATAGCAGCGGTTATAACAATGGTTATTTGACTGCAGTGGTTATAACAGTGGTTAGTTGACAGGAACGGTTATAACAATGGTTATTTGACATCAGCGGTTATAACAACGGTTATTTGGCAGCACCGGGTATAACAACGGTTATTTGACTGCAGCGATTATAACAGTGGTTATTTGACATCAGTGGTTACAACAATGGTTATTTGACATCAGTGGCCATAGCAACGGTTATTTGACTGCAGCAGTAGTATAACAGTGAAAAATTCAAAAGCTTTTAAGTCACATGTTAATTATAGGTGGCGCTACATGCACTTTTACTCACAAAACTAACAGCAAATTTCAAGATGTCACTGCTTGGTGTTGATCCAGGATCTCAAAAATAGACCTTTCAAAGAGTGTTTACACACCTTATTCACACACACGCCATTTTAAAAGTGAGCCTCTTTTTAGGTTTCAAAACAATGCATTCCATGCTTATGAATGGTGCAAAGCGTGATTTTTTCGCATGATTTTTTGGCGTGCCTTGTTAATATTTATGTCTCAAATGCATTGTTTTAAAACCTAATAAGAGGCTCACTTTTAAAATGGCGACTGTGAATAAGGTCTATTACAAGTCACGTTAACTACATCTTTCTATTACTCCAATTCAAAATACTATTGGGTATGGTACAATGTTTTTCCACTTATTATTCTATTTACAAATTTCAAAGGCTCATTAATATAATTCTACACTTATTTAGGAGTGTCTCTTGCCTAATTTTGCAAGCCAACAATTACTTGAAAAATGACATTTTGTATCTTTCATTTTTCACGAGGCCACTTAGTGCGGAATTTTTAGCCTAATACCGAATTTGCACACAGTCAATTTTGCACGTTGGAAAATGTCGCTGCAAATCCCAGTCATTAATTCTAATAACATACCTCTTTAACTGTGTCAATAGAGTCTGAACATTGTATATATTCACCTTTTAACCAGGGCCTTCAATCCCTCAATTTTGGACACGAATATCGGCCCCATTTCCTCTGAGAAATATTGAAAAATCACGTGAAATTACCCTCAAGTGATTGAAAAATTGCCCTCGAGGTTTGAATCACTTGTAATTCACATGGGCGAAACAGCAACGTTAGGCAGTTTTGGCTATTTGAGCGGCAGAGCCTTAATGAGGGCTTGTCATAACAGGGTGGGGGTGCTTTGATGTTGATTGGGAGATAGAATTTTTCCCTCACCCCGAAAATTCCCCTCAGGCTTCTTTCCCGTGGGATGAATGAGGGCCCTGTAATCTTTATATCTCTCCTGCTATTTGATGTGGTGAAAGGGGTGAGTTTGCTTCACTCAAGATTGACATAAGCTCAAAGGGCATTTCATCAATGACTACTTGATCAGAATTATAAAAGACACTTAATTTACTGTTAGTCGTATCAATGTGGCAACCTCGAAGGCAGCATTTCATTCAATGGGGGAGACTTTCAATTGAGCAATATGGACACTCATCTATGGAGGGTGACTTAAATTGTTTTATGTACTATAAAGGAGCCTTTTCACAAAGTCACAAGGTTCTATTTTGCCACTTTGAAGATTCATGTCAGTCAAAAATCCTCCAACTTGGTCATGAAAAATAACATTTCTAAAGCGAAAGTCTGCCCCGTTGCACAGTGTAGTGTTGTTTACGAGTTTTTATGCCCTATGAACAAATGTCTTCGTTCAAACGTCAAACAATGTTACATTAGTCAAACGGTTTGAAGTCATTACCGTCGGTTATCCATGCATCTTCAAAATGGTGCCATTCAAGATTATTTTCTGCATTGCCACGCACGTAAAATCACCCGTCAAGAAATTGTGGAAAACACGTCAATTCGCTACGTGGAGCAAGATGTGCTGCGTTTGAAAGTATTAGAGTCCCTTTTAATTGCTTTTGAGAATACTGTTTTGAATGAGCAGCAAACAGGGTCGCGCGCACGTTACACTTGTTTGCGTGACTTTCCTGTTACCGCCCTTCATTAGTCATTCTTTGCAGTATTTCACACCCACCGTGTCTCACTGTGTGTGTCGTCAGCTTATACTCTGTGGTTGCATTACTGCGTCATTTTATCTTCACTTGAGAATGAAACAAGTGTGTTTCGAAATATCGTGTGTCTTTTTATTATGTCGCTAGGTCAGTTACTGTATCTATGTTCAGTTGAGAGTAGAGTTCTGTTCCGAAAGTACGAACGTAACGGAATAAAGACTGTGAACAATGAAAAGTGTCGTGCATTTAACAAATTGTGTATAACCGAAAACTTGCTCACGAAGTACAGTCTGTTATTCTATTGTAGACATCCTCATAATACACACAGCTTGTTTTGCAATTGCAGACAGAATTCCAAAGCCTTTCGTGAAAGAACTGGTGCCTTTCGAAAAATCACTAAGAAGTATACAGAACTTGGTAAGAAATTCTGTCATGTGTTCTGTGTTGATTAGCACACCTTTTATAGCAGAAAACCCACCTGTTGAATAGAAATAAAGAAAAGCCAAAGTACACCTACACCAAGGTACCTAAACTACATGGTCAACGGACTCATAAACACGAGCACGGACGCATGAACACGACTCACGGACCTGCAAACGCCGTCCACTGACTCATAAACACTGGAACGGATTCACAAAACACGATCCACGCACCCAAATACACGGGACACAGACTCATATTCACGAGGAAACACGGTTAATGGACCGCCAAACACGGGTCACGAACTCATCGGCTTCCTGGGTCAGCTGACATCTTCACTTTGTCCGTAAACAGTGCATTTTGACGTGTACCTGTACAGTCTCCTCTCTACCTGTGTCGCCTGTTTTGAACCTGTTTTGGAGTCTGTGAACTGGTTCCTTGAGAATGGTTTAGATTAATAAACTGAAACGTTGAATAGATATGTTGTATTTCCTTATGCGCTAATTTTAAAGTTCGTGCTTCTGTTCTGGCCTAAATCAAATGTGATCGGTTTCTCATTTTTCTTGAATATATTTTGGGATCCTCAGCCTGTACTCATCGCCACAAATTTGTAACATTCTTGTTCTGCTAGGTACCGTTTAAGGCCATGTCACATGCTCACCCTAACCAATCATTAGAACTCATAGATAGGTCAAAGGTCACAGAGCTTGGACATTAGTAATTGCCAACATGTGTACATGTGTGAGTCAAAAGTCTGTGTTGACTCCAGAGTTATAATGGTCAAGATTACAATAAATGATCAGTAATTGGAATTTCTGGAATTCACAGTTTACTGTATGGGATAGGTGGGGCCACCAGGATCACAGGTGTTAACTTGTACACTGAACTACAACATAACTGTTGCCGCTGGCCTTGTACTTGCACTGTCTTAAGCCGGCTGATTTTTAGTATTAGTCGCCAGCTGGTTACCAATGCATATTTGTGTTTGTTATGCATTCCTATGTAACAGCAAAATAAGACAAAGAACAATTTAGTTATTGAAACCCTATTATAAGACAGTAAATGATACATTCTTGCACTGTTCCCTATTTAGTGTTTGATCATGCAGCAAAATATGACACAATAGTGATTGTGTTTACCTTTTCACTTGCCAGAATAACTATTGCAAAACTTTCAAATTATGAAATTAGTGACTGCTGTGTTCACGGGTATAATTTGTGGGTCACAAAAAACGAAACGTTTTCTTGAAGACAACTTTAAAATCATCTACTTACAGGCGAAAAATGTGGAATTTTGTATTATTCCACATTTTTCCAACTTCAATTAAGTATTCCTCAGATCGTCAGAAAATGGACTCAACAACGTTTATCACTGATTGCTTAAGCTAATCTTACCTCAACAGAGTGAAGCCGTTGGCAACAAATCTTGCAAATGCCCATTTTGGCATTTAGTTATATGAAATAAGCACATAACTTTTCTGACAACACCTCTAGGTTTGTTTGCAGCAAAGGTCATTTGAAAGGAGGAAAATGTCAATTTATTAATTAGTATTGCTTCAATAAAATGAAGAATATCTTGTGTTACATTGCTTATTCTGAGTTAATTTTTCTTACCCTATTCTGTGTCTCTTTGTTGTGAAATTTCAACATGACATCCTGTCGTGTGTGATTTGTGATGTTATGCAGCAGATCTGATCAAACNGTTGACTCCAGAGTTATAATGGTCAAGATTACAATAAATGATCAGTAATTGGAATTTCTGGAATTCACAGTTTACTGTATGGGATAGGTGGGGCCACCAGGATCACAGGTGTTAATTTGTACACTGAACTACAACGTAACTGTTGCCGCTGGCCTTGTGCTTGCACTGTCTTAAGCGGGCTGATTTTTAGTATTAGTCGCCAGCTGGTTACCAATGCATATTTGTGTTCATTATGCATTCCTATGTAACAGTAAAATAAGACAAAGAACAATTTAGTTATTGAAACCCTATTATAAGACAGTAAATGATACATTCTTGCACTGTTCCCTAATTAGTGTTTGATCATGCAGCAAAACATGACACAATAGTGATTGTGTTCACCTTTTCACTTGCCAGAATAACAATTGCAAAACTTTCAAATTATGAAATTAGTGACTGCTGTGTTCACGGGTATAATTTGTGGGTCATAAAAAACGAAACGTTTTCTTGAAGACAACTTTAAAATCATCTACTTACAGGCGAAAAATGTGGAATTTTGTATTAATTCCACATTTTTCCAACTTCAATTAAGTATTCCTCAGATCATCAGAAAATGGACTCAACAACGTTTATCACTGATTGCTTAAGCTAATCTTACCTCAACAGAGTGCATTAACTTCATCACAAGATAAGCAGGTGATCAGTAACACTTCTAACTCCATTTCATGTGGATCCTGCCAGTACAAGGGACATGAATTTTTTTTGAAAAATCGCATGAAATAGGTATCAGCAACCTCTGCTCTTGATCGTCCGGTCACCTAGGCTTTCTGGGTAGTGGCAAATCTGATGGCGAAATAATTTTCACCGCAAACTTGACTTAATAGTGAGTGTGCGCTCAAATATTGTCTTCCGAATGATTGTTCACATAGTACACCATGCTGTCCTACAGCTGAAGCGTGAACAGGACAAACTTAAAACTTCAAGAGACGTGGGAAAATTGTTCACTGATAATGTTGATATTTGGCAGTAACAGGTCTGAACTTATACTCTCTGCCACATGCTCAAAACAACAAATTGTGTAGTTATCTCCCTTGACTATAAATTACTGATAATAGTTCGATCCTGTGTACTTCTTCTGTAGGCCGCTGGCAAGATTTAGTGCATGCGCAGTAGTACATGTTACAAATTTCTGGCGATGTGTCTCACTTCAGATACTGGCTTCTACTTTACAGCGGCACACTTGGATGTAGTGTGAAGCCGTTGGCAACAAATCTTGCAAATGCCCATTTTGGCATTTAGTTATATGAAATAAGCACATAACTTTTCTGACAACACCTCTAGGTTTGTTTGCAGCAAAGGGCATTTGAAAGGAGGAAAATGTCAATTTATTAATTAGTATTGCTTCAATAAAATGAAGAATATCTTGTGTTACATTGCTTATTCTGAGTTAATTTTTCTTACCCTATTCTGTGTCTCTTTGTTGTGAAATTTCAACATGACATCCTGTCGTGTGTGATTTGTGATGTTATGCAGCAGATCTGATCAAACATATGCAGAAACAATATACTTACACATGTTATTATATATTGTAAAAAATCCCGACTTTAGGACAGTCTCCCGAATTTCGGACACCTAAATTCAACCCCAAACTGAATTTCTTGATTCTGAAATTAAGAGACATGGTCGAATTTGGCATTCACCGTATTTCTCAAATTTCAGACATGTCGATTTTAGTGGCATTGGTCATAATTCTCACATTTCGGACAGTGCGCTTTTTCACGTGATGGGGACTGAACGTAAATCTGGAAGTTCATCAAGTAACGGTGGTAATTTACTCATCGTTTAAAACTGCGTGCTGCCAGTGTAATGTATTGACTGATGTCGCAGTCTGTAGTTATCGATGTGGATCAGGTTTGTGTGTATCTCGCACGTTTTCTTGGCAGTCATAATCACCGACTCAAAATATTTGCCACGCTTGATCGCGGTTTGACTATGCAAATAAAATGTATTTTCTTCCACTTATGCATAATCGCCGCAGTGTCATGCTTTGTATTTGGTTTAACAGCTAATTGATAAGCATCGGTGATGAGACCGTTTTGTTGCCAAGTCAGATTCCATGTTCAGGGCTTCAATTTTTTTTCTGTGAACCTGTGGCCACTTACCTTCCTCCCAACGCCTCGACCTTCGCTATGCCATGCGCCTGAGTCGGCGAAACGATGTTGTTCAGTGTCAAGTTAAAACAGACTGAAAAGCAAAAATCCATGTCTTAGTTTGTCATGCAGTATACATTAGAAATGTTCACATTGCAAACATATCCCTGCTGACAATCTATTTAGTTAAGCTTATTTTGTATTGTGCACGAAATGTTTGGGCTCTCTCTCGCACCAACGTTAAGAATTTTGACACCATCTAAAACAGAGTGTTAACCAATTAATCTTTAGTCAAAGTTGCTCAGTTTCCACCCGTCCCCAGTCTCTTTAATGGGTCGTTTTACCCACCGGCTGTGTGATTTGTAAAATGAAACCGCCTCAGGGCCCATAGTGGTGATCAATCTAAATCTGAATACGTGAATTTATTCACAAGCAGGCTATCGAGCCAGAGTGAACATAGGACAGATAAGATTACAACAGGAGTACCAGGAATGCATAAGGGCCGTGATTATCAGGACGAACCGCTTTTATAGAGCATGAACATCGAAGAAGCTAATGCACTTGTAGCTGACTACTACTTGAACAGTCACTTGCGCGTGGTGGTGTTTTGTGGTTTGAACTACGTAGGCTCTACCTCCGTTAAATTGTGATCTGGCCTACTGCTATATTTTGGAATACCAATTACAAACTAAATTTATTGATTGAATGTACCCCAGTCGCATAAAGCTACAAGTTCTATAATTATCAAAAAACACCCGGGTATGTAATCAAGCTAAGACTACCTTATGTACATGTATCTCGTTGGTGGGAATACTGTTTTGCTAAGGTCTGTAGAGTGACAGGTCACTCATAGGTATGTCGCACGTTCTGTCCCAGAAACAATCCAGCGTTACACTGTTGTCGCGTCGTCTGTGTTTGGTTTGCAAACAGTTTAACGTGAAGATGTTGAGCACCAATGGATATTGCGAATAATCAGTCAAGGTGTGTTACACAACAAACATAATTTTATTTCCTATCACAAAGTTTGGTAAGTCGATTGTGTTCAGAGTCAGTACAACATCGCTGTTTATGTTTTTGACTGAGGACATTGTGTGAATTTCTTGTCAGCAATAACGATCACAAATCTGTTCATTTAACTGTCTAACACCCCAAATCGAAACGTTATGGGCACCGAACAGCGTACATTCTAAGATTTCAAACACCCTCGATTTTGCCGTCTTTTTCTCGTATTTCTCGAATTTTGGATGGCCAATATTGCCTATTTCTAAAATTTATGACAAGTTCAAAATATTTATTTTTTCACTGTTCTAAATTCGGGAAATTTTACTGTAGGTTATTGAATGGTTCTGGCGTTATTAAAAGTATTGAGAGGAACGAGGAGGTTTTTAGAAAAAAGAAAAAAATTTCCATCGAGGTTCTCATAATGCGTTTAATAACCTGGGAACCATTCAATGAACCTAATAGTATTTATCCCTCACTTTTTTATGTTAATTAAATAGCACTTGTCATCTGGTTCCTTCATGTTGATGCGTTTGGAACTGCTTAGATGACATCATAGGTCATCATCATTATTTAAATGGTTATTAATAAAATAGTCTTTGTATGTCTAGAAAAAGCTCAATATGTGAGGGATTAAAATGCTTATGGTAACTGACTACATTAATTTGCTACTTATTTTGCAAAAAATAGATTAATGATGCCTGCATCAATTCAGTGTTTTTTTCTTGCAGTATTCATTGATGCTCCCAATCCTGTTCCTCCTGTAGAGGGCACTGGTGATCAGAATGGGGGTGCAGGTAAAGTTTATTTCACTCTGTTGAGCATTTTGCTAACACCGAGACTTGAACCAGGGTTTTCCGTGTGATAGCTAAGCATCCAAACCGTTAGGCCAAGAGGCAATCACCACTTGGCAAGCGATTTGTAGAAGCTTTGTGCAACTCTACATCACACCCTGAAGTCACATGTCACCACACTCCTTCCCCTTCCTCAGAACGGGTGCGCCTGCTGCCTGCAGGTCTCAGCAACATTCTAGCAGTGATCCACCAGTACCAGTCCGGCACCGTCTCCATCCACCACTCAGAACAACTATTCACGCATCTGGGTTTGTCGTGGGATTTAGAGTTCATTTGGTGCCAATGTACAAACTGAGCATTAAACCGGAATTTCCTGTGTGACATCCAAACGTCCAAAGCGTTCGGCCAAGACACAGTTGCATGGTCACACCCCTGAAGTAACGCGTCAGTCTCCCTTTAAGGTGTACTGATAAGTGTACCATACTGAAGAAGTGCAATGTACCACATTGAAGGTGTGCAGTGTACCATAAGGTGTGCAGTGTACCTCACTGAAGGTGTGCAGAGTACCATACTGAAGGTGTGCAGTGTACCATTCTGAGGATTAGTGCATCGTACCTCACTGAAGATGTGCAGTGTACTGCAGTCACAGTATCATAATGCAGTATATCGTATCAGCGATGTACTTTTACTGTCTTAGAATTTGTTATTATGGTGCCTGTGACAAACTACCTAACCAAATTCATCAATGTTGCGATTAACAGTACTATAAATTCCCCAATTTTCATGCACCCACAAAATATACAATAGGCAACTCTTATGTTAACAGGTTTTACGCACAAGTGGGCAAGAAAGCATGTACTGTTTACCCCAGACTTCTGGCAAATACCTTGGCTCATCAAAGGCTTGATATTAAAGGTCACAGCTGTCACAAATTAAAGTGAGCCGAATGTGTACTGGATGAGATAATTGCGGTCGTAAACCAACGTGCCTGTTTAACGTACGGGTTTCAAAGTAAAAAACGAACAATTGATTAAAGGCATATGACCAATATGACTGTTTTTAAAATTGAAAATATAAATCGGTAAATAAAACAACCAGAACGGATCGCCTGAAATTTGAAATTTTCGGATGTAATAACTTCCTTTGTCAACAGAAACAAACAGAAATAAAGTAAAATCAAACACTATATGACAATTGACATATAAGATATGGTGTAATGAATGTGATACATTTTTGCGTAAAAAATTGAATGACATATTTTAAGAAGTTTTTATGTTCAATCCACAGGCGCTTGGGTTTATCGCAAATGACGTCACTCAATAATATATATAAGAAAACATAAAGGTTGGACACTCGAAATCTATTTCCTAAAAATTTTCTACTCAAATGTGCATGGAACTCCACAAAACTAGCATCGAACAACTCTTAGAATACCCTCTTTCATTCGATCTCTTCAAATTGCCTTCAAGTGGTAATTTGGCAACAAAAATGCGAAAAGAATGCCAAAATCACAAATTCAAGGACCGTATTCCGTGATGTCATGGCAGACGGTCTTCGCACATCCGGGTTTTGACGGACGCTCCCAAGCTAAATCCGAAAGTCTAATTTCGCGCGGCTTTCGCCGTCAATCCATCGACTACTTTATCATGAGAAGCAGAGAGCACTTTATTACCAAATAAATGTAATTACTCACATATTTGTGTCAAATATAAATTATCCTGATACTGTATTGATATGCGAAGTTTTTTGTGTACTGTGATTTCTTATGAAGGTTTTACTTTTGGCCAAAACCATTGAGTTAACTCGTCGGCCACGCGCATTGTAATACTTGCACGGACTGCGTTTCCTGGCCGAGTGTGTGTTGTGCTTCAATCAAAAAAGTGCGTGATGTCAAGATGAGAAACAAGATACGCCAGTTTATGTAATAAAATTCTAAGTTAAGGGCTAAAATGAGCCGTCAGTGGAATAAAGTTACAAATAATCATTAAAATACTAACTTTAACATTCTCAATTAGTTGAGTTTTGGATTAGAATTATTGAATTTGAAATATAGGTTGCTTGCTCAAACTCGAAGTTTCACCTACGACAGGCGTACAAGTTGAAGCACAACTGAAATCCGCCATGTTTACTATTTCAGGTCCTTGAATTCAGAGTTTTGAGATTGTTTTGGAAATTCCATCGCCAATTCACCACTCACGAAGACAGTTAATGGGATCTAGGAAAGATAAGGCTTCGAAGGTTTATGCAACACCAGACTGAGGGAGGTGCACGCAGATTTTATTTGGATTTTGGACTGTTGAAGTTGGGAGCCTCGGCTTGGCAAAGTTTAAGTGTCCAACCTTTATGTTTTCTTATATATATTATTGAGTGACGTCATTTGCGATAAACCCAAGCGCCTGTGGTTCAATCCATGAGGTTCTATTGTATTGAGCTTGTCTATCCAATATTGTTCTCTTTTGAGTCTGTGAGGGGTACTGGGGTGTTGGAGTTTTTCTATTATTTGTACAGAAAGATCTTGAATATTATGGTTTTTGGAATTGAAATGTTTACCTATAGTATCAGAAATGTTTTTATGTATTATGTTAAATCTATGGTTACGAAACCGAGTTTGTAGATTATGTTGAGTTTGTCCTACGTATTGGATAGAACATTTTTTACACGTTATAAAGTAAATAATATTGTTTGTGGTGCAATCGGAATAATGTTTTATTTCAAAGTGTTCATTGGTTTGGGAAGACTGGAAAAAAGTGCTATCGTTGACAAAGTTACACATTTATGGTCACCTCTGTCTCTTCAGTTCCTTGACAGATTTTCATAAAAGAAGACGACAACGACATATTTCATTTGCAGATGGGTACTGGTTATTCTATAGGCTATCTTGTGGTTATTTTTATTACTGCACCTCTCTGGCTGCCAAACCACTCTAAGGATTATGAAAATTGACTGCTGTTTTCCTGCTGGGGAGACATTGACTGACAATTTTCAGCTGGGTCCATTCACTTCGACTTCCTTTGTGGCATGGTTTTTTAATCCACAACTGTACCTCCATATCTCATTGGAGTGTCTTTGTGAAATTTTGGGCTTGGAGCAGGGTAACTAGTCCTCATAATGGCTTAAAAAGTTTCTGTCATTTAATCATCATTGTCATTCTTATGGTGCAAGCCTTCAGAAATTGTCATGCAAGGTCAGTGAAAGTAGTTGTGTGTGAAGCCTGCTCCTAGTCATGCCAAATGTCCTAATTGTCATGCAAGGTCAGTGAAAGTAGTTGTGTGTGAAGCCTGCTCCTAGTCATGCCAACTGTCCTAATTGGCCTGTCTAAGTAAACACAGCTTAACAAAGAGTTCATTATTATTTGTCGCCTTTCATGGTAAGATTATTCTGTTTCAGTTCAGTGTGATGATCCTCGAGGCTGGTGGTTCTCTAGGGAAGTTAACTACTATCACGCGCAGGACTACACAGACTATTGTGCTGGATATGAACAGTCTCTTAGTGCCGTAGAACAAGCATTTGAACAGAAGGTTTGGCCAGGCTATAGAATTCTCACTTAATTGATAAAATATTTTACTAAAAATTTGATTATTTTGTCTAGTAAGCTCTAGACATGGGTTGAGTACTTGTGTGCCACTGACCCGAGCCCAAGTTAGATTGGAATTAAGCTTCACTACGTAAGTTGTGCTAATGGCTGCTTATTTCTAACGCAACTCATTTGGTTGTTAAAGTAAAGAAATTGAATATGAGAAAATGTAAGTTGTGTGTAACATACTTTTTACGGAAAATAATTCTTTTGTCCATCATGCTCTCCCCCAAATTGTGCATTACATGAAATTTTACATGGAAATGACAAAATTTGTCATTTGAGATTATAGTGTATTAGCTGGTGGCTTAAGTGGAGTGAAAATTGCCAGTCGCCAGGAGTCTTGAGTTACGCAATTTATACTGCAGTGAAGTGCGCAATGTGACATAGTATGTGCAAGTGTCAAGAGTATGAGTGGACACTGATATGGCGTTCTGAAGTTAGCCCAACTTTTAAATATTTTTAAGTTCTACATAGTCTTGATCTTGGACTGCTTTAATCACAGGGTCCATTTGATGGAGTGCTGGGCTTTAGTCAGGGGGCATGCCTCGTGTCTTTACTCTGTGCCCTCCAACAGCAGAACAGTAAGTGATATGAGAAAGCTGTCTAATAATACTGCTATTTCATCAGACGATGTGATACACACAGGACTATACTACTGTTTCATCAGATGATCTGATACACCCAGGACTTTACTACTGTTTCATCAGACGATGTGATACACCCAGGACTTACTACTGTTTCATTAGACGATGTGATACACCCAGGACTTACATACTGTTTCATCAGACGATGTGATACACCCAGGACTATACTACTGTTTCATCAGATGATCTGATACACCCAGGACTTACTACTGTTTCATAAGACAATCAAGATACTGGGCTTGTTGCTATGACACCTGATGATCCACTCAGCAGATTTAGCAGTTGCTACATGAGAAAATCAAAACATTCCTGAAGTCTTGAGACCATCAGACAAATAACTGAAAGCATTCAGAGGAGTGACACTTGGCAAAATTAACTGAAACAACCTCAGTGGAGATCGATGATGATGATGGTGGCGATGATGAACATGATGATAATTTTTATATGACTAACCAAGATGTCAGAAATAAGTAAGAAATATAGTCTTGTTCAGTGGAAGGTAAACCAACAAAAGTGCAGCACTCAGTCAACAAAAGAACAGCGTTATTCTAAAATCTCAAATGATTAGAAAATTAGACGTTCTACCAAAAAATGGAAATATCTTTTGAAAGCCTGTTCAAAACTCTATCTAATGAGTCAGTTTAACAAAATTCCGTAAAGTTTTCAAAAAAATTCCAATTTCGCTTTTTTGAAATTGAAAGTCAAATAACTCAAAAATGGTAAGTCTAAGAAAAAATTGTTACAGGTTATTTGAATGAGTATGCTTCAGAAAATCCACATACAAAAATTCACATCACTTGCTCTTCCCGTTCAAGATCGCACCCCAGCACAATTAAAAATGGATGAAAATGCGTCATCCACCATCTTGAAGGAAACATCCGGTTAACCAACATTTGATAATAGCTATCAACAAGAAGGTAACAGATGAAAAATTTCGAAGCAATTAATCCTACAATTCGCTCTCTACAGGACAAAATGTTTTTGTCCCGAAAAATTGCGATCTCTATGAGCATTTGAATCTGAATTCCAAAACAAAATGACCATGTTGAACCCATCTTGACCAAAAACAATTGGCTTCCAGCTCTTCCAGAGATACAGGTTATGCACAAATTTCATGCGAATCAGTCGAAAAATGCAACCTGTAGAGTGCGAACAAACAAAAAAGGGAAAAACTTAGTGTCGCCAAGTAATGATTGAGTTTAGTGTTGTTTTTGTGCTGTACCAAATGGTCTTCTGTAAATCTACCGACTTAACATTTCACCTTTTATATTTTAGAAGTAGAGACGCCATTCCAGTTCCGATTTGCCATTTTTGTGGCTGGATTTAAGAGCAGGCAGTCAACTCATCTGCCTCTATATAAGGACGTAGTTGAGATTCCAACACTTCATGTGTACGGGGAAACGGATAGAGTCATTCAAAAAGGTGAGCCTCAGTGAGTTTGTATATTGTTGAAGGCTGACTCTGCACCATGGGTCAGTTTGT
>NMRA01000516.1:284889-298494 GCA_002633005.1 Phoronis australis
AGTTTGTATATTGTTGAGGGCTGGCTGTACACCATGGGTCAGTTTGTATATTGTTGAGGGCTGACTGTACACCATGGGTCAGTTTGTATATTGTTGAGGGCTGGCTGTACACCATGGGAGTAGGCTTTATGTCGTTCATTGGCATTGAACGTGACAAGAGGAACAGATCACAAACATAAACACTTTCTTCTAGAATGGTCCTCAGAGTTACATCAAAACGTGTCATGTGTTGAGGAGCAGATGGCAGACATGAACACATTGTTCTAGAATGATCCTCATAAGAGTTATAGCACAACGTATCATGTTTTGAGGAACAGATGGCAGACATGAACACTTTGTACTACAGTGGTCCTTGGCATAACATGTTAACTCTGAAGTATAGAAACTGAAACAAATTCTGATAATTAAGCTTAATTTATTATAAATTACTGAGGAGTTCTACTCATTATAGGTAAATTACAGATTAGAATTATTACCTTAAGAAGATTTCTTGAAAATTAACAATGAATATAGAGTTTAATCCAAGACTGTTGGTTACCAGATTCTTCATTTATTATTGTATTATTATGCATGGTTCACAGCAAAATTATGTGAATTTTTTTTGTCATGTAATTCAAGTCCAGGTTTACACGTCAAAGTGCAGAACTGTTGAATATAGCGCTGATGCAGTGCCAATAGTCAGTCATGTCTTCTAAATGCCCAAGATGCATTTTCAAATTTTGATGTGGTTATTTTAAACGTATTACACTTCATCCTATGCAAATATCAAGAAAATTGACCTAGGCGTGTAGTTTGCAGTAGAATAGTTCACGAGCTCTACAAACTGATATAAAAATCGTCATTGTAGATTGAATATTTTCGAGATAAGAGCTTTTTGAAGTTGCAAACTTTGTGCCATGAATCACTTAGGTGGAGCTGTATAAACCTTGCTCTGTTTAATCATTCCACCATCTTGGAAGAGAATCAGTGCCATGATGGATATTCTTTTCAAAAGTTGATGTACATTAATCCTGTTTACATATCTCTGTTGTGTGTTTTAGCTGTTTTGTTCAAATTCTTTTTTGTAGAAATGAGTGAGGATCTCGTACAGTGCTATAGGAAGCCTCGCCTTCTCTGTCACTCTGGTGGCCATTTTATTCCAACTTCGTCTGTTCACAAGAAAGTGTACACGGAGTTTCTGGAAGACATGTTGAAAGAAAAAAAGTTTGGAGGAAAAACATGATGTCTGTGGAACTTGACTTTTAGAACTCTCCTACTTTGGCTGATACGAAAGTCATGTGCTGCAGCTTTTTAAATTCAAAATCTACTGTTTATGGTGTTATTTTTCTAAGAAGAAATGGTAATCGCTGATAATTTTAGAGTCACTTAGGCATTCATACTTTCAGTTAATGTTCCTCTCGCTCATAGTATTGATAAAGGTATGTAAACAGCCAAGCAAAATACCCACATTGTATTTCTGCTTTCACTTCTACTGGGTGAATGTAATTTTTGTATTACCAACTTCAGTAGGTTGGACTCAGTCTGTGCCTGGGGAACAATGAATTGACTTGCTCTCCAATGCTAAACTGAGACAGGTATGGTAACAAAGGTTCACTCACAATTACATAATCTTTCATACTACAACCTGGCTTTTTATGTGGTAGTCCTGCTTTTCATTCCAGTTATCCCGTATTTTCATTCTCAAATGTTTACAACTATGCAGCAGGTATTCAAAATAACATCATCATAAATAGTGTTAATATTTTCCATAGTCCACTTTCTTTAGGAACAAAACAATCATAAAAATGTGTTCCAATGTGTCTTGTTTACCTTACTGCATACTGCATGCCAGTGTATCAGGATTATTAATTATGCGCCCACATATTTGTCTGGGCGATCGGCGTCCGTGGCTGTATCTCCTAAACCTCTTGCAGGATCTTGTTAAAATTTGGTAAGTGTGTTCCTATGGGGTTGACGACAAAGGGCAAGGAGTTTCGGACTGACCTGAGTACTGCTGGGCCCTCTAGTGGCAATTTCATTTTTTTACGTCTACCTCTCTATCTTCAAAGGTTGAACCGATTTTCATGAAATTTGGCACATAGACATCTATTATTGAAGTGATGCTATCCTTACGTTTTCGGGTGGATTCGAGGTATTTTTCACCATCTAGTGGCCATTTTTAGTATTTTCGAGTCCGTTTTTTGGCATTTGCCCCTTTGTCTACCAAACCACTCTAAGGATGATTGCGAAAATCGGCATGTATGTTCTTACTTTGAAGAGGACTGTTGACGATGATTTTCCGACAACTTTGACTACTGTGGCACCTCCTAGTGGCAGTTTTGTTTGTTTTTGCGCCCATAGCTGTATCTCCTAAAGGCTGTACAAGTCAGAATCTTTATTAAANATGTTTACAACTATGCAGCAGGTATTCAAAATAACATCATCATAAATAGTGTTAATATTTTCCATAGTCCACTTTCTTTAGGAACAAAACAATCATAAAAATGTGTTCCAATGTGTCTTGTTTACCTTACTGCACACTGCATGCCAGTGTATCAGGATTATGATGCACCCACATATTTGTCTGGGCGTTCGGCATCCGTGGCTGTATCTCCTAAACCTCTTGCAGGATCTTGTTAAAATTTGGTAAGTGTGTTCCTATGGGGTTGACGACAGAGGGCGACGAGTTTCGGACTGACCTGAGTACTGCTGGGCCCTCTAGTGGCAATTTCAGTTTTTTACGTCTACCTCTGTATCTTTAAAGGTCCTCAACCGATTTTCATGAAATTTGGCACATAGACATCTATTATTGAAGTGAAGCTATCCTTACGTTTTCGGGTGGATTCGAGGTATTTTTTACCATCTAGTGGCCATTTTTAGTATTTTCGAGTCCGTTTTTTGGCATTTGCCCCTCTGTCTACCAAACCACTGTAAGGATGATTGCGAAAATCGTCATGTATGTTCTTACTTTGAAGAGGACTGTTGACGATGATTTTCCGACAACTTTGACTACTGTGGCACCTCCTAGTGGCAGTTTTGTTTGTTTTTGCGTCCATAGCTGTATCTCCTAAAGGCTGTACAAGTCAGAATCTTTATTAAACGCAGCAAATGTGTTTATAAGAAGTTGACAATGGATAACGACGAGTTTTGGACGGACCCGACTACCGCTGTGCTCCCTAGTGGCAATTTTAGTTTTTTACCTCTGGCTCTGTAACTTCAAAGGCCCTCACCGATTTTCATAAAATTTGGCACATAGGCATGTATTAATGAGACTACATTATTCTTTTGTTGGATTTCAGGTATTTTGCGCCATCTAGTGACCATCATAATTTTACCATTTTCGAGTTGGTTTTTCAACGTTTGCCCCTCTATCAACCAAACGATTCTAACGATGATTGTGAAAATTGGCATGTATGTTCCTATTATGAAGAGGACGGTTGCCGATGATTTTCCGACGACTTTGGCTACTGTGGTGCCTCCTAGTGGCACTTTTGTGCCCATGGCTGTATTTCCTAAACGGTTTGCAGAATCTTTTCTAAATTTAGAAAGTGTATTTATATGAAGCTAACATAACAATGACGACTTTCAGGCGGATCCAATGAACAGTGAGCCCCTTGTGGCAGTTTCATTTTGTCTGTTTTCTTTTGTTTCTCTGAAGTTCCCTGACGGATTTCTATGAAATTTAGTGTATAGCTTTCTCAATGGTACGTTCCCGTTTTCGGATGGATTGTATGTTTTTGCGCCATCTAGTGGCCATTTTTATGACAAATAAACAACCCTGAAAGCTCACCATTTGCGATGCATTCGTGGGTGCATTTCAACGTTCGCCTTGCTCTCTGAATACATTTTCAAGCCGAGCTCAAGAACAGATGTTTGTTTATCATTTTTTAAGTGTCAGAAGACATTTATCTACAAGTTTTGGATAGGTGAGTAGGCGGTTATTAGTTTATCAATTTTTATGCGTCCACATATTTAAATGTGGATGCATTATGCCGTCATCTCTGTCTGTCCGTCCGGCGTCCGTCCGTCTAGCGTCCGTCCGGCGTCCGGTGTCCGGCTTCCACTCAGTGCTCTATCTCCAAAACCGTTTGTCATATGTTCATCAAATTTTGCACATGCGTTCCTTTCATGGATGGAACGGCATGAGCGAAGTTTGGGACGGATCCGATTTTCGGTGTACCCCTTAGTGGCAATTTTAGTTTTTTACGTTTACCTCTGTATCTTCAAAGGTCCTCAACATATTTTCACAAAAATTGATGTATAGGCATCTGTTAGTGAGACGACGGTATCATATCGTTTTGGGATGGATTCGACGTAGTTTGTGCCACCTAGTGGCCATTTTTACTGTTTTCTTGTCTGTTTTTTAGCCCACCCTTCTGTCAACCAAACCGCTCTAAGCATGATTGTGAAAATTGGAAAGGACGACGCAATTGTGGCACAAGACTGCCCGTCAAAGTTGTTCAGTTATTGGGTCATAGCACAGACCGCACAGTGGGTTAGCGTCTAAGGTAGCATTTTGTCAGTCAATCCTACTAAACTTTCGTGTTGTTCTCTGACGTGAAGAGTCAATCTAATATCGCCACATGAGGTTCAGCCACGTGACTACAGAAGCCGCCTTTTGGATGCGATGTCACTTTTCTGACGCAAGGCTAGGTGCGAATTAAGCTTGCTTCCACATTTGTCGAGAAGTAAAACATGCCAATTGGACGCGATGTCGTAGCATGTGGGGGTCTGTCCGGGGTAGCATCGCGACAGCGGGGTATATATGCGCTGACGGGGGCAGGGTGGCAAAAACGACCGGCTGATGGCAAACAGAAAGACGAGAATCGAAGCTAAGCGAGATAAATTACACAACAAACAAAAGCACAACTGAAATCCGCAAGTCGTAGAAGCCGCGTCATTGCAGTATAGTTATGCGCTATCATTTTGGCGACCGTCTTTAAACGGTTGTATGGCCATTTGAGTGGCTAAACTGTGGTCTGTGGACTTTCCGAGCACTGTCCAGTGCAGAATTTAACAGGTAATTATCATTTGATAAATTGTACGATGTCTTCGTGTAGCCTTAATAAAGAGAAAACAACACGTGACCTGTCTGAAATTGATGCGCTTTTTTGTTTTAGTCAGTGTCTCAAAATGGTTTGAGTACATAAGAGAATCAAGTGTACTAGCTTGTACTAACCTATGCAACTTTTGGGGTAACTATTACCAAAGTACTGAGTTGTTGAACGTCATATCTGAACTCCAAAATCAGTTACTTATCAGGAAAATGAGAGTGACTGAGGTGGCACACGGCCTGAAAGCCAGGTATTTCAACAACCAGGTAAATCAAGTGTCATTGGCCTTGCAAAAAATAAGAAAAAACCATTGATGTAAGGAAATCGAACTATTTTTTATAAAAAACTGCGAATAGGTGTTGAGGTGTACGAGATAAAGTCGAGCAATTTTTTGGGGTTGAATTTTACCTATTCACGCTCGGTGTCGCCTCTTTAAAAGTATAGCGTCGTGATCCGAGGCTCTTTTGCATGTGTTGTAACCGGAATCTTCACGTACGCTTCAATGGTAAAGTCTACTTTACCGACTGCCTGTGCTTTGAAAACAACGCCCAAGGTAAGAGTGACATAATTGAGAAATTCTCAAGGTAGCGGACAATCACAGATGGCTCAGCGAATTTATAATATGAAAAATACGGACAAGTTGTCGCTTTATCTGCGGCAATGTGGAAAGAACTCAAAAGAGTGAACGCATGGCTTAAAAAGCCCGAAAATAACTTAGGCCGCCGGGTTCTCCATTTTCTCTGACATATGTTCATACGAATACAAACGCAACACGTAAACACACAAACACTGATGAATAAAATACCGGATAATTGAAGTTTATTTGACTGGAAAAACAAAACTTTACAAGGCCACGCACGCGAGATGAGTTTCTAAAGACGCTGAGGTCGTGTGTCCAACTATTGAAATAATATGGAGCAGGTGGCCTATTTGCAGGTAGCGTTTACATGCAGTACAACTGTTGCAGTCATAAACTGACTGAAGACTGGCACATTGCCTTTTTTGCAACAATCATACCAAACTCGTGTATCACGTGAATTACGTCACGTTCCATGGGAATAAAACATGGACTTGATCAAGATTATAATGGTTTTTGTGTTGGTAGCGGAAGACATAAAGGCAGCTCCTTGCAACAGCCCGTTCAATCCAGTTGGCAGCCATTATGTGATGCAAACACTTGATGTCGTACAGCCTTTGGAAATGAAGTCAGGGACAAGATGGTCAAAAGCGTGGGACGACAATAGTACCGTTAATTTGAACATAACGTGTGAAAATGGATACTACACACCGGACAGACGTGGAAATAAGATTGCAACTTTCGTCTTCCGATTTGCGTGCAATTTGAACTCAAAACCACCTCAACCTTGTCGACGATTCTCATGTTTTCCATTTAAAGACACCATCCCAACCAATTCCGAACCTATCTATCATCCTCATCTGAACAAGTATAAAAATGGTAAAGGGCAAATTTTGAGACCCGGAGATAAAGAGTTCACAGTTGATATGTATGAAATCTGGGTGGGAGACGAACAGTTTTATAAATGTAAAGAAGGATTTTCTTTCGGCGGAATGAACGACCTTGTCTCTCAAAATTGCACATTTCCACACTTGAATAAAGGCCCACCTGATAGGGTTTCAGGATGTACTGATCGTATTACATGCCAGCTCCCTGGTGTTCGAAGTGTCATATTTCACTACGGTAACTCCCCACCTCTTTCGAATGTGGTCAAATTTTCTGAGAAACTAAAAATTTATTGTAGGACAGGTTATCAGATTGAAGGCGGGAAAACCAGCTACACGACTACTTGTAAATACAAGCACAACAAATATAACTCAAAAGCAAAAGCGAGTTACAGGTCGAAACCGGGACTAGTGCCAGATTTGAATCAGTGCCGGCCAGTTAGTTGCGCACGTGCGTTCTCTAATGGCGTCTCTCGTCTCGTTCATACTGTGTACAGTTTCAACGAAACCGTCGTGTTTCGTTGTCACCCAGGGTTTTTGACAGAAGCTGGTGCTGAACTAGAATTGGCTACATGCACATATGGGGGCAAATACGGAGACTGGAATAAAGCCACCATATGCACAAGAAGGGTGAAATATTGCGTGTTGTCAATGAAACCCGAAGTAAACTATGTAGCCGTAGTTAATGGAACAGAATTCAAAGCTGGCTCGGTGATTCAGGTGAAGGTGGGAGATACCGTCATGTATAAATGTCAGACAGGTTACAGTTTTGACGGCGCCTATCTTGACACCACGGGACTGACATGTAATAAGTTGGGTAAAATTAAGCAGCCATCGTTGTGTAAGAAACCTCGTGCAGATAATGCCATTGCCTTGGGTACTAAGAACAAATCTACCGGCGACATGGCAAGCACAGTGTTGAAGCAGGCCACGGTAGGAGCCGTGGTTGGGTTTCT
This sequence comes from Phoronis australis, assembly GCA_002633005.1. Classification (NCBI taxonomy): domain Eukaryota; kingdom Metazoa; phylum Phoronida; family Phoronidae; genus Phoronis; species Phoronis australis. The sequence continues at coordinate 292,340 of NMRA01000516.1, forward strand.
TTTGCTTCTGTGCTGCATAGGCACAATTATTAATCACCACAATAAGCAGTATCCGAGGCAAGTCGGGGTACAGACCGATATAACTGAAGGCGGAGATCACAATGATACGTGGAAGTCATCAAACATTGATTCACTCTTCCAAGTGAGTGACCAGTCTGGCACTAAGAGTTTTGAAACGCAACTAGGTAGTGCGAGCGAAGTTGACAAGCTGACACTCGAAAAAGTCGAGACACCAAGCAACTTGGACAATTACCAAATAGGGTCACTCAAATTGATGGAAGAGCTTGACCACGTTAAAGATGTTCCTGGGACATCAAAAGAAACTGAGAGGAACAAATGTGTATCGAAGAGCAATGAAATGGGTGTCGATTGTGAAGAAAAGCTTGATAAATCTTACGAGAAAGGCCGGATTTGTTAGCCACGCTACTTGCGAAATGGTGTGATCGAAACGTTTTCAAGTTAAACACATTAAAGGTGTGATTTTATTTTGCTAGAACGAAGGAAAAAGGACTTTAATTTTCATGACGACTTTATCCAATAACGGGTTGTCCTATAGTGCGTCCTCGAACGGCAGGAAGTTTTCCACGTAATTGGTTTCCAGAGGTGTTGAGAACGAAATCGAGATATGGCGACCGCCTTGACATTGCAGCCAAACTGTCTCCTACCAAAGCTTGGCCCTGCAATGAATAAGAGAAAATTGCGTATATATAATCCTTTTCGAGAGTCCAACGTTTAAAGTATCATTCGAATTCCATGTGGTGCAAAATTGAATTTACGACAATTCTTCGGCAGTGTGAAAATGAAAATTTTAATGCATAAAATATCCTACCTCAAAAAACATTGACTTGGACAAATGATTTGCGTACAGCGTCGTTTTTGTGGTGTTTAACGAGCTGAAGGTAGCAACGGGTCTCCCATTACTTTCGACCAGCAACGACCCAACAACAAGAGAATCTGTCAGGTCGTGAATCAAACCGCTGAAAATAGGAGATTTAAACAGGGTCATTGGATATTATATTCACCAATTTCCATGTGTTCACGTACTGATGCCGCTTGCATTCATATAAACAATTGTACAAGATATAACAGCGTTACAGTGACACAGATACAACAGCGTTACAGTTACACATATACAACAGCGTTACAGTTACACAGGTACAACAGTGTTATAGTGACACAAAAACGACATTAAGAACTAGATCACTAACTACTACCTTTCATTTCATTTCAAGACGAAATTTCTTCAAAACCGCTCTTACAGTTTCCTAAATTATCATTTCGTTTTCATTTTATGTAACTTTTGAGTTTCTTTGAAAAATCACAGCAGCCATATTTTTGATAATCCTTCATGGAAAACTAGCATTTTAAAACTTGGAGAACGGTGCATAAAGCATAGTGAAGGTTTCATATGAAGCTGATCAGTCATTCTGAGATACGGTGTTCCGGCGAAATTAGCCAAATTTGGACTTTTTGTGGGGTTCTACATAGCTTATTAATCCCTTGAAATAAGTACAACATAATGCTTTATTCTTGATCAAGGTATTGCTTCATGAAGTCTTCTCGCAACCTGTTCTCAGAGTTTCCCTTAAACGTAAGCAATGGCATAAAAACAAAATGTTATTTCAAAAGTTACAGGTTTGCGCTTGACTTGGTACGGTAGGTACTTCTAGACAATGACTCACTTTCGATACTTTGACTACAGGTGCAAAGTTTGGTTCACAAACATCAGTTGCAGAACGAAACACTCAAGCCCATGTATCTCCAACAAAAATTTCAGCTTTCTGGGAGACTCGAACCCCTGCTGTTAGAGAACATTACGGATGCGCATACCAAGTCTTCCTCTTATTCGTAGTCACCAAGCGCACTGGAGACGAAATGCACGCTACGTATGCCTTAAGCAATGATTTGTTGGGTAAATCATGTAAACAAGCAATTGCAGAAATGTCTTGTCCAAGTGTACGTATGAAATTTTTAGAAAACACTACACCATTACGACTTTCAAGTCCTGTATAAAGTATCTCAATGGAGTAAATTAAGTTAACAAGGAAATAATCTAATACTAGAGATTTTAACCCAAATTTCATACAAATGCATTCGGTGGCCCCTTCAGAATTCAAATAACGCAGAGTAAAAAGTTAACGTTACTCTGCCCATCAGGCAAATAAGACTTGCGAATTGGCTAAAAAGTAAATTCTAATTGTCTTGTTACCTCACATGAAGTTTCCCGTCGCTGTGCAGAACAAACGAAACTAGTGCATTGTACGGTGTTTGGGCAGAGAGTCCACGGTCCAATGGCTTGCCGTCCTGAGTCAGATAACTTGTTTGACCTAAGACACGAAGGTGGAGGTACTTTGATTTTCGTCAACAATTTTTTCTCGGTCTCATTAAAGATTAAAGGTCTCCAAGTTTGACTTAAATTACACACTATTTCGTCTTTCACATACTTCGGATGAGACAGTCATTTCACCTTTAAGAATTGAAATTGAATCTTACGTCTATTTTCATTCTTAGCTTCTAATAATAAAAAATAAAAATAATAATTGCAGGCGGTCTGATACATGTTGTACCAGACATGCGCAGGCCTCGCATGTGGGCCCATTGCACTGATCACCTGGAAATATTTTTATGCTTTATTAATATATCGTTTAAACCGAGCTTAGAAGCTAGAAACCTGGCTCAAGGGTTTAGCAGTGTGACCTGGTGGGACTCGAACACATGACCTCGAGTAAAGAAAGCGGGCACTTATCAACCAGGCCACACTGCCTCCTCTCTTAGCTTCTTAGTCAACAGGCAATTTCTGCCATCTGGTGTCAAGTTATTTTGTGGCCGTAAATAGAGATTGTGGGACTTGGGACTTCCATACATTTGAAGATTCAACACGCAAGTAAATAAAAAGCCTGTTATGTTATCAGCTACTTTACTTCTGGGCAAATAAACTTGTTCTAACAATTGTTGAACTTAGACAAAATATTACAGCGTAATGCTCAGTGCTGAAAAGAAAATATACCTGAGTACGGTGTTGCTCCTACCTGTTATATTCCAGCAGAAAGAAGAATGGCAAAATATTTCAAACAAATGGGTTTGTGTTCCACGCAACTTACACACTTCTTGGTGGTTGTTTTTGTCACACTTCATAAACTTGGGTATTTCGCCTTTGATTCTTCTGTTATCCGATGGATTCATGTCACTAGTGGTGACGTCTAACGTCAGCAAGCCCGACTGAAGCATGAGTATTTGCTCGCTCGAGGTAAACTGTTAATAGACAACACAGTACAGTCAGCTTAATGTAACTCCTTCATTTATCTACTGTTTTGTGGGACCAATTAAGGGTATGAGTGAATATAGAAAACTGTCAAACGTAGGAACGCTATGCCCTGAAGATGACTGATCCGGGGAACTTAAGTGATCCTATGACTTGTGGCATGTTTACCAAAGTAGCGTTGGGAATTCTTAAAATATTCCACTTTTCCACGAGGGGATTTCAAAATCTGAGTTAATGGGATGTGATGAAAATTTTGAAAGCTGCATAAACCCGAAACGAAGAGATGCTGCAAAATGCAACGTTTTTGAGATTGCATGTTGAATGATACTTTCTCACCTGACCTGGAATGTGTAACGACACGACTGGTTAATAACACCGAGTACGTAATTTTTTTATATTACATGGGCAAATCACAAAGTAGTGCAAAGTAGAAATCCATACGCCTTACATTTTATCGTCTGCAAAATACTGAAACAACCAAACGCGCGTTAACCAAACAATGCCGGAAATTCCGAGGTGACAAGTTTATGATTGACAAATCGGGTGTCACAACTGTACGTACTACCAGTATGAAGGACATAAAAACATCTTCTTAAACGGACCCATCTTTTATATCCACGTTCATTCACTGAGATGAGCCCCAACTCAAGAGACGCGACGAGCAAGCCTCGGGATTTTGACGAAATTTCCAAGAGGTTTTGCCCATGTCATAAACCTGAGACAAGTGTAGGATTTTCTATTTTTCAAGTGAGTATACCAGGAAAATATGGTCACGTGAACGTTTAATGGTAGATAAGTATGAAGTTAATATTCAAATACTATGAATATATACTAATAATGTATATATATTTTAATGAGTTAATTATCCTCTGAATATATTTTGCAAAAGGCACACGCTTGCCGATGGTAACACACACATAGATCAATCGACCGACAAGGCTTCAAATCTGTGGGGTCATGCTAGCGTCTTCATTGATACGTACTGTAAATGCATTTTTTTTCGCAATATATTAGAACCCCATGCGCGCACCCAGCCTTATATGGGGGGCTCGAATCTCTCACAAATTGGACCTTTTACTCACAAAAAGAGGGAGGACTAAAAAAAACTGGATACCACCTTCAGGTCTGTGAATTGTGCTTCTGCGCCTTTTTAGTGGACTTTTGTCTCGGACTTTTTGTTTCTCTAAGCCGGACCTTTTTACCCACTTCGTCAAATGCAGGGGCTCGTTTGAGCCTCCCGACCCCCCCANTGTAGGATTTTCTATTTTTCAAGTGAGTATACCAGGAAAATATGGTCACGTGAACGTTTAATGGTAGATAAGTATGAAGTTAATATTCAAATACTATGAATATATACTAATAATGTATATATATATTTTAATGAGTTAATTATCCTCTGAATATAATTTGCAAAAGGCACACGCTTGCCGATGGTAACACACACATAGATCAATCGACCGACAAGGCTTCAAATCTGTGGGGTCATGCTAGCGTCTTCATTGATACGTACTGTAAAGGCATTCTTTTTCGCAATGTATTAGAACCCAATGCGCGCACCCAGCCTTATATGGGGGGCTCGAATCTCTCACAAAGTGGACCTTTTACTCACAAAAAGCGGGAGGACTAAAAAAACTGGGTACCACCTTCAGGTATGTGAATTGTGCGTCTGCGCCTTTCTAGTGGACTTTTGTCTCGGACTTTTTGTTTCTCTAAGCCGGACCTTTTTACCCACTTCGCCAAATGGAGGGGCTCGTTTGAGCCTCCCGACCCCCCNCCCCCCCCCCGGGTGCGTGCATGAACCCATATCACTGACAATGCTGTCACATCTTCACTGACCCTAGTTGTCATCATGTGCTTTGCATTCTCGTTGTATTAGAATCTGAATGCAAAGTATATTATGTAAGACAAATTATGCATGGTTGCAATTTTAATTAATGCGCCTGATGGCCAGAGTCAAGCGATCGCAGTGCCTCAATGAAAAGATTTGCGCGCCAATGACGTGGGCGCGCTTCTAAAATGGTCCCTGCACATGACATTAAGAAACTTGAGTCAAACATACAGTAAACCACATTATGTTCCCCTGTATTTGCCTATTGTAATTAATTCTTGGTCTAACATTGCCTAGTAAACTTTGATTCATACAAAATCATTTTTAAACGTTTACCTGAAGTATGCCTTTGACGATCCATTTATTTCCAATGATGCTGGATGCCGATGACGTTAGATCAAAGAGCTCACCAGGCGGTCCATTTACAGTCACGTGACTTAAAGAACTATTAACGCCAACACCAGACAAGTCCACCTGAAGAAATCCGATACTAGGATTTAATACAACACCCTAAGCCCCAAAATGCCGGGCGGTACTGCTCATAAAAATATTCAAAGTGGGACCAGTTGAGTAATTTTCAAAATAATCAAACGTATTATTATGCCCTGTAGTGAATATTGAACTTGTATACGAATAATTATGTCAATATCAATATGGCGTGGAAAATATGTTGCGAACATTTAGTCTTGCCAGCACACCGTCTGTTGGCCACTTCAGACTTATAGGCTATTCATTGGGTCACGTGATGTGGCCAGTTAGAGATGGCGTGCAGACAAGATTTAAATGTTTGCAAAATATTAAACTTGTCATTCCAAATGTCCACTTTAAGCAAAATATAACAACCCCTATATGAACTATAAGCTAGTCAATATAAATGAGAGAAAGAAAGTTCTTTCTAAGGAACGTAAAAATGGAAATGCCGCCAACACTGGAAACCTTGTGGAAAGAGATAGAGAAACTGCGTGGTCTTCTCTCTTTCACTCCTCTCTCTCCCTCTCCGTCTCCCTCCCCCCCTCTCTTTCCCCATCTCTCTCTCACTAATGAGATACTTTCACTCTTTCTCTC
>NMRA01000516.1:299437-310959 GCA_002633005.1 Phoronis australis
ACTCAAAGAATTATTTAATTGGACTCTACTCAGAGAATAACTTACTTGGACGCCACTCAAAGACGGCTTGCTCCTTTGTTCTTGCCTGTTAACCGATAGAGTGAGGACGCTGTTTGACGGCACCGCTCCTATGATTTTGTTGACGGCGTTAATGAAGATGACTCGATTCTGAATGTGGTAGTCTGTTTCATCAAGTATACCTGGCGCAGATAAATAGATTTGCGCATCAAACTACTGGCACAACTTAGCTTACCTGCGTTTTATCACACTATACTAGTTGACAATATGCACACCTACGTGCATTCATAGCAATGGCTGCAAAATAAATTTTAGGATAACCTATGAACTATCCACGTTAGACATGTTTTGTGTTTCGTTTCGATAAAAAATATTTGTCGAATGATGACATTGGGAATTGCTCGTCCGATGAGCCCCTAACCCTATCCTCCCCTGCCAGTGGTAGAGTGAACCAGTCCGAGGCAATTTCGCAAATGCCAGGTTTTTGTCTATAGCCCAAGTTCCTTGAACATTGGGCTTATGACGTAGATAACGTAGCCTTTTTGCATCAACTTACTAGCGCCATTGCTGGTATAGATATCAACTGAAGCCGTCTTATCGATATCGCGCCCACTGGTAATGAGACCAGAAACAGTAGTAACTTGGCCTCGGAATGTGGTGAAAGTTACAATTCCATGAAAAAGAGACCTGTCGCTTTCTCCAAAGATGGCCTGCAAAAGATCATGGTTTATAACTCGTGGGTGCTGAGATAATGCCATCACTCATTTTTTCATCAACTCTTCATGTACGTTAACGACATGGTCAAGCAGAGTTTCAGAACAAAGCGGTTCTAATGCGCTTGTCTTCTCAGGCAATGTAGCAGTCCAACATGGGGGTGTCACACGGTCCCACCTCATTATTTCTAAGTGTTCTACCAATGTAACTGTGAACTCCTCACGTTTTAGTAGTTTTAGTAATATTTGAACAGATTATTCAACTGACCTGTAACTAAGGGTGTATTTTGCTGAAGTGAAATTAATTTTTCCGAAATAATTGCGTGAAGCGTAAGAAAAGTGATCCGTTTCATGACATGCGACCAACAGTTGCCAAATGGTCAGCTCAGACAATTGTGATAAGTTATTTTTAAAAAATTGAATTATAATAAGCAGTTGCATGTACACAGACAAGCGTTTATTTAACAACTGTGAACTGAAATGCTAAGGAAAAATTCTCAACTAACACTGAAGTCACTTTTTGTGAACAAAGTCCCAGTGAATTTGACTTAACAGGATTCGCCACAGTTTGCCAAAAAACAGCCATTGTTTTATGGTACTGACTGGTTTATAAAAAAATTGATCACTGTTTTTATTTCAACTGACTTATTTTAAGGGAGTTAGACACAATTTGTTAAAATGTCGTAAAACAGTTATTGTTTTAAGACATTGAACAATTTCTAATACTTTTAAATGTGATTTTATATTCGAAATATCAGGTTATTTAATTTGAAAAATGTTTTTTTGGATTCGTTTTTTATTATTTTGCGTGTAATAATAACGCGCGTCGCCAGAATTTCACATTGGCATTATACTAAACGATAGGAAAATAAGTGTTACTTAATTCAAACGGCAATTTTGAAATTATTAAAGAAAAAACTTCTCGTCTTATAGTGTTTGTATCAACTAAACTTACTGCACCCTCCGACAACATGGCCAACTAGCGAAGTGTAGCAAGGTAATCGTGGTCTTGAAATTGGCGCGCTTTTTAAGAAGGGGCATTCTTAAAATACAATACTGTTTGAGTAAGGAGCTCAAAAAGATACAGGATGAGCATCAAACTGAAACACCAGAAACATTTAACACTAAAATTAAACAAGTTTTGAAAGGGATTTCAATCATCGGTTTCATTAGACGTGCTTATTCAGTAGCCCACCTCAAATTTTACATTATTGTCAGAGGTGCGTTTGTTCAGACGGCCGTATCCATAGACCACGCTGTAATGGAAATGCTAATTCAGTGCAGATTTGTAGTAGGCAATGACCGAAATACAAAATGTGAAAATTAAAAAAGATCAAAGATAAAATAAAGCAGTGCAGGAATCCCCTTAAATGTTACTTTTGCGTCCAATTTCTGTTATTTTGGCGCGCCACATCAAATTTCACAGTGACATCATAACAAACAACAGGCAAAAAGCCTAATGTCTTCATTACAGAAATAAAGTAGCTTGATTGATTGATTCAAACAATTGCTCCTTGCATACCATAAACGCCTCAATGCTAAAACTTTATTAGAGTAGAGAGACAAAGCGGCATTTACAATAATTGGAATTCCAGCTGTTGCCTCTCTGCTATGTCAAAACATACATGCGGCATTATAACTTGTCATGAGAGCAAGTCAACATCGATTCTAATAAGGAAAATACAAAGAAAATTTAAATGGCATTCCCTTCTGCTTACCAAAACTCCACACTAGAGGACAGTATTTCGAGCAAATTCAGTTTCGAAGTATCGCTATCACAGTAGGAATTCATCACCGTCCCTTTGAAGATCATCTCAAGCATTTGAGTGGTAAAACTCACTTCAGGAAATTTTAAACAATAAAGGGTCTTAATACAGTTACAGGTGACCGATCAATTACAGCTGGGTTTTGAAAGCGATACCGTCACGACACGCAATGATAGTCTTAGAGGCAATAAACTTGTAATTCATGCCATTTACCCGGCGTTATAACATCGGTCTTACGTCATTTCTTGCACAAATTAGAAATAGTTTCTGGCTTGTCATTATTACTTCACATCAGTCCTGTTTGTCACGGCTGGTTACTTCACATCAGCCCTGCTAGTCACTGCAAGTTGCTTCACATCAGTCCAACTTGTCACGTCACGGCAGGTTGCTTCACATCAGTCCAGCTTGTCACTACAGGTCACTTCACATCAGCCCTGCTTGTCACGGCAGGTCACTTCACATCAGCCCTGCTTGTCACGGCAGGTTACTCTATTGTTCAGTCACCCAAGCAGTACTTACAGCTGTCAAGCCATTCGTTATGAAAAGGTGTTTTCTATAATTGTACTACGCTCTCTGGTTATAACCAATTTCAAAACAAAAGATGTGAACGTTACTTTGGGAAACTAAACGAGTAAATAGGACAGTAAATTCGATTCATGTTGTTGACAGCCGACCATGGTATACAGTGCCTTCAATAAGCAAATTTCTTAATTTCACTGACTATCATTGTGTGAACCAAAAAGCACCTGTTAAACATTTTCATTTAATGGATTCGTATTTACTTTTCGTGTTGCTTCTTACTTACATAGCCAATGTCCTCCCTTGTTACTTACATACACAGTGTCTTCTCTTGTAGCACATGGACCCACGGGATGTGCTGGTGTCACGTCACTATTTCTGAGGTTGACCACTTGAGGTGGAAGCCATTGTTTGGCGACAAAGTTAGCGCCTAGATCTCTGTACACACCATTCGGGTGCTTAAAAGGACAATGTTACAATTGGGGGACTTTTTGTATTTTTAGCATAATTTACTTCAAGCGTCTATAAACCCACTTTCCATCACGAAAACCGGCTTTAGATTTAGATTACTTTCAGTCTTAAAATTGGTCGTAAATTGAAGTCAAATAAGAGGTGACATCACAGTGTTCGCATCAAGTGACTTGCTCACCGTGCTTCACTCCCGGACTCTAGTAGGCTTGTTAGACTCACAGTGTTCGCTCATTGAGCTTTACTCGCGGAGTGTAGGCTTGTTACGGTAATGCTCCATGTTATTTTGGTCAAAAATAATTTCGAAATGTTCATTTTTCATTTTTCAAAACCTGCTTACTTTTACAGTACATAATGAAAAATTTACAAAATGTCTTGTTTCACGATATCTCCGCATTACCAACCATGGTAGTAATAGAATAAAAAAATTTTAATTTTCAGTTTTGTGGAGAAATTTGACAAAATGGAATTTTACTTGTTAGATATAGCGTGTCCCGAATAAATGAAAAATTACCGTAGTGCCGGTTTTATGAAAATCTACGAAAAAGATTTAAAATGCCGTTCAGAGAAGGTAAAACCAAAATTGTCTTCAAAAGCCTAATATTCCCTATCAAAAATAGTATACAACATAGGTAACATAGATAGGACTAAGAGGAGAAGACGAGGGGGTTTGAGGGGTATTTTGTACTCTTGATAGGCCTTATTTGTACATTAGCAGCAGGAGTGTCGCTCATAAGAAGGCACTCGAGCGTGTACAAATATTAGGGATCAACAAAATCATGACGTCATACGTGATGCAAATTTATGCTAAGAGTCTCTTTTGACCTTCAAATGAGGGGAACTTTGCGATCTACAGAGCCGGAGTACGGCTGTCTTCGCGGCGGGCCTTTGGTGTGTACATAGTACATATATGTCATGACTCTGCCATTGACGCCCTGGAAACCATTTGTTTAAATCGATCAATGAAATGACTTGGTGTGGTGAATGGAGTACATTGACTTTGAGTCCGGCTTTGAACATTGAATACCGGTACGGTCGCGGCAGCCCAACAAGCATCAAGATATATTTAAAGACTTGCAAACCAGCTTACGCTTTGACTGGTGTAAGGCCACGTGTTGTAGAACGAAGAAATGCTGGTTTCAGATTGACAGCTACCAAGGCCTCTTCCAACGCCAAACCTTGACGGACGAATTTTGATATTTGCGCAGGAGTAATAAGTGCTGCAGTTGTTGCGCGACGGCGATTGTTGGACGCACGGCTCTTCTGTAAAGACAAACGATTAACTTACGCAATGCCACTCCGGACGAAGGATAGAACTTGAACCCATCTTACACGGGAGATAGAACCATCACATTGACCCACTCTTTGCAAAACACTTCTAGGCCACCCGTAGTGACAAGAAGCTAGCACACTCACGACTGGAAGGAATTAAGTTAAATTGGTTAAAAACCAGCCTTCCAATCAGTAGCACTTGGACCTCGCCAAATCGCAAGACTCCGCGAGATTGCGCGAGATATTGCATTGAATGAGAACACCTGACTTTGGCTAGATTTTAGCTAGGTCCTAGCGTAGGTCCTAGCGTTACTGAACGCTAGCCTGCAGTTGTATGTCGAATAAACTAACATTTGATTTTAGATCACGTTTCGTTATTATGTTTGTCTCGAAGTCTCGATTTGCTCCCTGGTCGAGTGAGAAGGCGTTTCTGGGCTTAGAAATAACTCATAGTTCTTTATTATTGCTCGATACTATGACCAGCACAACAAACTTCACGGAGTGTCATTCAGCTTGTTACGAAGAGTCTGCTCTCGAGCACTAACAAACTGTGGCGAGATCTTCCCAATGCGAGGGTTGATTTCTAATCTAACCAACGAACAAGCTGAGACCAGGGGTTTTGTAACCTATAGTGGTGTTAATCAAAAGTTAGCTTTTGATCGAAGAATTTGGATAACGCCTTATAGGTGATCTCGTCCTAGACTCTATCTTTTGAATCCAAATAAACCCTTCAAAGTGGTCATAAATGTTTGAATTCGCTTACCAACAATTTTGGTGTGATATTTTAAGCATTCTATCTTCACTTTGTGTACTTTTGATCAAGAAATAAACGCAGAAAGTAAAAAATGTGATTGACTGCATCATCGACCAACTGAGTATTTTTGGGCCTAAACACGTCTTTTGACGACGACGGAAATTGTGGAAGTCCATAGACAAACTGTTCTATTAAGCAAAATAACTTCAACAGACACATGAACTTAAATTATTCAGTTGAATCATTAGATTGACACAACTGATGTACAGGCAGACTAGATATACATGTATTTTAGTTAGGCGATCAGCTACTCACGGGCGTCGTTGTATTTATCTGTCATAACGCTTATCAATTGTAAATAGCAGTCATTGCATTCGATGTCTGGAATAATAACGGTGATGTGAGATGTACTGTCTTTACATCGGCCGATCGGATATCCGTTTATCTGAAGAGAACAAGTACACTTTAGTGATGCGTGTACTGTATACCCAGTAGTTACATGGGTCAACTTTGAATTTCAAAGTCTTAAAAATGAAGAAGCACAGTTTTCAAATTGGATGTATTGTTCACAGGAATAAGAAGAGTTAAGTAAGCCTAGTGTTAATAGACTGTAGGGCAAGCCCAGACCAAGCAGATTTTCTTACGTCAAGTGGTGGGATGATTGGATATCCCAAAAACCTCTACCCAAGATTGAGCGCACATCAGTCCCATCTATCAGCAAAAAGTTCACTGCTTGATTGGAAGCATCTGCGGTAGATTCACCGAACACATTACGTAGATCTAACTCAATGTTCACAAAGATTACAATGTTTATGTAGAAGACGCTATATTAAGGAACGTGTTGACTTACTTTACAAGTGGTAAAGAAGTTTGCGAAGCTAATCTTAGCCGCATTATTGTGTGGGATATGATCAAGGAGAGTGCAGAATGTTGAATCGTCGCCTCTCTTCAGTAGTCGAATGGAGGTTGGCGCATCTGAAAGTCAATAATTTGCTTTAAGTGCACCTTCCTTATTCTTAGAATAACGTTGTTTTCTCAAAACTCTCTATTACTATTTTAAAGCACCCACCGGGAACATATCAGACATTTCCAAAACCCCAAACTGTACCTCAGACATATTTCATATCGAGCAAGTACCGCGCCGCTTGGCAAACTTCAACCATAACCTCAAAGAGACTTGGTAAGGAAACGGTTGAAAACGACGGGTTCAACCTACCAGGTCTCAAAAGTAATGCATATGACGCCATTCTCAATCCTTTGTCTGCCAATTGATGCACAATTAACCCTTGTTTAAGCCTATTACAGCATTGGTATACTCATTGGCTGCTGCTCGTCGACTTCTTCTGATTTTGAGAGTATCATGGTTTTCTAATAATGAAGTTCATACACAGACATAAAACAACTCTGAGCTGAGGCAATACTTGACGAGTACGGGCGTGATTAGAATGTTTGTGGACAGCAGAACCCACTTCTGCTTCTACGTCACCTCTTACTCGTGTTGTCTTAGGAAGTACTTGAATACTACTACCGCTGTCACGTTGTTCACTGTTGTCGCAGCTTCCGCTGCCCACTGAGTGTTGCGCCTCCCGACGATCACATTATGTATATGATCACATTACGCTATTCTAGAGGTGGTCTGTAATAGCTGCCAACCCTTTAAAATTATTACCATTAGTTGAATCACTAAGACCTCTCTTGTGATTGTCTATACTTGAGTTATCTTGGTAAATATTGTCAAAGACTTTGATTTTAGACCAAAGTCGAACAAATGTGTATCATTATAGTCATCATGTGTTCCATCGGTCGGGTATCAGGTCATTTTATTAACACAATTAATAAGTTCCAACAGTTCTAATGTGCCATTCTGGCTTGTCAATGCATAAGAAATCATATTAAATGGCAGGAAAACATCAAGATTCAACTTTCTATACATGGTCTAGGCAAAAGGACCTTAGTATAGAAAACTATCCCACTGTTTGAGTCAACACATAGTGTCAGTACATACATGCATACATACATGCATACATACATGCATACATACATGCATGCATACATGCATGCATACATGCATGCATACATATACAAACTCGATTTACAGTGAGTAGTGAACAGGTGTGTGTTATGTATTTTAAATTTCCTTACCACGTTATTGGAAGATAACAATCCATTACCTGTATGAAAAAAGGTCTCCTCAAACCTAAGAGTCATAGGACCTGGTTTCACCTCCGTGAACATGTTCTCAGTTCCGGTGTAACCTACGTCTCCACATGGGCCCTACAAACGAAGAAGAGCCTAGGTCTAAAAATTTATCCAATAGCATGATTTCAGAACTCTACGGTAAACATTTTGTTACTGATTTGCATTATGAATTCAACCAGCTATCGCGGGCTCAAACGTCTGCAGAACTTGTTTGATTTTGGAATCCACATGTTCTTTACGTCAATAGTGTGCGCGAAAATCACACACGGTCACTCAACATTATCTTCACCAATTCTCCAGCATTTACGCACTTTCTTCGTTTGCATTCGCATGAAATAAAATTACTATTGAATAAGCTCCAAAATTCCCCATTCTTGCAAATCCTAACCGTCTCTTTCCTTATATGATCCAAAGGCGTCGCACTGATTTGACGGTAACCCGTAGCCTTTGGCTACACGCTTTTGTCAAACAGTCATTACAAAAGAAATTATTTCACGCTGTAATGAAATTTAATAATTTTACAGAAAGAAATGTTGTATGTAAATCTATATGGTACATGTTCCCAGATTGATGCAAAATGCGGTTAGCTGTTCACAGCACTCTGCAACACTGCATGCACGTTGAAAGCTTTTATGTTGATTCGTCTCCTTAGGAAAAACCAACTCACCGTTTTAAATCCAGAGTTAGGATGCTGCGGACTTGGACATACGAATCTTGCATGGCCGCTGACTTGAACAAGGGCGTGCACAGTCAGAAGCACGACCTTAACGAGAGCCGTCATTGTTTTTGTCTGGAAGGCTTCGACTGACAACCTTGAAGACGCTGCGTCATGCTGTAGTGGGCTGATCTTGTGGACACTTGTGTAATCAAAGTTTTGTTGACCTGAGATTTCCCACACGAGATAATGAAGCATTTGAAAGGGATTGATTGACAACGGAGCGATTTTCGTCTGATGATGGGTGTTGCTATTTCATATGAATCTCTTTCGGACCACCGTTGTTTCATATTTCTTTTGGCTGGACCATAACGGTATGAATATTGCTATTTGTCAATTCCTGAAACTCATTCCACCACCCATACGTCTATCGGCAAATAATAGGCTTTCGTTAATATGTTAAGGATGTTTTTCACTCGAATGTTTCATGAATATGCACACGCGCTTATGATCCACTTGTACACTGTATAAGCGCAGTCGTATATCCGTCGGCAGAATCGACTCATCTTTTGGAGTTAAAATAATTCTCCCATGATACTGACCGCTCATATCTTCATTTTATCCCCGGTATGTTCTTGATTGCAAGCCACTAGTAGCACTTCTAGTATTTTTCTTTCTTCAGTATTCTGAGGTCTCATTTATTTTTGAATAACGTAAAATATATATAACCAGCACTGGATTGCTTAATTATCCGCTGAATAAGTTTGATTGTTGCATGACGTCGGGTGCGTTGTTCAACAATAACAACGTGGCGCGTGATAATGCGACGTCATTGTTGCTATGAAGCGTATAACTTTTATGCAGCTGGACCCTGAATGGAAACCTACATCAAGGCACAGTGTGTGATCAGTGGCATGTATGAATCGCATGGAATTGGTTTTTAGTGGCACCTCGAATGTATGAGCTAGCTCGTGTTGGGGGATCCTGTTTTGGTTTCTGCCGGACCCATTTCAGAGTGCAGATTTGTCTCTCATGGGTCATTTGATATTTAGTGCGGTACTACTGTCCGTTTTAATCTAGCTCTGTGCCGCTGGGTCTTTGTTTTCTTACTCTTTGTGAACGCAGTGCCTGTAACTCGCATTTATTCCTAAGTTTATGCAATCATTTTGAATTACAAAACATGAAACCTAGGGAACCGGTGGGACAGTTAAATTTGGACATCGTCAATGTATACTTGACATTTGAAGTAGTAGCCCGTTGTAGGGGGCCACGACCCAAAATATGGGTACACATCACATGTCTAACCACAAAAAGCAAGTGAAAGAGTTACTTTTTCAGGCAAGCAATGCGTTGCGCGCTTTGGTTGTTTTTGTCCGTTTTAGGTGGCACGAGGCGCTTTTTTCTTTGACGATTTCGCTGGGGTATGTTTCAGAAAATCGTGCTGTAAGTCATTTTTTCTGTGACTGTTAATTTAGGTACACAGCAACTGAAAAAAAATGTATAAATCACGTCATTTTAAATCTCCATATCGCTCCGTTATATCCACTTCGACTTGTATGGATTTTGGCTCCTTTAAACACTCCACCATGCTTTATTTTTGAAGTTCGTTAACGACAACGCGTACCAGGATTTTAAGGTTCGTGCCCTCCCCTCGAGTTTTAGTTGGCAATTTTGACATGAAGATGATTGTGATATTTTGCGTTCCATGACGAGAATTCCATCAAGGCAGGTTTTGCCTAATTAAGCTTTTCATTCATTTTTGTACCGTGTATGGTCGTAGGCAAAATATGATACCATCAAGATTTTAGTCTAGATGTTTCCA
Source organism: Phoronis australis (assembly GCA_002633005.1). Classification (NCBI taxonomy): domain Eukaryota; kingdom Metazoa; phylum Phoronida; family Phoronidae; genus Phoronis; species Phoronis australis. Next base: position 309,624 of record NMRA01000516.1, read on the forward strand.
AACTGGGTTTTTGGCCATAACATTTATAGGAATCTGATTATGAGAGCGCAAGAGAAAACGAACATATTTGCGACGTTTCGTTTACTCAATGTAAATGAGCCTAAATGTCAGAAAATATTTGTTTTTTCTTTCTCGCTTATGATGATTTTCAAGGGTTTCCGTTATTCAGTTTCGGCAAGGTCGTCGCTTTCTCGCAAAGCTACCGATTGGATAATCAACTACGCACTTATTTGCTTTTCATTTTAAGGTTGATCATCGTCAATACACCTCCAAAATCGCGCATCGTTTTTGCGCAAACTACATTGAGATTTAAGTCTCCCGAAAAAAGTTGACGATCGGATAGTGTTTAAAAGTATAATTCTAAATTTCTCCAGTTAGTGCACCAATGAAGTAAACGAAAGTAGTTCTGCTTGTCGCGTCAGCTGTTGGTATCATTATCTCGATTTATGACCCACAACGCATGACTGGACAAAGCCTTTTCAAATTAGTGTAGATAAGCCGGTGGAGAGTGAGACCCCTGAGGTCCCAATCGAGTCCTCACCACAATTCCACGTAAGGTCTCCAGGAGTCACACCCAGAGTGCAGGCCCACGGCAGACGTCCATTTCTATATTAAGGTGGACTCTAAGTTCTCCTATGGTCAGATGTTGGTACCTCGTTCATCTATGCTAAGTTTTCTGGATTGCCGATCCAATAGGCCTACAGAGAATCTGTTGACGATGCCACAGAAGCATACATCATAGATCTGCCATCTACTGCGAACTTCAATGACGAAATTTGGATTGAGTTGGAAATTCGAATTCCATCATGGAGTACCCGCAAAGCGGGAACAACCGTCGTTGAATGAGTATGATCGAGACTTTTCCAAATATCAATTTTATGTTAACAATAAGGTGCACAAGCCCAGTAGAGAACCTCAAAGAAGAACGCAAGCGCCCTGAGACAGTTGAGAAACTTCAAATGAATTTTCTGGACTGAAGGAGTTAACTTTGGCAAAATCGCCACGCTCTTACCTTGGAAGAAACCGAGAAAAGATGGACGTTTGTGTCGTGTTTGACTAAAAAATCACCCTCTCGCCGGTTCTCCGAAGGCCGGCACAGGTTAGTCATCTCGTCCCATTTTACTTTTTTATAATTAGTCAAAAAGTTGGGGCAGATCCTCAGTCAAATAGATAGTCCTTTCTGCAGGTCTTCCTCACCTGTTCATGTTCACGGAAAACTTTTTCGACATGAGAGACAGTTCTGCATATCTATCGAAACGCCAGCCTTGGAAAAATGATGACACACATTAAAAACATTAGTGAATGTATCCCAGTACTTCCTTCTGCCATGTCAAAC
>NMRA01000517.1:0-17609 GCA_002633005.1 Phoronis australis
TCCATACCCCACCGTTTACCTTAACCACTGGGGTTAGGACCAATCTTATTTAGTGGGAATGTTCATAGCATGTTTTCAGATTTTCACTGAAGCCATTTTCGGCCAAATTTGGCACTCTGTAGCAGCCATGACGCACCTTTCCTGAAATTGACTTTGTAATAATTTGTTTAGTCATTCCCAACCTGTTCATAATCTAAAATAAAAAATCTTGCCTCTAATGTAGTTTTTGCGTACGAAGCATTACACGAACTGCACTTCGTCCTTTTGCATGTTCTCAGTTGCCTCTGCTGCCAATAGGGGGCTCTTGGAACATATAATTAGTTTGCGAAACACGACATGAAAACCTTGTATTTTGGAGAAAAGGCAGACATCATTATTAATTTCCATTCTCTGAAAACGGCATTGATGATGATTGCTTATTACAAAAAATATGTATCATAAATCAACTGGCATGCGTGGTTCTAGATGATAGATGGCGCTGCTTTTGTTTACTTGGAGACTGAAGACGCATCTAGAAAAAGAGCAGTAACACGAGGACCTTGCTATAATTCAAGACTTTGTGAGACATTGCTCTGCATTTTAAATGAGAACACATGGTTTTGGATAAATTTTAGAGAGGTTCTAGTGTTTCTGAACTCACCCATGCCTTGTTTTCTATCTGCCTTGTTCATGCCACAGGCAAAGGCAGGCACCCAATTTGGATATGGCCCCCTAGTTTTCAGTGCAAAAAATCATTCAACTTGTCGATAGTCATTGTAACTTTGGGTTCATATTGTAATGTCCCTGCTGGTTTCTACAAATTTTAGTCGCCACCAGTCACCAGAAATCTGGTGTTCCCCCCACACACCGGGCACCCAAACGCTGAATATTTCTGCCAGTGTGATCATCAGTTGTATAAAAAGGTACACATTCACAGTCAATAGAAAATAATTCACGAGAGACAATGGCTCATTCATGACAGACATGAAGTAAACAGAAGTAACCGTCCCAACTTCATATATCACACATCTGGTATGCTACAAAGCTAGGCCAAACGTTGAGCTCATTTACCACTTCATTCAGTAAATCTGACGATATAACAGCATCTTCAGCAGAAATTGCATCGTCATAAACATTGCTGCAGACAACCTCGAAAAAATCCACCAATATGCGATTCACTTAATTAATATCACAGGTAAACGCTTTACCAGTGGGTTCTCGTAATGGCACTTCCGAGGGTGAACATTTTTACCTGACTTATCTCCTTCATCGAATATGTTCGTCAGAAAGTTCTTAACCTTTGCTGAAAATCTTGTTGACACTTTACCTTTTTTCAATGCCTAACCTATTTCTTCAGCATTCGTCTCATCCAAATAGTACTCTGATGACGCTCCGGTTTTTGCATCTGAAACCATTTCTGACAACTGTCGTGCGATGTGGTCATACGTGGTTTCCCTCTGTAAATGTTCAGTGTGGTTACCCACATCCAAATGCTGACCTAGTTCTGCGTCTGTAGCAAAATAATTCGAGTAACCTTGCTGGGTACAAGGGAACTTTGTTGGGGCTCTTCACTAGATACTCTTGGTGTTGAAAATCCGCCATGTCTAGAGATGTTAGAGTATTTTAGAGATATAGGTTTCCCATTTCCTCAGTATTTGTACGGAACTTGCCGTCACCTACATGGAATGATTTCCACACGCGAATTCCTTGGGTGGAATAGTGGGAATTTGGGAATGTGCTTATACCAGGAACTGAGTATTTTGGAAAAGACTTTGTTGCATTGACTGAACATGCATACACATAACATCCCTTCGCACGGCCTCTGGAAAGTAATGCTTCTTTTAAATCCAGAAACTTTATGACATTGTTACCTTCGGCTACAAAGTACTTTGCATGTTGTTTGAGTGGAGCGATCTTGCGATTTCAGAGATCCTGTCCATTCTGACTTTCACTAAAGTCATATCTCGAAACAGAAGTGCCGGTAGAATTTGACAAGGCTGCTACGTTCATGAGGAGAGGAGCAGAGTGGTAACATCCAGCATTACCTGACTCTTCCATGACTGGTCCTGTTCAGTCAAAAATTCACCGACTCTGGGTAGTACGAGTGCGTACTCTGGCACAGGCCTTGCTTTGTGAGGTAGTTTCCTGTATCTCAAATGTTCAGTTGTGTCTTTGACATAACTCACTAAAGCACAAAGCTTTTGTCATCGGATTTTTTGCAGAATAAACTCTAAAGGAACATGAAGGCCCATCGACATTGTTCACCATTTTGTCTTTTTAAAATGCACTTGCTTCTCTCAAAACCAGTCATTACAAATATCAATTCTTACTCGTTTAATCTTCAAGGCATTTATTTCCATTTAAAATTTCTAGAGTGTTTAAATTAACCTGATAATGTAAAAGAAATGAAAGAATACAAGAGGGTTACACGTACATTTTTTATATATCCTCAAGCTTAACCTCAACTGACTCCCTCAGTGGGCAAAGCTCATCGGGTTCAGGTTTGATACTAGCCGCATAATAAACCCGGAAAACATCTTGTTTTCATTTGAAAGAGTTTAGACTTGGTTTCTATAACTATTTAAAGCAGACTTCTTGCCTAAAAGTTTGTTCAAATGGTCTGTAAACTCTGCTCGTCATTTCCAAACTATGAAAATAGACAGTTTTGCAAGACAATTTTCACTAAGGTGCAAAGTTGAGGCAAGATTTTTTATTGCTCAGTCATCAAGACTAACTCTTTAACTGTATGTTCAAAACGTCACAGAAGGCTACAAGGTGTTTTATGGCAGTAAGAAGGTCACAAAAATGGCCACTAAAATTAGCCCCAAAAAGTGGTCTGAGGATTATCTCCCCTGTCTAGCACAAAACTGTCAGATTTTAATGAATGGCACAGAATTATGTACAGTATGCGTTGGTTATTTCAGCCACCAAAATATAGCTTTTGATCTATTTTGTATGTTACTCATTTTTGTTGCTGAAAACATGCGATTTTTGAGACGGCTAATATGCCCAATTGTGCCAATTTGTGTTATCATGCTCCAGCGGTGAAATTAGGGGTCATTGAGTGCACAAAATTTGGCACTTGGGCTTATGTTAGGATACCTACCCATATACAAAAAAATGAAGTTGTTTTAAATTTTGACGTATAGACTGATTTTTGAAAATCTACTGGTTTTTATATTGACTGTCCCTTAATTTTTGATGTAGAAGACCAAGCTGGCTTAAAGCATGTTTTATATCTATTGTATTTTATCCCCTATAAATGAAGTTTATTACTATTATTATTATTATTATTATTATTATTATTATTATTATCATCATCATCTTACTATTATTATCGTCATCGTCATCTCCATACCCATTTATCTTTTCAGTCAATTTCGCTCTTGCAAGCGTTTTCATTGAGATATTTTCCGTATTGGCACTCTCACATTGCTTATACCGTATTCGCCGTAATATTAGCGCCCTGAGTGCTTATTAAAAATCACTCCGGGAGGGGGCGCTTATTGTAGCCTAAAGCAGTCAAAACCCGGTCTACGAAACGGATGAAATCGAAAGCTAGGATTCATCAAATTTACGCTCTGCGAGGTATCTGTAACCTATGACATACTTTCCACAAAACTGTGGTGCATTGTTATGAAACTTCATTGTTAAATTAGGATCCTTTATCAGAAAATTGTGGAAATCCCAGGGCGAAAACTCACAGACAAATACATTGCTGTACCTGAGTGTTAAAAATGAATTTTGTGTTTATGTGGAATGTGAGACTTATTACGCTCATGGTCTGTCTGCTTTGACAGGAATCCTACTCAACACAAATTCATGAGCTTGTTGTACGATCCACATGAATCTCTTACGAAGTTCATACACTTGGCCATGAGGAGAGAGTGGCTTTGTGTGACACTACACCAGATCTGATATACTTGTTTTTTACCTTGTGTACCCAGTAATTTGTTTTGTACGATGAATATTTACAGTCATCCAGTTCAGTAATCATATGTAGGAAAATAAATTATTTACTGGACTTATGGTTTATTGAGATGGCGTCCTCCTCTCGAGGACTTCATCAGGCCAATGAGGTGTCACGTGACGAGTCATGTGATCCACAGCACAGTTTGCTCGGGATACTCTTTATAAGTGCCCTATCCCACATCCTTAGCAACAGAAACCTCAGTCCCCGTCTGTTTAGGCTAGGATTCTCAACTCTTTCATAAATTTCTTCCTTGACACCTCTCCTGAACCAATCTTCCTCTCTATCCAGAATCATGACATCATCCAGGGAGAAAGAGTGGTCTGTGGCGCCTATATGACTAAAAAAAACGTAGAATCATAGCAGTCCCCATAACTGGACCTATGATGTTAGTAGTATAGTAAGTCATTTAGGAGTCTTACTTTGCGGGTCTCGGTCAAAGGTCATCTATGTGAAAGGAGGTCANTGCCTCTCACATATAAATAGAGTGCACCAAACACACCCAATATACATAGTATATGCACATTAAGTTCCTCCTGTGGTCTGATGGGTTCCATCATTTATAGAATATTTGAGGGTATGGTGTACTAAACACGGTTTCTTGGGCACACCCTATTGATAGACAATGTGTGTGCTTAACTGTATTCTCCTGGCTACCACACATAACCTGTTTAATGTTATTGCCTCACTTGCTCACTTATTTGGTTATGTCATTCAATAAGGTCTCTTTTCAACAGAAAAGTACACTGAGGTACATGTATATTTTTGATAAACGCTATTTGAATAAGGTGAAATTTTCACAAAAACATTCTAGTAGGCTGTTATTTAACTGATGACAAATGATAAGTCGGCAAACGTAAGTGACATAAATACTTGCCATGGGTTAAAGTGTGCAAATTTTCTGTGGGGAACTCCCAACAATTAATTTGAGTATACTGCCTTGTGTTTAACAAAGGTAACACATAAGCTGCACACATTTAAGCAAGACATTTGGTGCCTTAAGGGCAGCATCTTCATCACTATTGCTCTCAAATTTGTTGTTCTTTGTTTACAGAGTCACGATTTTCTGAAAATATTTCAAATGGCTAATGTTGATGTGGCGAGTTGGTTTGCCGAGGTGATGGCAACAACAGAGAGCCCTCTTGTGGACAGTCTACCAAACACCCCCAGGCACACCATTTGGTTCATCAAGATAGTAGGAGGTGCACAGCTGTTGGATTCCAATAGATCGCCCAATCAAATGCCAGCCTGCTGGTGAATCCAGGTCAAAGATTGAAAGATTGATGGGAAATCAGTCAAAGGCCGTGTGCAGTGTGGTGGTCAGATACCTGTGTGCAATAAAGACCAACATAGGACAGATCCATGTTGGTATACCGGGGTGACACCTAGTGAATCTGTAGAGACATGCCAATGACAGTGTGTATTCGTGCAAATAACCGATATTCACTGCAGCCTCTACTGTTGACCCTGCACAGCTGCATTGTCCAATTCTGGCTCTATCAGTTTACTCTTGTGCCAACACTTGACGTCCATGGAGTTAAACTTACAGGACACAAATCGTCTCGACTAAACTGTTGAACTGAACTGATTCTTAAACTGACCATTGCATTACCACTGGAAATGTCTTGATGTACATGTGTGTGAGACTCTGTTGCAGTGGCAGATCTACGTTTTCAGTAACAAGGTGTTTAGGATTCGCGCGAATCGGAGGCGTGTAGTCCCGAACGGGAGAGGGGGGGGTTGGATGGGGTTTTCCTCTCTCTGTACGATTCTTTCCCCTGTAGATCCGCCCCAGTGATGTAACTGCTACTACTAACCAGTGTGTGACACTCAGCCTGTCTCACTGTGGTGTGTGTGACACTCAGCCTGTCTCACTGTGGTGTGTGTGACACTCAGCCTGTCTCACTGTGGTGTGTGTGACACTCAGCCTGTCTCACTGTGGTGTGTGTGACACTCAGCCTGTCTCACTGTGGTGTGTGTGACACTCAGCCTGTCTCACTGTGGTGTGTGTGACACTCAGCCTGTCTCACTGTGGTGTGTGTGACACTCAGCCTGTCTCACTGTGGTGTGTGTGACACTCAGCCTGTCTCACTGTGGTGTGTGTGACACTCAGCCTGTCTCACTGTGGTGTGTGTGACACTCAGCCTGTCTCACTGTGGTGTGTGTGACACTCAGCCTGTCTCACTGTGGTGTGTGTGACACTCAGCCTGTCTCACTGTGGTGTGTGTGACACTCAGCCTGTCTCACTGTGGTGTGTGTGACACTCAGCCTGTCTCACTGTGGTGTGTGTGACACTCAGCCTGTCTCACTGTGGTGTGTGTGACACTCAGCCTGTCTCACTGTGGTGTGTGTGACACTCAGCCTGTCTCACTGTGGTGTGTGTGACACTCAGCCTGTCTCACTGTGGTGTGTGTGACACTCAGCCTGTCTCACTGTGGTGTGTGTGACACTCAGCCTGTCTCACTGTGGTGTGTGTGACACTCAGCCTGTCTCACTGTGGTGTGTGTGACACTCAGCCTGTCTCACTGTGGTGTGTGTGACACTCAGCCTGTCTCACTGTGGTGTATGTGACACTCAGTTCAACAACAGTTACTTGCTGTTTTATTCTGAACAAGATGACATCTGCCTGACATGTAATATGCAAGTCTAGTTAAGCCATAAATTCTGGTACAGTGATAAGTTGAGCACTGGTGATAAAGTCTGGTGGAGTGGTAGTTTTGTGAATCAAACAAACAATTCAGTACTCCTCTGTGTCACCATATGGGCTCAATTGATTGGTTGCTATGGCAAGATCAATTTCTCACCATACATGCTGGCAAGTTTGTGCCACTTTATGGGTTCCCATGACAACATCAGTTTCTCATTCTATCTCATAGTAAATAATCTTATTGGAGCATGAGCAAGGAGGCTGAGTTTACTGTATGGTGCTGTATGGCTGAGTTCACTGTATGGTACTATACCCAGTTCACTGTATTGTGCAATCATTTGAGAGGACATCTTTTCTCTCTGGGTAAACCTTGTGGTCTTATGGAACTTCTGTTTAATGACATGTAGAGAGTTGCGTAAGTCTGAGCTTTCCACCGATCTCTTGTTAAATTGGTGAATGTAAATTAAATTTTACTTGCAAATGTTTTGCAGTGTTGTGTTGATCTATCCTTATTTTCAAAACGAAGTGGTAACCGTTTTTAATGTATTTTTGTTAAGTCACTGTAGTCTATTGAAATATTGATTTTACCTAACTAGCATCAGAGTCCATCTTGGGCTCTTTACTGGCAGTGGTCTCTGTGTCACCTGGTCACCTATGGGTGGTGCCTGGCAGTTGTTGCATGTATCTGAATTTTCACTCCAGCCATTATTTTCAAAACTAAAAGATCAGTTGTAATATGCTTTTAAATATCTGAAAACTTAGTTACTGAAGAAAATGACCAACTTCAGGAACAGACTAGAATCAAAGATTTTTTATGTGATAATGATCATTCTGCATGCTCTGTACCAGACCAAATGACCAGTCTTACTGCATGCTCTATGCCAGACCTAATGTCTCTTAAGGAGGTTGGCCCTTTTAGACTTAACGTGGCACATTTATGGGTTGGCGATCTGTCGTAAAACCTGTCAAACATGTTTGAGAACTAGGTGGGAACGTGCTTCAAATCGTTCAACACCCTACGGAATGTTTTGGTCCATCAAAAGACAAGTGGGACGACAACGAACTCCCAAATGCAAGCTGATAGATATGACCAAGTGCCCTAGTTTTCAGCGAAATCTATTGGTAAGACCCGCACTCGGAATTTATGAACCTGATTTTCTAGAGAAAACAAAGCCACAAAATCAGAGTTGAACAAAGAGAGTGGTTACAGTCACCAGTTTAGCCACTGCATGCAGTCACTGTCAACTGGTGACCACGTGACATGCTAGAGGTTGTGTCCCGAGGAAGAGCCTAAGGTGGGCCCAAAGTTAGGTTCTCAAATTTAACCACCACTAGGGCTCGATATGTAAGGATCAACGGCACCAGTTAACAGTCATTATTTTCATGACCAAACCTCAAAGGGTTAAACCGATCAGCGCCATCTTGGGGGTAGGGGACGAGGCTAATTGTCGGGATGCCCACTACGAAGTCTGACTGGATTTTGTGTTTGACCTGTTGCTAGGTACTTAAACTACACGGTCAACGGACTCACTAACACGGGCACGGACCCATGAACACGACTCACGGACCTGCAAGCACCGTCCACTGGCTCACAAACACGGGAATTAACGGACTCGCAAAACACGATTCACGCACCCAAATCATGTACACGGGACTCATATTCACGAGGAAACACAGTTAACGGACCGCCAAACACGGGTCACGGACTCATCGGCTTCCTGGGTCAGCTGACATCTTCATTTTGTCCGTAAACCGTGTTTGGCGGTCCGTTAACCGCGTTTCCTCTTGAATATGAGTCCATGTCCCGTGTCATTTTGCCCGTTCCCGTGTTTGTGAGTCAGTGGACGGTGTTTGCAGGTCCGTAAGTCGTGTTTATGAGCCGTTGACCGTGTAGTTTAGGTACCTTGTGTTGTCGCTATGGCTCAGTGCCAGTCGTTCTGTACGGATAGTATACTGGGTACGTGATGTCAATGTGCAGGTAACATTAAATTTGCGGGTGGATTAAACTATTGCAGTACCTCCTAGTGACCATTCTGTTCTTGTCGAGGGCTTGTAAAATGCTCTTTGGGGCAGATCGTTTCTAAAGAATGGATTGAAGAATTCCATTGAAGTTTACACACTGCAAGAAGTTTTTGCATTCCCAAAGCTCTTCGTTATCAAAGCTTTGATTGATGATATAATCTCTTATTTTCAAGTTTGGTGTTTTCCATAAGCTCGCTCATGGCGACGTTTCGAGTTTCGTTCCTCGTCCTCGGAGTCCCGTCGTCATTTTTCGTGAGACGAGTCGTGGCTGTGCCAGAAACATCCTTGGAATTTGAACACTTTGTGCGACTGACGACAGAAACCGTCCACTGGAATACGACGTACGCTGACCCACCCTTTTTTCAACCCCGTTGAACTGATGACGGATACTGATTCCTCGTTGCCACACTACGTAATCCAGCCAAGCCGTTGCCCGGGCCTTTCGCGCCTTAGGGTGGGAAAATTCTCGTTGGAAATTGTTTTCTTGCCTACGACGAATAAACGGTTCAGTCGGTTGCTCGTTCATGATACTGCGAAGGTAAAGGGCATTTACGTCGAAACCCAAAATCTTTGAGACGGTCTTTGGTATTTTTCCGCTTTCTCCATATCCCTCTGGCGTATAAACGTCTTTCCCTTTTCGTGGTATCCGTGGAAAACAATACTAGGACCTCCGACGATATTCTGTTTAAAGCTATAATACAAGTCTTTGTAATTTTCCTCAAAGAGCGTAAAGAAAACGTTACCGACATTTTTGAAGAGAATTTTCAGGGTCAGTCCGGGCACGCTTATGCCATCCTTGAAGAGGTCGACGCCCTTTTCCCTGTAGAATGCCGCCATGGTATCGACGGCTTCCAGCATGGGTCCGGTGTCTTTGTTATTGTACCATACCAAAAAGTCTTTCAGCTAGACTCTTCATGTTGTTGTCTTTCCATGCCCTCTGACAGAGGGCGTAATCGTCGTCACTTATCCCTCCCCTTTCAAATTGCTGTAAAAAGCCGTTTGCGGTGGTAAAACTGTTTCCTCTAGTTTACCCAAGTTATCTATGTACTCGTAGGGAAAGAAACCTTTCTCTTCGGTCGTCTCGTACGCTTTCAAAAATTTTGCGTAGCTACAACCCGGGGCCAAGTAATTGACAATGTCAAGAAATTTAAGTTGGTCTGTTGTTAAGCACATAAAATTATTGTTGCGCTTAATCACGAACATCAATTCTTGCATGGATAAAAGTATTGGAAAAAACTTCTTCTTCATTGTATTCAGGTCGTAATTTCCCGAATTGAAACCAACCGTCGGCATCTGTTTGAGGTAACGATCAACTCGGTGGCCTCAGGTCTAGCAGGAAGTGACGAGGAGGTTTATCTTCGATTTCCCCGTCTACGTCTACGTCATCTACCTCGACGTTGTCTGTTACATGTACATCCACTCGAACCCTTTCTTGAATTTCTTCAAAGACCCACGCAAACTTCTCTCTCAGTAGGCGGTATGCCTGGTCACTAACNATACCAAAAAGTCTTTCAGCTAGACTCTTCATGTTGTTGTCTTTCCATGCCCTCTGACAGAGGGCGTAATCGTCGTCGCTTATCCCCTCCCCTTTCAAATTGCTGTAAAAAGCCGTTTGCGGTGGTAAAACTGTTTCCTCTAGTTTACCCAAGTTATCTATGTACTCGTATAGGGAAAGAAACCTTTCTCTTCGGTCGTCTCGTACGCTTTCAAAAATTTTGCGTAGCTACAACCCGGGGCCAAGTGATTGACAATGTCGAGAAATTTAAGTTGGTCTGTTGTTAAGCACATAACATTATTGTTGCGCTTAATCACGAACATCAATTCTTGCATGGATAAAAGTGTTGGAAAAAACTTCTTCTTCATTGTATTCAGGTCGTAATTTCCCGAATTGAAACCAACCGTCGGCATCTGTTTGAGGTAACGATAAAACTCGGTGGCCTCGGGTCTAGCAGGAAGTGACGAGGAGATTTATCTTCGATTTCCCCGTCTTCGTCTACGTCATCTACCTCGACGTTGTCTGCTACATGTACATCCCCTCGAACCCTTTCTTGAATTTCTTCAAAGACCCACGCAAACTTCTCTCTCAGTAGGCGGTATGCCTGGTCACTAACGACGACAAGATGTTGAATCATTTTTCTCACCACTTCTTTGGGGTCACCGTTAGATAGAAAACACTTCGGATCTTCAAACCCGTCGACGATACTGGCCACAGAAACGCTCACGATCTCGTGTTCTCTCTCCCAGGTTAGTTTAGGACTGGCTTCTAGTGGCCTCCACTGGCGTCCGCTGGCCTCCACTTGCCTCTACTGGCCAGTGGCCTCCACTGGCCTTCATTGACCTCCACTGGCCTCCACACTTTCCTTTCAAGGGTACAATCCTCAACAGCGGTGCGAATGTGTCTCCCACAACGACCGATTCCACGAGATCTCAGTAGACGTAGAGAGCGTAAAATCCTCGATGAACATCGACCATTTGCGTGGGGTAATAAATACCCGGATCGTCGGTATAACTCTCCCGATCGAGTCCCAACATGTCTTTTAATTTCAGACTGAACGTAATTTTAGCTCCTTTCTTGACACGCATATGAATCTTATTAGTCACGTCGTTGCAACCCATTTTATATTTTTGATCTCTTTCTGAACCCCAGGGTTCTTTAAGCATGGCGTGAACACTCTTGACGAGTTCTTTTGGGCTGTAGTAAAATACCGGAACGAGAGTCTTGAGCGCATACCCGTCGCCCTTTCCTAGTTTCGTTCTCATCCAAACTTCGCCGTGTATGTTGTAGTACTGTACGTGAAATTGAATTTCTGCAAGCCCTACCTCCCAACGTCCGTCCAGCTCTATGTCTTAAATTGCGCGAGTGTGTCGTCGGGGAAATAGTTCATGGAGCTGTTGCTCGGAAGTGTAAGATAGAACATCGATTCAGCTGTCATTCTTGTTTAAAGACGGATTAGGTAAGGCGATACCGAGTTTAGCACTAATCAGCGTCACCCAAAGAGTCTGCTTGTCGGTGCCTGTTGTCAAATTGTATAAACTCCACACTATGACGGTGAATAGAACGATCATTTGACTGAAAAAGACGATTTCCTTCTTCGGTACTTTTCGTCCGAATAACTGCCAGTTTCTCTCTGTTATATCACCAAGTCCAAAATTCTCGTCGGGTGCGTCTGTTTGGTTGGAACTCATGCTAGTGAATGAGAGCAATGGTGTAAGTATCGATTGTTACAGGTGACAAATTGACGTTCGTTAACCCACGAATTGAAGGAGTCGGGATATCCCGCCCACTTCACGAGACATTCAGTCTGCTTTTTTCTTTGACGCGTTTTGAGGACGCTCTCTACCTTGTACACGTTTCTATAGGCTACCTTTTGCACCGGATAGGGTCAATTAGTGCAAAGGTCATCTAACGTTCAAAATGTTATAACCCCTTCATTTTTCAAAGAATTCTTTTCAAGTTCATCACACTGGTGTAAGTCACCATGCCAATCGAACGTCCTATTTTACTATGCAATAGGACTAACCAATCAGAGAAATAGGTCGAAGGTCATTGAGTGCAAACTAAAATTATGAGGTAAAGACTTCAAAATTACATATCTGTTTAGTAAATGTGATTGTGAATTCTAAATTATCTGGTCATTTGGTGCACCCATGGGGTCATTAGCTGCAATTTTCTTCTGAAAGTTTGACCAATTCATCCATGTTGTATTCTAAAGTGCTTAAAGTAAAACATTTGTGATTCTTAGCATTAACCACACTTTTAATCTAGTTTAAAATTATTCCCTCATCCGAGCTCATAATGCACCGAAAGAGGTCAAGTAGTGGAAAGGTCATCAAAATATTAACATGTTATTTTTTCTGCAATTTAAAAGAATTCCTTTTCAAATTGGTTAAGGGGTTGCTGTCAGTAACTTACCATAACAATTCGTTTAATACACACGCGCAGAGTCCATTATTGTCACAGCGTGACAATAATCTTTCTAGTTACCCTGCGGGTTCAAGCGCAGAGTTTTATTGTTCTACGTATTTTATCTTCTTATTCTCATTCTTCTTTTTCCTTCCTTTTTATTTTCTTATTACTCCTACATTCATTCATTTAGAACAATAATATTCACTGTGATTGATACGATACTTAAGGGATTTATATACATTAGGATGACCTGAAACGGGTCAAGGAGTGCATTTTGTCAAAATGCTTCTTCTACAGTTTTTTAGATAGACTCTTCGAATTTTGTTAACAAGTAGGCACTAGAGATCTGCATCCGAAATTTACTTGGATTTCCAATCGGATCAAGGGAACCCAGTTTCCGGGTCAAAGGTCATTAAGTGCAAAAGTGATTTTTGAGGTAAACCTTTCATAATCACGCATATGGTTACCATTCATAAAGGAAATTCCGTTATGAGCTTTGGGTTCACTAGGTGCAATTTTGGGGTCATTAAGTGCAGTTTTCAGCAAAAGTCGCCATGTTGTCGGTGCCGCCAGAAATGAGACGAAGTCCAACGGGAATTGTGAGCATATTTATCACTTAATAAGTAACATCTGCGAGGCTGAAATTTAGTGAAAACTGTTGAATCGTGCAGAATTGTACATGTAAGTAAAGATATGTCTAACTAAATTTCACCGTTAAATGTTGGAGAAAACAATTTACACAAAGTTTTAAACTCGTATCTTATCCCGCTGTCTTACAACATGGCCGACGCGATCCAAACAAAGTGACCCAAATTTCGCCACAAAAATTGCAATAACTTTACATTGCTTGCCCCGATTTTGATATTTTTTCTATTTTTACTGAGTAGAATGCACTACCTTTCCCGATGATAGCAAGGTACTTTTTCAAATTGAAAAAAAAAATCAAAGCGAAAAAATTGGTTCGTCTCATAGCTTCGACCGCCCTACGTAAGGAACTAAACACCAATGCTATTTTAAAATAATAAGTACGCGTAATATTCCAAAAATATTCAACGACCACTAACTACAAATTATAAATATACTACATATGCAAACGAATCACGAGATATTACTAATAAAACAAAATAACGAAGACTTTTCGAGCAAGCGATAGCAATGGCGGCGTTCAGGACAAATTCCTGAACTGACAAGCCGGAAATGTGGGTACGGAAATAACCGATGACAGCCGGTAATTATACGCTCACAGAGAAGGGTCGAATACTGTTAAAAATCGCTTTAGGCCAGAAAGGCGAAAAGAATATAAAGAAAGGGTTCAAAAATAAGATTTTATTCAGTAAGTATTTTCGGATACTGGAACCACATGGGCATTTTGAGACCAGGACTTTAAGGCTGTAAAAAGACTAATTAAATCGGGTGGCATTCTCATTTAATTCCTAAGCGTCACAAATAAATTTCGCCGTCTAAAGCCTAGGAAGTATTTGTGCTCATTCAGTAATCATGAACTCCATCACGAACTATTTTTAAGAAGCTGCTGTTGTTAACACTCATTCAAGTACCGTTCCCCAGTCTTGGTGGTATAAACCATTGACAAAAAAAACCTGAAAAGCGGGCTGTTGGACGGCCACGGAAAGATCAGCCCGAGGTAGAAGTTATCTGTGAAGACCATGTCTCCTGAGTTAGAGCAACACATTGGTGACGAACGCCCGGACGAGAAGGCCCGAGGCCATTACAAACAAATATAGATACACCGCCTCGGAGAAGGAGACGTGGACGAAAACCAAAGGGAAAAACAAAGCCTGGCACCAAGTAGGGGAAAGTTACCGGTTCCGTACCAGTTATCATTATCGTACCACGTATTTTCCCGCCAAACTACGTATGCTTGCCAGCATAGATTAATAGTCTATGTTGCCAGCGACCTCAGACGGCGACAACAGAAAACCAAGCAAAATGTCGAGCAGACAACCCGGTGAAAAACGGTGAGCATTTTCCACTTTTTTGACATGTTGATGTAAATTTTAGCTCCCATGAATAGTGTGATAAGACAACAACAACAAGTATAGCAAATGAGTGAACCGATGTGCCATCTGATAGCTCATTCTCATCTCTTTGTATGGTGTAATTTCTGGTTGCCAAATCGCGTGCCAAATATTTTCAGCCCACTTGTTTGAAAATAGGTCAGTGTCACGAGTGTCGTACCACTACAGGTCACGGGTATATGGTACCCGGGGTACGATACATGTAACCAGGAGGTACGATACGCAAAACGTGATACGACTAGGTAATGTGTTGTTTTTCTTGCTTTTTAGTACTATTTTTTTACTTTCAGGAAAATGCCATCGCCCTCGTCATGGACATCGGAGGATATGCAGAACTGTCTCAAAGCTATGGATGAAGGATTGGGATTTAACGCTGCTTCTAAGCTATTTGGTATCCCAAAGCCAACTATTCGCCGTCACCGCATGGGTTTGAATAAGTACGCAAAACATATCAAGTTACGCGGAGGCCCAAAAGTTTTGCCTACAGAAATTGAACCTGATTTGGTAGAACACATAAAAGGTCTTGACGATCTTTTTTTAGTATCACACCAAAAGATCTTATGAAACTTGCATATCAATTGGCAAAATTCCATGACATCCATAAATTTAGCGAAACAAAACAGTCTGCCAATAAAACCTGGTACTACAGCTTTATGAGACAACATCTAGAACTCAGTCTGCGCACCCCAGAAGCTACATTTACTGGTCGCATGAAAGGTTTCAACCGCCGAGCTGTTTCAGATTTCTTCGATAAATATTACGAGCTAATTGAATTACACGGATTTACTGCTGACACAGTGTTTAATATGGATGAAACTGGACATGCTACGTGCAAAGGCCATCGAAAGTTATCTCAACGAAAGGGAAACGTCAAGTTGGAGCAGCAACAACCACTGAACGAGGAACAAATACTACTGGTGCCCACTGTCATTCTGCCATTGGCCAATACATACCCCCCATGCTCATCTTCAGGAGGAAAAGACTGTGTGATGCCTTGAAAGTTGATGCACCCAATTTTTCCCTGCACTAATTCAGGATGGATTGACTCTATAGTTTTCATGGGCTTCGTCTTTTTATCCGATCAGTGAATGCGTCAGTTGAAAATAAAGTCCTTATTCAACTCGACGGACATGCATCCCACACAAAAAACCTTGACGCCATTGTGAAGCTATCGTAGGAAAATGATGACATTTTCTTATAATACGACTGAAAACTGAGCCCTGGGTTCAATGAAAATAAGTAGGGACTTACATGTAGTCCCAAAGTTAGGAGCGTTGCATGAAAAGATCCCTATGCATTTTCGATAATATTGAGAATTCAACATCGAGTTCACTCCCCATTTGTATCAAAACCAAAAGTTGACTTTGTAATGAAACTAAAACACCATAAGAAAAGACAATCGGTGTTTTCATAAGTCCACAAATAAGCAGTAGATTTAGGGAACTAAGTTGAGTCTCTATTTGGGACTGTTTCATGCAACAGGGCCCAGGAGTTCAAATTCAGTTCCCGTGGATCACTGAGATTTTGCGCACCGGGCCTACTGCAGGGTTACATCTTATTTATAATGTGGTGACGTCAGTCATGACGTGCAAGCAAATCAAGACAAGCAATCAATTCATTTTTGAAGAACAAAAATTACCCAATACTACTGAAAACTAAAAACACAGGGAAGTGCAAAGATAAGCTTTCCAAGCCATGAGTTTAATTTTATTTATTTGGGGATTTTTAAAACGTTTTTTCTATTTACGATTTGTGATTACGAATTTCATCAATGTCTTTGAGAGTTATTTTATATATGCAAAAATTGCCTGTAGTTGTACTTTACTATTTGGGGATCGGATTAAGTTTTTCCCGATTCAGGCTTTAATTACGTTCACTGAAAAATCATCAATTCTTACAAGATTAGCTTAAAATTGTGAAAAATCATCTGTGAATCTATCGATTATAGTAGATACATACACAACTAAATCAGACTCCAACAAATTTGTTGATCAAAACCGAATGTTATAAGCAATTTCCGCACTCGTGCTTGCAGACTTTTGACGGGTAACCGGGGGAATATTGCAGACGGGGCATTCGTATTAAATTATATTTTTGCTCATTTCAGACGTACCTATAACGGTTCACGAGGTAAATATGAACTCCACTGACAAAAAACGCTGAAATCTCTGTTTAAGTGATTGCGAGAGTTCTTTGAGTGCACCCTTTTCGATATGTAGGATACGGTCACCACAAATAGTAATCTAGACAGAAGTGTTTTCCACATGTGGGAATTCCTTACAAATAACTCATAAAAGATAATATTCTTGTGATACTACGGGGAACTGTAACATTATTTTATAATTAACCATCGGAAATAGTCCATTTGTGTAGTTAACAAACAGTTGAATAGCTGTGCACTAATGTTTTGTGTTTTTTTTTGATGAATTTGGAATATCAACTTTCATCGTGAACACTTGGCAGTGTCGGATTTATATGTATAGATGGACAAAGATACATTTCCCCGAACTGCTACACCGAGAGGCTACCGTCTGAAATGGGACATCGTAAGATGAAAGGCTAAACATCTTTATACTTGGAAAAAAGTGTGACAGTGCATTCCACCGTCGTATGTAGGGAGTGACCTCGTTCAACATGAAAGTCGGTTGAACTGGAAAATAGAGGTAATGGATTCCAACATTGGGCGCTTTCTCCATGAGCGGCACCTTAAGAATTTATCAGTAATAATACAAAAAGGTGACCAGTTGAAAGTCATCAATGGCCTCCTTCAAGGACAGGTCCCCTAAATATGAAAATATCTATATTTTCAAATATCAGAAAATCGTGCGCAGCAATTGATGTTATCTGTCAGGTCATCAACTTTTCTCAAGTATTATACAGTTTCGAGAGAAAAGTAAAGCGAAAGCTGTCTCCTTTATCCCTTGCCAGAGAAGGGCATCTAGAAAAATATAGTTTTGCATTTGCAAAATTGACTTACTAAATTTAAAAATCCAGTTAATTAGTATGCTCCGCAAAAGCTTCTCTTTACAAATTTTCTCGATTTTTCGA
>NMRA01000517.1:34070-44991 GCA_002633005.1 Phoronis australis
TGAGTGCACCAGACCCAATCTCATCATTTTTATCACCAAGCAAATGAACAAAACTATTGACATTAATACCACCAAAATTATTTAACATATCCATGTAGTGTAATAAAGTGTATACTGCAACGAAAATAAAGATAAATGGCAAAACAACAACACTGATAGGTGTCTACGTGACACTAGCAGTGGATGGAAAATTTTCCCCGGGAGAGAATCATACTACAACAGAGTGGGCGGGCCACTGAAAGATGTCAGCGAACCAACTGTGCATGTGGACCGAGCTTACCCAGCAGGAGATCAAACACCCAGTTCATACAACTAATACAAGCGAAAAGCGACAGTGATTGACAGCTCTATAAGCAGAATATGTAAAGTAGGAAACAATGTAACAATAAACTCACGCAGGTTCATGAAACCCTGCAACTCATGATAAGACCAGGAAACACTAGAATTCACCACCCGTGGCAGAGTATTGTAAATGTGAGACCACTAGGCCTAACAGTAGAATGAATTCAAACTATCCAAGAGTAGAAACTATAGTTCACTTAAGTCTGACAGATCCTTGACACAGGTTACCGAGGTGTCAAGACGTTTAATAAAAACTTTACCCACAAATGTCCAGCAGCTCAGAACAGACTTTCGCTTGACTAAATCGCGGNGTGGCAGAGTATTGTAAATGTGAGACCACTAGGCCTAACAGTAGAATGAATTCAAACTATCCAAGAGTAGAAACTAGCTCACTCAAGTCGGACAGATCCTTGACACAGGTTACCGAGTTGTCAAGACGTTTAATAAAAACTTTACCCACAAATGTCCAGCAGCTCAGAACAGACTTTCGCTTGACTAAATCGCAGCATTTCCTGAAAACCTGCGCTCTTTTTGGGGTTAAGTTCTCGTTCACAAACAAAGGCTTGTCCGATTTGTACAATGCTTTTCGATTCACAATGAACTTGGTTCTCGCATTGAAGGACACAAACTTCACAATGATAGGTCTTGGTTTACCTGAGGTAGAAGACTCGGGGGGTGCGCCAAGACGATGGCTGCGACTAATGTCTCTGATATCAATCTCGGCGCTCATACGCTTAGCAAGAGAAAGTATAATGTCATCCGTGTTCTCACCTCTTATCTCTTCATAACCACTTATTATGAGACTGTTTCGACGGCCATAGGCTTGTTGTTCATCCAACATAACTTCAAGGTTTTCGATCTTGTGCTCAAAATGACTCTTCATGGCGGCAGCCTCATTTTTCAAAACATCGATCTCACGGTCTTTGGCCTCTAAAAGCTCACGAATGGCAGTAGTTTGAGCAGAAACAAGCGATTGCAGTAATTCCGTGAAGAAACCTTTAATTTCGCTGTCTAGGAGCGCGTCTTTTATTTCTTGCTTGATGTCGAATCCTGACTGAGGCCCGGTGCCAGAGCTGGCCATTGGCTTTGATGTCAGAGGTGTTAGAGTAGATTGCTTCAATGGCTTGGCATTGGGTGTAGAAGCCTTTAACTCGGCACTGTCCTTACTAGCACGTCGTTTGTGAGCGACATCCATTATGAAGAATAGTATGCAACAAATTTGACCCTCCGTAGAAACAGATATACCTCTCGAAACGGAGAAAACTTTCCCTGTTAGAATACATGTGTTGTCTCGGCCATAACCGGAAATAGAGTATAAACCCATCTCCAATGTAACCCCGCCTTCATGTACAACCCCTACTTCATGTATATATATCCTGCCATTTATGGATTTTTCTTACTTACCTGCCATCCCTAATGTTTCTGACCTGTAAAGCCAGTTGCAAAACTACATCCTCTTGGCTTTCAGTCCACATCTAATCGACTTGATCCTCTTTGTGGTTGTCTTCATGAGCACTAGCATAACTTCATATTTTGCTTTTTCTTTGTTCGTAACTTTTTGAAGCTGTATTTTTCTAATGAGATTTGTTATCTCAAATCAAACAGGCTTGTCAAGATGTACGTCCTTACTGATTTCTGAGTAAGTTGAAAACACAAATTGACTCAAAACTAGTGCATTAAAAGAATTCCAATCGCATTTTGGTTCATTAACAAAAACAACTTTCCCATTCAGTTCTCTTGAAACAAAATAACACCCTGTAATCCACGACAACTTTTAAAAGGTTGAAGCAAAGTCAGTAAACTCCTTGTAAAGTCTGCTAAAGGGACACGTGACCTACGATTTAGGCGAGTTACATGACTGGGAAAGGCGACCCACCAAGAACTATAGTAACCAATCTTTGATACAGACGCTATGATTGTGTGCTTGTTGAATCCTGCTTTTATCATTCAAGTGAGATGACAGCAGGTGACAGAATGAGGTCAAAAATCACCAAAACAGGGTTTAGTGTATTTGTACTTTTAAACAGGACATAGTTGTGTACTGTTTTTAGGCTGACAGTTGAGATCTTGCGTTCTATGGTGTATGATCTCGCCAAATTCAGAAGGTTTATTGGATGTATTTCTACTTACAGATATTTGGTACTAGAGACATGTAGCTTTAACTACATTCCTATAAACTTTAATTTATTTTACAGCCTGAGTCCATGGCAGAGGAGTACTTCGCTGCCAATAATGGAGATGATATCACAAGTGACCGTACGCTTTCACGCTTAAAAAATCCCAGAATGGACCAGGAGACAATGTGTCAGGCACTGAAAAATGTGGCAAATCAGTATCAGAGGGAGGTCTGGCTACTGATGGAAGAGCACAGAGCTTTGTTCACAAGTTGGATGTTTCAATTGTGGTTTGTTGAATTATAAGTGTTATGGATGTTAAGTTCAATGAATATATAATGTTATTTACATATATTATGAGGAAGTCAAGGTGAGGAGGTTCCAAGGTACATGACAGCCCATCATATTATCAGCATACTTGTTCTATGTGTAATTCATTATTTGGCTGTTCAAGTGGTCATGCATTCCACATTGTAAAACTGTCAGAGATTGACTGTGGGTTTGTTTAAGGTAGCTATGCTCTGAGATTGTGCATAGATGGAGAGAGAATAATGAAATCCAGTAATTAATTTATTAAAGGATAACCACTAACTAGACAAGTGAAACTTGTTGTTAATTCAGTAATGAAGTATAAAGAAGAGTAACTACACTAGCGCCCTCTTTAAAGATTACTTAAATGTCTTATCTGCTATTCAAGCTGTAGGACTCTCCACTTGTTGGATAACAGTCCTGTTGCTGAATCTTTGAACTACATACATTGTATTGCAACAGTATACTTGCTGGTCACAGTGTCTGGTGACGCAACAGTTGCAGGCAGTTTCTTCTAGCCACGATTCTTATTGTTGGTCACAGTCTCTGGTGACACAACACTTCAGGCAGTATCTTACTACCCACGATGCAAGTGACAAGCTCTTAGTTAACTTCCTGTTCGTTAACCCTGCCCTTTCCAAGATCCGCTTCAGAATCTTCCACGAGATGGCTCTGTTGTACAATTTGCTCTGTACACTGTAGCAAGTCTTTATGCTTCACTGTGGCTCATCTGAATATCTTCTTGGTTTTGGCCCATATTATAATATTCTACTTATTTAGTGATTGGCTAATAAAAACCACATGATCATATCCAATCATATTATTGGCTGTTACAATTTGTTCTCAGTAATGTCTAGAATCTCTAGAGTGCTTTGACCCCAGAACCAAAGTTGTAAACACCATCTAAAAATAGATTTTGACGTTGAAGTACATGTCAGCAAGTTTGACCCCATGATTTAAAAGTACATATGCACAAATTTTGGGCAACTTAAAATTGATCTATTCTGACTAATTACATATAATCAATATTTATTCTGACAAAGACATTATTTGTCTGTTCAAGTGTTTACGCAGACCACAGTGTAAGACATTATTTGTCTGTTCAAGTGCTCATGCACGCCTGTCCTGTTTTTGTACATGCCTAAGTCAGCCAAACAACTATCCTCTTATCTTATGTGACTGTTTAACACATAAGTTCAGCCTACTAAATGTGCTCCAATAACTGTGGTCAATAGTCGGTACCAATAGTCTGACTCGTGACCAGTAACTGTAGTCAATAGTCAGTACCTATAGGCTGACTTCTCCAGTAACTGCAATCAATAGCCAATACCTTAAGCCTGACTCTGTTCCAGGAACTCTTCCCAATGGTCAGATAGTATCATATGTTACTTTGTAGTCCAGGATGTCACTAATATCTCAGAGTCTGCCATTTTCTGTTTTCAGCAATGGTTTCAACATCCTTGTGTATGGACTAGGTTCCAAGCGCCATCTGTTGGATCACTTCAGACAGTCATTTCTGCAAGATTTTCTCCATGTTGTCATTAATGGCTACTTTCCCAGTATTACCATTAAAAATGTGAGTGTTAAATGAAAGGTTTACTTGATAATACTTGGAGAAATGTCATTGTTATCTCCAGCAAGTGAGACATTACATGGAAGGAAAGTGACTTTGTGTTTGAGTGTGCATGTGTGTTTGAGTGTGAATGTGTGTTTGAGTGTGCATGTGTCTTTGATTGTGCATGTGTGTTTGAGTGTGCATGTGTCTTTGATTGTGCATGTGTATTTGAGTGTGCATGTGTCTTTGAGTAGATGAACTCAAATTGTGATTTGTAGAAATGTTGAGGCATTCCTGCAAATTAGTCAAGGATCAATAACTGATTTAAGTATGGAGGATGGTGAGGTGGAATCTTTTCATGAACAGTCAGCGGAGGGATGTATGTTTGAGCCTGAGTATAGTGAGGCAGAATACGCACTCCCACTGGAGGGTGACGACAAGCTGCCCTCCTCAATGGGTGACGAACTGGGCCTGTATTCTCTCCCACTACTCAACATCACTGCAGCGCTTCTAACGGGCTCTTTGCTGAAGACAACGCCAGCACAGGGCGAATCACTGTTAGTTTCCAGAAGTGCAAGCTCTGGGGTTTGTTTGAAGGCACGGATGACAGTAGATGAAGGGCCTCAAGTCAGTGTAGAGGCCACAGCTCGCGAGGCTTCTCGCTTCAAAAATGCACTTCTTGGGGTGGGGGGAGGGGGGTACAGAAAGGGCATTGCCGGGAATTAACAGCGATGGTATGGCATCCTTCTTCAGGTGTTGTTTTGCAGGAACCTTCATCAGTTCCGCATACATATCTCTTTCGTAATCTGACAGCAGGAAATGCTTGCCACACACTCTGTAATTCTCCACTGCTTTGTACGTAGTGCGAGCAGGTAACGCTATGTTCTTCACACTAACAAGCCAAGTACGGCGAAGTGTGTCATCCGTTGGAAAACGATGTAAAAGCTTACCCAAAGTGCTCATGAAAAGATAATGAGTACACCCCAGCAGGCAGGAACCATGCGTCATGTTGACTGACTTGTAAACAAGCGCATATGACGACCCAACTTATGACAACCAATGTAAGACAATGATTGACAGCTCACACAGTCAGACTATATTAAAACAAAACAGCGGGAAATTCTTAACAATGTAAAGGTCACTTTTGGAAAAAGGCATGACTAATTAATTAAACTACGGGAAGCTGCAATTAGCTGAAAAATATGTCTGGGATAATCAACAAACCGTATTTTTACTAATTTTACTAAACATGACATGAATAAGGTTGCTTTCTCCTTGCTATTTGTGGGCTAGTCATTGATAAGAAAATGTCCATGTGGGATCTCTGGAGACCTCATGGTTTGAGTCGGACTTTTATACGAGTTTGTGAAGTGTGGTTGTGTCATTGATGTATGTACAGTATATGATAAAATTGCAGTCGCTGGTCTTGTTATCTTTTGAACTTTGAACACAGGACACATTTAACAATATTATAATGTTTCAGATATTGACATGTATCACTGAAGACACTCTGGGCCTCACATGTTCCTCTCTTAACCCAGTCGATCAGCTCGAGTTTCTCAGGCTTTATTTCCAGACTGGTGAGTAATACTACAGTGAATCACGCTTGTGGTGTTTATTTTTGCAAGACAAACTGTTTAGTTATAAATCTCTATTTACTTTAGATTTTAAACTACTTGAAAATTGAAATCAATAGCAGGCCACTTACACCTTTCACAATCTGCCTCACACCTTTCGTCTCGACCATTGTGCCACCTCATTCCCATATCTCAATATCCAGAACATCTAGGGACCACAAATTAGAAAAGTCCGTATCTTACAAACACAGGGTTGGCCGTCCCTTACAATCACCGGGTCGGCCGCCGACCCTTACAATCTCAGGGTTGGCCGTCTCTTACAATCTCAAGGTTTGCCGTCCCTTACAATCACAGGGTTGGCTGTCCCTTATAATCTCAGGGTTGGCTGTCTCTTACAATCTCAAGGTTTGCCGTCCCTTACAATCACAGGGTTGGCCGTCCCTTACAATCTCAAGGTTGGCCTCCCCTTACAATCACAGGGTTGGCCATCCCTTACAATCACCGGGTCGGCCGCCGACCCTTACAATCTCAGGGTTGGCCGTCTCTTACAATCTCAAGGTTTGCCGTCCCTTACAATCACAGGGTTGGCTGTCCCTTATAATCTCAGGGTTGGCTGTCTCTTACAATCTCAAGGTTTGCCGTCCCTTACAATCACAGGGTTGGCCGTCCCTTACAATCTCAAGGTTGGCCTCCCCTTACAATCACAGGGTTGGCCATCCCTTACAATCACCGGGTCGGCCGCCGACCCTTACAATCTCAGGGTTGGCCGTCTCTTACAATCTCAAGGTTGGCCCTCCCTTACAATCACAGGGTTGGCCGTCCCTTACAATCTCAGGGTTGGCCGTCTCTTACAATCTCAAGGTTGGCCGTCCCTTACAATCTCAGGGTTGGCCGTCCCTTACGATCACAGGGTTGGCCGCCTCTTGCAGTGCAGTGTTAGTCATCCCTTACAAAACTTGCAAGTCATCTCTGAATTAATTAAAGCTGTATGTTGCAACCGATGTCATTAATTTTTAATGTAAATAGACCTGCCAGATCATTGGTTAGATCTGACGGTGTTTCTTTGACATGGGTTGTCAAGCAACAGATTTATTTCAAATTTTAAAAATCTTAATTATCTTTTCAGCCAAAGAACACCTGTATATCGTTGTGCACAATATAGATGGACCACTTATGAGATCTGAAAAGGTCCAGGCTGTGCTAAGTCAGCTTGCAACCATTCCCAGAGTGCATTTCATTGCTTCCATTGACCACATCAATGCACCTCTTGGTAAGGAGAATGCTATGGGGTTGCAGTTAGTGTAGGCTTGGATATGCTTCAGATAGTATGGGCTTGACCACTATTGCAGACAGTGTAGGCTTGACTCAGCTTCACATACTGTGTGCTTGACTACTATTGGAGATAGTGTGGGTTTGACTCAGCTTGGTCACTCAACAGGTCAAGGTCACCAGCTTTACTAGGAAGTCGATCTTAGGTTAAGTGAGTCATCATTTGCACTAATTTCTTGTGAGGTATGCATCTACACAAAGGTCTCTCTGCTAATGTGCATACACAAATTGTTAAAGTGATTGCGCTCTTTTTATTGGCTAATCTAGTTCAAGCGAACGTCACATTAAATTGTAAGACAGAAGTAGTTAGACAAAGTAGTCATGACGGATAATTCTGTCGACAACAAAAATGTCTTGTAATAATTGGGCATCAAAATTCTAATTAACGTAATGACTTCACCGCTGTATTAAGTTAATGATGTTGATTCACCTTTATTCTCAGTCATCAGGGGAGATAATTGTGATGATGAATTTGACTTTGACCTGCCGGTCATGAGGAGGATTTCCAGGTTATTTTGTTTGAATACTTTTGACTTATATTGTACGTATTGTGTTGTAGTTATAAATCCGTGTGAATTGGAAAGTCATTAACAGATATCGCATTTATTCAGGGTGCTGTTTATTGGAGAATCTTTCTTTGTCGTCTCTCAATGTTGGGAGTGGTTGACCAACTAAACACTTACCTTCACCATCTCATGTGCTCCATCTAAATGTAGTTCAAGTCTTGGTCTTCCACCAGCCTTACTGAGGTGTTGCCTCTTGTACTCATTTTAGTGTGGGACCAAACTCAGACCAGCCGGTTCAATTGGGTTTGGCACGACACCACAACATTCATGCCGTACAGTGAAGAGACATCGTACGAGAACTCTCTTCTCGTTCAGCAGTCAGGGGCTCTAGCTCTCAGTTCACTCACGCATGTTATGAGAAGTCTGACCCCTAATGCGAAGGGTATCTTCAAGTTGTTAGTGGTGTATCAATTGGAACATAGGGATAACTCTTCATATCTAGGTAGGTGGTGCATCTGTTCTGATTTAAGAATAACAGTTCATAATAACTTGGTGTATTTTTGTGGTATAAAGATAACTCATCGTGCATTTGTCTAGGTAGGCGGTGTATCAGTTGTGATATAGGGAGAACTCTTCATATCTAGGTAATCATTTAGGTGTAGTGTGACCTTTGACCTCTTGTGCTGTCTATGAAACTAAATAATTCCTTGTCTGTGGAATGGATTGATAGTCTGAGGTCATCAAATGTTAGAAACAAATAAATAATATATTGAATAAATATAAACTGTACGCTCAGCAAAAAAATTAAAGGAATCACTGAGAGCCTCTTGATGGCAATCCGCCATCTTGTTCACTCTGAGAATGTCCACTAGGTGTCGTTGGACCAGGGTTGAAGCATCAGCTGCTCATAACATGGCTGTAAATTCTGTGAATTTGTTAGGCTATCCCCGACTGTCTCTATTAAAGCTGGAGCTGTGAACTGCAACATGAAGACTTCTTCACTCTCTGCTTGAACCAGTTAAAGTGAATGTAAAAGATTTTCACTTTAGCCTTGTCAATAGCTTGGCAGATGCTTCAACCCTGGTCCCACAACACCTAGTGGACATTCTCAGAATGAACAAGATGGCAGATTCCTATCGAAAGGCTCTCAATGATTCCTTTCATTTTTTTCCTGTGAGTATGGTTTATTTATTTTGTCTCAACCATAGCCGATTAGCTTCCATCAAGTATATTGTAGCTTGCTTCTGACCCATTAGATCATGTTATCACCAATTAACTGTACATAGACCTGCCCTCTGTACTAAATGTACATAGACCTGCCCTCTGTACTAAATGTACATAGACCTGCCCTCTGTACTAAATGTACATAGACCTGCCCTCTGTACTAAATGTACATAGACCTGCCTTCTGTACTAAATGTCAGCGCATTTACCTTATTTGGCTTTTATTGTATTTTGTAGGCATGTCATTTCAAGATCTCTATCAGAAATGTCGAGAGGCGTTCTTAGTAAACAGCGATCTCACCCTACGGGCGCAGTTAACAGAGTTCAGAGATCATAAATTGATCCGATCACGCAAGGTAGATCTTGTTTTTCTACATTAGATTAAGAAATAGGTCCACGCACAACCTTTATGTGGCAGAATGCAGTTATTCTGTGCACATATGTATAATTACATAATTATCAGGATGCATTTTGCTGTCATCTTGTTCATCCATCTAGCACTTGCTTCTGTATATTCAAAACCCCTGTGAGGGTGATTATTAAATTTGGAAGTTATGTATTCCTCTGAATCTGACAACAGATGACTACTGTCAGACAGATCCAACAGTTGTGTCACATAATGCTATTTGCATTTGTTTCTATATCTTCCAACTGAAGTTACTTTCGGGGTCTTTATGAAATTTGGTGGATGTGTTCATATATACCTAATTGTTGATAGCAGTTCATAAATCATTCGCGAGGGTGGCACCCTGGTCACGCAAAGCAGTATGGGTAGTATTTTGGAGTTCACTGTCGGGAATATCATACTTGCAAACGATGGGTTATTGGATAAGCTAATTTTATTTGATATGCTTCTTGGGCTCAAAACATTTCTTCAGGATCTGGGCATACAATTTAGAGCTCACAAAAAGCAAAAATTAGTTGAAAGTTGGTTCCATAGTCCGAAGGGCTCGAAGTGACAACTCTTTGGTTCACATAATTACCTTTTCACACCTTAAGTTTGTGAATTTATTGATTGGCAACAGATTGAAGCTTGCAATATCTGAAATCAGAATGCCACCTTGCTAACTAATTGAAAACTAATCTTTCAGAAAACATGGAAGTCACTGAAGTATCAAAAATGTAGATGCTAAGTTTTTAAAATGTCACCCTCTCTTACAAAATTGCATCTCTTATAAAAACAATGTTTTATTTGTTATAAATAATTGTCAATGCCTGTATTTAGGCACTGACCCTACGTAAGAAGCTACGGCTATATCCAAAATAAAGTGCTTGTTCCTATATGCAAACCAATTGAGTAAAAGAATCCTTCAACGGCTATGGCGCACCTCAACATTTAAAAATACGTAGTGCTATTTGAATCTCAGAATGCATTTCATATTTTTGGCAATGGTCACTCAGTACGCCTGGCCTACTACATGCTTCCACAGTAGTTAACATCCAGATTAAGCACTTATGTTTACTTTGCAGTTGGAAACTGTAGGCATATGTTAAAATCAATTAGAACATTCCAAAATGCACCACAAAAAAGGCTTCCCCGAAAGAGCGCCTAATTCAAAACAAGAAATTTGCATGAACCGGATTTTACTGAAGTGTTTTGTGTCTTTTAAGAAAAATCTGCTGATGAAGTCAGTCTAAACTCAATCCTGTGTTTTACCCAATAAGTTAAACTTACAAAATGAATTCTAACTTTTGCATTTGTGACGATGAAAAACTTATGTTGATTAACATTTGATATTATTCATGCCAAGTGCTGTGGAGTGACATATTTTCACCGTTAATAGAATATTGTTGTTATATCTTGCGTATGGCATTCAGTTATGCCTAGTAATCAAACAGTTATGCCTAGTAATCAAACAGTTATGCCTAGTAATCAAACAGTTATGCCTAGTAATCAAACAGTTATGCCTAGTAATCAAACAGTTATGCCTAGTAATCAAACAGTTATGCCTAGTAATCAAAAAGT
>NMRA01000517.1:46576-67325 GCA_002633005.1 Phoronis australis
GTCTCTTACAATCTCAAGGTTGGCCGTCCCTTACAATCTCAGGGTTAGTCGTCCCTTACGATCACAGGGTTGGCCGCCTCTTGCAGTGCAGTGGTAGTCATCCCTTACAAAACTTGCAAGTCATCGCTGAATTAATTAAAGCTGTATGTTGCAACCGATGTCATTAATTTTTAATGTAAATAGACCTGCCAGATCAATGGTTAGATCTGACCGTGTTTTTTTGACATTGGTTGTCAAGCAACGGATTTATTTCAAATTATAAAAATCTTAATTATCTTTTCAGCCAAAGAACACCTGTATATCGTTGTGCACAATATAGATGGACCACTTATGAGATCTGAAAAGGTCCAGGCTGTGCTAAGTCAGCTTGCAACCATTCCCAGAGTGCATTTCATTGCTTCCATTGACCATATCAATGCACCTCTTGGTAAGGAGAATGCTATGTGATTGCAGTTAGTATAGGCTTGGATAAGCTTCATATAGTATGGGCTTGACTACTAATGAAGATGGTGTTGGTTTGACTCAGCTTGGTCACTCAGCAGGTCAAGGTCACCAGCTTTACTAGGTTAAGTGAATCATCATTTGCACTAATTTCTTGTGAGGTATGCATCTACACAAAGGTCAGTCTGTTAATGTACATACACCAATTGTTAATGTGATTGCGCTGTTTTTATTGGCTAATCTAGTTCAGACGAACGTCACATTAAATCGTAAGACAGAAGTAGTTAGTCAAAGTAGTCATGACGGATAATTCTGTCGACAACAAAAATGTCTTGTAATGATTGGGCATCAAAATCCTAATTAACATATTATGACTTCACCCCTGTTTGTTGTTGATTCCCCTTTGTTCTCAGTCATCAGGGGAGATAATTTTGATGATGAATTTGACTTTGACCTGCCTGTCATGAGGGGGATTTCCAGGTTATTTTGTTTGAATACTTTTGACTTATACTGTACATATTGTGTAGTAGTTACAAATCAGTGTGAATTGGAAAATCATTAACAGATATCGCATTTATTCAGGGTGCTGTTTATTGGATGTTCTTTCTTTGTCGTCTCTCAATGTTGGGAGTGGTTGACCAACTAAACACTTACCTTCACCATCTCATGTGCTCCATCTATATGTAGTTCAAGTCTTGGTCTTCCACCAGCCTTACTGAGGTGTTGCCTCTTGTACTCATTTTAGTGTGGGACCAAACTCAGACCAGCCGGTTCAATTGGGTTTGGCATGACACTACAACATTCATGCCGTACAGTGAAGAGACATCGTACGAGAACTCTCTTCTCGTTCAACAGTCAGGGGCTCTAGCTCTCAGTTCACTCACGCATGTTATGAGAAGTCTGACCCCTAATGCGAAGGGTATCTTCAAGTTGTTGGTGGTGTATCAATTGGAACATAGGGATAACTCTTCATATCTAGGTAGGTGGTGTATCAGTTGTGATGTAGGGATAACGGTTCATATCTAGGTAGGTGGTGCATCTGTTCTAATTTAAGAATAACAGTTCATAATATGTGTTAGTTGGTGTATTTTTGTGGTATAAAGATAACTCTTCGCGCATTTGTCTAGGTAGGTGGTGATATAGGGAGAACTCTTCATATCTAGGTAATCATTTAGGTGTAGTTTGACCTTTGACCTCTCGTGCTGTCTATGAAACTAAATAATTCCTTGTCTTTGGAATGGATTGATAGTCTGAGGTCATCAAATGTTAGAGACAAATAAATAATATGTTGAATAAATATAAACTGTACGCTCAGCAAAACAATTAAAGAAATCACTGAGAGCCTCTTGATGGCAATCCGTCATCTTGTTCACTCTGAGAATGTTCACTAAATGTCGTTGGACCAGGGTTGAAGCATTAGCTGTTCATAACATGGCTGTAAATTCTGTGAAGTTGTTAGGCTACCCCCGACTGTCTCTATTAAAGCTGGAGCTGTAAACTGCAACATGAAGACTTCTTCACTCTCCGCTTGAACCAGTTAAAGTGAATGTAAAAGATTTTCACTTTAGTCTTGTCAATAGCTTGGCCGATGCTTCAACCCTGGTCCCACAACACCTAGTGGACATTCTCAGAATGAATAAGATGGCGGATTCCTATCGAAAGGCTCTCAGTAATTTCTTTCATATTTTCCTGTGAGTATGGTTTATTTATTTTGTCTCAACCATAGCCGATTAGCTTTCATCAAATATATTGAAGCTTGCTTCTGACCCATTAGATCATGTAATCACCAATTAAATGTACATAGACCTGCCCGCTGTACTAAATGTCAGCGCATTTACCTTATTTGGCTTTTATTGTATTTTGTAGGCATGTCATTTCAAGATCTCTATCAGAAATGTCGAGAGGCATTCTTAGTAAACAGCGATCTCACCCTTCGGGCGCAGTTAACAGAGTTCAGAGATCATAAATTGATCCGATCACGCAAGGTACGTCTTGTTTTTCTACATTAGATGAAGAAATAGATCCACGCACAATCTTTATCTGGAAGGATGCAGTTATTCTGCGCACATATGTATAATAACATAATTATCAGGATGCATTTTGCTGTCATCTTGTTCATCCGTCTAGCACTTGCTTCTGTATCTGTGAGGGTCATTATTAAATTTGGAAGTTATGTATTCCTCTGAACCTGACAACAGATGACTACTTTCAGACAGATCCAACAGTTGCGTCACATAATGCTATTTGCATTTGTTTCTATATTTTCCAACTGAAGTTACTTTCAGGGTCTTTATGAAATTTGGTGGATGTGTTCATATGTACCTAATTGTTGATAGCAGTTCATAAATCATTCGCGAGGGTGGCACCCTGGTCACGCAAAGCAGTATGGGTAGTATTTTGGAGTTCACTGTGGGAATATCCTACTGGCAGACGATGGGTTGTTGAATAAGCTGAATTTATTTGATGTGCTTCTTGGGCTCAAAACATTTCTTCAGGATCTGGGCGTACAATTTAGAGCACACAAAAAGCAAAAATTAGTTGAAGGTTGGTTCCATAGTCAGAAGGGCTCGAAGTGACAACTCTTTGGTTCACATAATTATCTTTTCACACCTTTGTGAATTTATTGATTGGCAACAGATTGAAGCTTGCAATTTCTGAAATCAGAATGCCACCTTGCTATCTAATTGAAAACTAGTCTTTCAGAAAACACGGAAGTACGGAAGTATCAAAAATGTAAATGCTAAGATTTTTAAAATGTCACCCTCTCTTACAAAATTGCATATCTGATAACAACAATGTTTTATTTTTTATAAATAATTGTCAATGCCTGTATTTAGGCGCTGACCCTACGTAAGAAGCTACGGCTATATTCGGAATAAAGTGCTTGCGCCTATATGCAAACCAATTGAGTAAAACAATCCTTGAACCGCTATGGCGCACCTCAACATATAAAAATACGTAGTGCTATTTGAATCTCAGAATGCATTTCATATTTTTGGCAATGGTCACTCAGTACGCCTGGCCTACTGTGTGTGTACGTGCTTCCACAGTAGTTAACATCCAGATTAAGCACTTATGTTTACTTTGCAGTTGGAAACTGTAGGCTTATGTTAAAATCAATTAGAACATTCCAAAATGCACCACAAAAAAGGCTTCCGCGAAAGAGCGCCTAATTCAAAACAAGAAATTTGCATGAACCGGATTTTACTGATTGAAGTGTTTTGTGTCTTTTAAGAAAAAATCTGCTGATGAAGTCAGTCTAAACTCAATCCTGTGTTTTACCCAATAAGTTAAACTTATAGAATGAATTCTAACTTTTGCATTTGTGACGATGAAAAATTTGTGTTGATTAACATTTGATAATATTCATGCCAAGTGCTGTGGAGTGACATATTTTCACCGTTAATAGAATATTGTTCTTATATCTTGCATATGGCATTCAGTTATGCCTAGTAATCAAACAGTTATGCCTAGTAATCAAACAGTTATGCCTAGTAATCAAACAGTTATGCCTAGTAATCAAAAAGTAACTTTTTTATGAAAGAATTTCCGTCAGTGATTTTTCAGAAAAAAAGCACTCGAGAACATCATTTGTATGGTTCCAAAATCAAACCAGGTGTTGGACGTTAAAATTAAAATGAAAGACCAAATAACACAAAGGTCAAAAAGGTCAGCTGGCATTGCTTGGAAAGTGAATAATATGAACTCAGACACTTTCTCTCAAATTTTTTATGCTCATTTAAGAAACAATTTTTGGATGGTGGCGAAGTGCTTTTTCTATATCGCACTACATTAATTCATATCTTATTGTTGAAATTTGATGATCTTAGTATAATTTTCACCTACACATACATCTCTCTACAAGTGATAGTCAAAACGTATAACATGGCTTGAACATAACTGTCCTTTTGGTCGCTCCAGGTAGCGCACGGCCGCATGCATACTCAGTACTAAGCCTACAGGTGCGCTGCTGCAAATCTCTCGCGAAAAACCAACATTTGCTCAGGAACATTTGCTCAAATCAAAATGGCAGCAAAAAACGAAGAGGTCCATCAAGAAGACGATGCTCAGTCTCGTGAACCTTATGACTGGCTATTACTGTGCTCCCTTGTAGCAATTTTAGTAATTTGATGGCCATTTTTGGCATCAGCCTTGGAGTCTCTTACTGCTACATCATTTGAAAGATAGGCATGAAATTGTGAGTTATGTGTCGTAAACTCTATTTTACATTTCCGCTAGTTGCTCACCTGAGTGCTTGGAAATGTTTTGACAACTAAGCACCTTGCATATCTTTGCTACGTTGTGTGCATGTATATCTTTGTGTGCATGTCAAAATTCTGCAATGTTCTTGTCTGTTCTCAAGCGAGAGGCGAAACAAAAGTTTGACTCACTTGTTGTAGCATCTTTAGAGCCACATATAGCGTCATCTTTGGTCATTTTGTTTCATGTTTTGCAATGTAAACTTTTCGTTTTTTTTAAGGCAGTAAATTAACATTTACACATTATTAAATAAAATCCCTCGACCGAATTCATGGCTATCATCTGGCCGATTTAACTAGTGTGTTGTTCACACTGTATGAATACAAGACAGCAAGGTAAACAAAAGTCAGCGACAGCAGAAAGATGCACTCCAAAAAGGAGCAACCACAATTTTCTGGGATTCACATTTCTTAAACGTGAATTTCAAGCACCGATTTGTCTCTACAACAGACCACATTTACACTTCCTCCATCAGTCATGCCAGTTTGTTTGTGTAAAGCGCTGCCTGTTGAGAATTCGGCCAGCCAATCAGAAATGCCGCTGTAAAAAAATTTCCGGATGGTGATACCTGCATGCTGGTTAACACCTAGCGGCACATAGGGAACCAGTGAGTGTGGCACTTTTAAGTGACAAAAGTGGTTATGAATTCAATGTTTGCATCGAAATGTTGCATAATTATGTAATGTTTATTTTAATTGAAATCCAGTTTTGTGAAAGTTGTTTGTGTGATTCTCATTACTCTTCAGTAAGTTATGAACCAGTTTATCAGGGGAGGTAACTTTAAACTTTTCAGGGTCTAGATGGTGTAGAACATCTGTTCATCCCTTTAGAACCTGCCACCTTGGACGAGTTCATTACCCATCAAGGGGAGCTTTGAAGACAAAGGGTCTTTTGTTCGTCTCTTTAGAAGCTACCCCATTGGACGAGTTCTTCACTCATCAAGGGCCTCTTTGAAGACACAGGGTGATGTGTGCGATAGAGAAGTTATTGGGAATGTTTCTTGCATCTGAATTAAAGTCACAAACTGCTGGGTATGTGTCATTTGACTGACATGGAAATTTTCACTAGTACAAGACGTGCTTTTCTCAACTTCTCCCCCCTCCCCCCTGATCCCAGAAGCTTGCACTGATTTTGATTTTTCAGTTTTGGTGTTACCTGTCAAACTGCAAGTTGGTTCATGTTCATCTGCAAAGTCATGTGGTAAAAGTAAAACACTTCTTTTCAAACAATGATTTGTCTATTTGTCTTTTGTCGAAAAAGTACACAATCAGTTTGACAGCGGTAAAAACACATTCCAAATGAGATGAAACACATTGGAGGAGTAAGGAGAATAAACACTGCTGTGCGAGATGAGTAAAACATTTTCACAGATGTTGAGCTTGGGTGGCTTTACATTCCCCTCCCAACTTTCATAAATAGTTTGACCTTTATGTCAGCCTTTGAGCGATTTTAAGCCTTATCCTAAAATTTTTCTTGAAAAGCTCAATACGTTTCCCTAGCTTCAACTGATTAGCCCATTGATTTCCTCAAACACTTCCAAATGATCTGGTCAGTTGGCATACCACTACACTGAACTGGCTTTCCTGAATAGTCAAATATGCTTTGAAAGCATAACAACCTGATAATACTGCTAATATTTGGGGTTTGACTTTTTACTAATTTTGGACATTATGGCTGAACTAAAATGCATGCCTTTTAAAGGTCACTCGAAGATAAGGCCATACCTGAAGGTCACTCGCAGATAAGGCGATACCTGAAGGTCACTCGCAGATAAGTCGATACATGAAGGTCACATAGTCAACAGTACAGGGCAGTGTATGGTCACTGGACCTCCCAAATTTTTGTGAATACAACAGTGAAAACTCCTTCATGCTCGACAAAATATATTTGATGGAAAAACTGTATGTTTTTTATCATATTTCACTGAACTGTTGCTGTCATATATACAAAGCTGTATTGCAGTGGCGGATCTAAGATACCATAAGTGGGGGGGCAACATGTTGCCTCAGGGAATTAGGCAAAACGCGATTGTATGTGCACACAGGTGGGGGGGCTGGGGATGTGGATCTCCTGTTCGGAAAAATCTATGGGTGGATTATAAAAAAAGGACGCGCACACGATCTCTCCGCGTTCTGGGGTCTGAGCCCCCTCATCCGCTACCGGTCTCAGTTATTGAACTCAATATTTCCTCATGCTTCATTTTGCTTCGGGCAGCCAGGAGGGGGGGGGGGCTAAATCCGCCTGGACCGAGCCTTTGAAACCATTCGTTGTGGAATGCCGAATTACCAGTGCATTGACACGCCAGTGATTCTGTCGATTCAAACTGACGCCGCGCCGGGTGCTGCAGTTGCTCGCATAGAATATTCTGCGACAAGTTTAGGTCACCAAGCCAGCCCAAGTTTTAATAGAAAAAGTATTTCCGCGTAGTTTGACTGCATTTGATGGTTTGTTATAGTGTCCTCTTGTGATCTTATGTTACATATCTTGCTCGACGCTACGGTCCCTAGCTGGTCACTCTGACATCGTCACGTTCATTGTTAATTCAAATTCTGAAACTCTAATGTAGTAAAAGAATGGAGATTAGTTTCACAATTTTCTTGCTTGTCCACATATACTCAGATAAGACATAAGACTATGTATACACTGTTGATTATGCAGGCGTGTATTGTGAAGTCTACTATGCTCTTTTATCAGCGACAGTCACTTTAATGTTAACCGGCCAAAAGCAGCAATAGAAAATCTTAGACATGCGCGCGCCCAGGGGGGCTTGAACGAGCTCCCCCCCTCCCAGTTGGCGAAGTGGGCAAAAAGGTCTGCCTCAGAGGAACAAAACCTCTGAGGAAACGAGACAAAAGTCCTCAGGAATTTGGCGCGAATGCACAATTCATAGGTCTGAACATAGTATCCCGGTCTTTTTCAGTCCCCGTTTTTTATGCGCCCTCATATTATGTGGACGCATTAAGCCGTCATCTCCGTCCGTCCGTCCGGCGTCCGCTGTTCTATCTCCAAAACCCCTTGACGTATGATCATGAAATTTTGCACATTTGTTCCATCATTACGAGATAATGTCATGATTGTTTACTCAGTGATGACTTTGTTAGCGTACGTAGCATAATAAATTGATAATGAATTCAAAAGTCGTCTCGTTCATATCCAGCAAAGGGCTTAGTCTGCCACAAACACTTCCTCGTATGACGTGATCGATTTCCAGTAAAGGAACTAATTATTGATCGAAATTATCGCCCGGGGCCATTGGAGGCAGTGAAGATTATAATATAATCAACCAGGCTTAGAAGTGATGGTAGTAGATTTACATTTTATGCGCCCACATATTTATATGTGGACGCATTATGCCGTCATCTCCGTCCGTCCAGGCGGCGTCCGTCCGGGCGGCGTCCGTCCGGGCGGCGTCCGTCCGGGCGGCGTCCGTCCGGGCGGCGTCCGTCCGGGCGGCGTCCGTCCGGGCGGCGTCCGACCACCAGTGTGCCCCCTAGTGGCAATTTTAGGTTTTACGCTTACCTCTTTAGGGGGCACAGAACAGTTCTCACAGGGGTTTGCGTGTCAGAACACACGTCAATGCACTCTTCACCCTTTCTTCACTTTGTCCAAAACTACATGCAAATAAGGAAATGTTTTGAGTCATTTCACATCACAAGCCCTACAGATGAGCACAGAAACTTTATTCTCTCTTGTATTTTTGACCCATTCACTCCCAGTGAAAACCAAGCCGAACTAAGAAAAATGAGGGCAAAAAAATGCAAAATCGGCACTTTTCACCCCAAAATCACCACTTTCCTGCCGATGCACGACTAAAGCCAACATTAGATTCCGAAAGCAAATTTCCTACCGATTCCAAAAATGTGGTCCAAAAGTACTGTCAACCAACTAGTTTTTTTGCAAATCTGGCTTGTTTGAGGGCTACCTGAAATCGCGGCCAATTTCTCAGTTGCTACACAGCAATGCACAACTGCAACAGGGGGCCACCATCTTGAAGAAGAGTGCAGCTACAGCCGAGAAACTGGCCTTTTTTCATTCCCAGCATGTTCACAAATACAACAAAAAAACATTCACTTGGCCTACACACAATACCTAATTGAAAAATGCCCCCAAGCCTGGCCTAGCCCTAGATTTTAACATTTTGGGAGTGCAAATTGACCGCGGCCACAACCTAACTATTCAGTGCCACCTTATTTTCAAAAGTCCTGAACGAATTTTCATGAAATTTGGAATGTAGGCACCTATTAGTAAGATGACGCTATCCTCCCATTTTCAGATGGATTCGACGTACTTTGCGCCACCTAGTGGCCATTTTTACTGTTTTCGAGTCTGTTTTTGCGTCCACCCCTCTATCAAGCAAACCACTCAAGGGATGATTGTGAAAATTGGCATGTATGTGCTTACTATAAAGAGGACGGTTGACGATGATTTTCCGACGATTTCGACTACTGTGGCGCCTCCTAGTGGCAGTTTTGTTTTTGTTGCGCCTATGGCTGTATCTCCTAAACCGTTCGCAGGATCTTTACTTAATTTAGCAAGTGTATTTATATATGATGTTGACTACGGATGACGACGACTTTCGGACAGATCTGACTACTGCTGTGCCCCCTAGTGGCAATTTTAGTTTTTTTACGTTTAACTCAGTATCTTCAAAGGTTCTGAACAGATTTTCATAAAATTTTTACAGGCACCCATTGGTGTGATGACGCTATCTTCCTGTTCTTGGTATTTTGTTCCACCTAGTGGCCATTTTTGCTGTTTTCAAATCTTGTTTTTGGTGTCCACCCCTGTATCAACCAAATCATTTGAAAATTGGCATATATGTTCTCGATGTGAAGACGACCTTTGATGATGGTGACTGACTACTGTGATGCCTCCTAGTGGTAGTTTTGTTTTGCGCCCATAGTTGTATCTCTTAAATCCACTGCAGGATCTTTAATAAATTTAGTAAGTGTATTTATATGAAGATAGCAACAGACGACTACGACTTTCAGGCGGATCCAACGGACACTGTGGCCACTAGTGGCAATTTCATTTTATTCCCTTTTCCTTTGTTTCTCTGAAGTTCCTTGACAGATTTTTATGAAATATGGCATGTTCCCATTTTTGGATGGATTGTATGTTTTTGCGCCATCTAGTGGCCATTTTTATGATACAAATAAATAACCCTAAAAGCACACCATTTGCGATGCATTCGTGGGCGCATTTCAACGTTCCGCGCGGTGCTCTTGTAAGGTATACCTGTCGATGGGAGGCCTTTTGACGACAGCCGCTCGGTCACCTCTGATTAAGTCGTCAAAACTACACGTGAGAAATCTCAATTTTAAGTTTAATTCTCATAATTTTACTAATCATTAACTTACAACTCTACGCAGTCATAGCCCTCGAATGCCAACTCTCGCACGTGACCTATGTATTCTCATGGGCGGCGCACCATAGGGCCCGGTGCTGAGGGTGCTGTAGTCCCCCACTTTTTCAGTGCTCCGGCGCCCATGGTCTATGGATGGTGCACCACTGGGGGGGTATAGCCCCACTTTTTTCAGTGCTGCGCCGCCCATGATTCTGTTATTAGACCCCGAGACTAGCCGCGTGAGTTCGCACTGAAAAATTTCGTTCGCCTGCTCAACTGAGTTTTGGTCGAGGGTTGTAGTCATCAAATCAATACTAATTTCATTGCTTCATTTTCATTTTGTTATTATTGTTCATCAAGCGAGACTCTGAGGAAGGTATGGTTCTAGATGTGCCATCTCCCGTTCGGCAAAAAAACGCTGCCGATGCGTCTTTTTGTGTTGCAGGGAGCTGATTTCACCCGTACGTTTTGATTTGACCCAGATGTCGATCCTGCTTTTTATCCTGAAGTCCCGCTTTTCAATCCAGTTGTTCCGTTTTTTCTTTATTGAATGTTGACCGTGTTCGAAATAGCTGCATTGCCTCTTTTTATGAATATTGTTATTTTCCATTGTCCACTCTCTTCAGTAACATAATAATCGTAAAAATGTGTTCCAATGTCTTGTGTTTACTTAAACATACACTCCATGAATCAGAATTACTAACTTTTGCTTTATGTAGATTTTATTTCTAATCTTTTGTGGAAAGTCCTAGACTGCAACCAGTGTTATGAGCTTTCCACATCCAGTACAGTTCAAAGCTTACCTATGGCAATTGTTAGCCTCGGTTTATCTGCAAATTTCTTACAGATTCTTAAAGTAGTTTATCTCATCTTTCGTATGTGTCGCTGCATTTTGAATTTTTGCTTAAAAACGTAATTGTATGAAACGGCACCAAATGTCCAATTAATTATAATATATGAAAATGTATAATATATATTTTGAATGAATGGCAAAATTATCCACAACAAGTGTGAGGGATCCATATTCTTTATAGCGTAGAACATTTTGAAATTATTTCCTAATGGCTTATCTAGTCATTTTTATAATCTCTTTTTATGTTACTAATACACTTTGTAATTTTTCTCATTTTGGTAACGCCCTTGGATTTTAACAAATTAAGCCAGGTATGCGAAATGACAATCTCTTACGAATTAAATTATTTATCTTATGCTTCTGGTATAATCATCAAGAAATGTCAAAGGCCTTTCTAATGACATGACACTTGTGTAAATCGGTTAAAAAAACGGCGGAGTTGCGAGAAGTTTTAACGGCAATAAATTCCGTATCAAGTACAACACTGCGTGTAGTGTTGATTATAACGTACGTGGGTAAAGTGTACAAGTATCAAGAGATAATAAATTTATTTGAAAGTTATTCTGGCATAACATTGAAACTTCAAGCGCTTAATAATTGTCCCAGTACAGATTTCCTTTCAAAATCTCCGTCACTTGCAATACCATAGTTAGCCTATGATCCGTGTGCATTTAGAGGCAACAAAGCCGACTGTTACTGCGCACTGTAAAACTCCTGAGTGAGAGGATGTCCCTGGACTGTATGGAAATTAACCCCGTGAAAAATTTTTTAGGGTGCAGTCTGTCGACTTTAGGAAAGCCGAACAAAGTATCTCTACGACGGAAAACATTCCGCTCAAATCTTGGGCTGCCTGAAACTCGGGCTACCGTGGCGCCTTCGACCTGGTGCTATGGCCGGTGCACACGTTTTTCATGCCTTGAGCTGCACGTGATGTCCGGGGTATGTGGGTGGCTGTGCCCCATAGTACATTTCGTGCTGGACGCCAGGAGCCATCATAACTGCCCCTCCTTGCGGAACATATCCTTGTTGGATAGCGACTGTTGCTTGTGGGTAAACCTGGCCTGTAACAACCGTAGTTACAGTATCTGGACGTACGCGACAGCAGTACACGGAGGCCATGATGGAAATAAAAAATTCAGCTGCTGCAAACAAAAAGATTGGAATATGTGCACCACTGAACACCAAAAGATATCCATAACGTTTTGGTATAGCAAAATAGCCTGCTTCTCCTGTCAATATGGCCGCCATCACGGTAGCTACGATGCAGAAGCCCATATGAAGGTTACATCGCTGTTTAGTTTTCACTGCAATCCCCGTTGCTCCCGCCACGATAAACCAAATTTCAGTCCAGATTTCGACCAGTCCCCCTCTGTAAACCATTACAAAGCCGTAAATAATGTAAATTACGATGCCGTTGATGAGGCAAAGACTGCCAAGCACCAGTTGTGTAATGGCCAGGCGGTTAATGAGTGTTAAGTAGTGATCTTGTCGAGGCTCGGGCGGCTGCATTTTCTTTCAAACTGCAATGAAGGAAAATATATAAAAATGCGACTCGGCGAAGTCCAACTTTGTTTCGGTCACCCCGTCCACTTATTCGCCGATCCCCATTTGTTGCTTATAAGTCGGGTCCAGTTCGTTTTTTTTTTCGAATGTGAAATGACAAGATTTGAGGCTTAAAGTGTTGGCGGGCCGTACGCCGGCGTACAGGTCTTGTCTACGGATATGTAAATATGGTGGGGAGATTTTGATGGTATTAAAAATAAAACATCAAATTAGAAAACCAGGGATTAACTAAGAACCCGCTGCGTTTCACACGTTTCGTTGTGGGCGAAAAATGCTTCAATAATTATGTTAATCTACTGATGGATCTTGGATGGGTGCAACCACTATTTTCCATGGAAAATGTTCGCATACGTACTAAAAGCGTTATTGAGATGCGTTTTTCATTCTGTCCGTAGGGGTACAGTCTATGAAGTCTCGCTCATTTTAAGCTGATATCGCTATGTGTTTCCTACGTAACAATATCATCACGTACAAATACTATTACAATTGAAGCAGCATTACGCCCTGTAAGCTGGATAACGGAAATCAAATTAGTCCAAATACTCACATGACATAGGTCCATTAATATTCCTTACATTGAGAGAATCCTATTTCCGTTACCAACAACTAAGAACATCAAAATCATCAATGGCTCAATGAGATAGCACAATTTTTTCAGAGGGACTGGCCAACAATAAAATAGAATATTCGGAAGAGGTGCGCGCACACCTTGCCTGTGACGAGTTCGTAACGGGAATAGAAGACTATCACAGTAAGCGATAAGATTGGCTTTACGAGAGTAAAATGTTTAATTTATTTAGTTTTCGTATTTTTAGCCAGCTAAACAAAGCAACTTACAACTTTGATTCATGTGGACATAACAAATTAATACTCTCGGGATGTGTCAAAAACTTTTACATGTTTTTTGTCTGTTTATTTTATCGAAAATGTAATCAACGTTAAATAACACTAGCCCATAACGCGGCCGAAAATGTTTCTATTTGCGTGCTGTGTGTGTGCTTCGTGTAGAGTACACGATGTCTTACCTGTATCAGCTGGTGCTGGTCAAACGTAGAGGTCGTGTTACAGCGATAGTCTGTTCACGACCAGGTGTTTACAGGGTATTTATAAAGTTGCGAAACATCGGCCTTCTCAGAACGCCTCCTTGATTCCAAAAAGTTGTCAACAGAGGCACAGTTTCCTGGATGATAAGGATCGAGCTGACAAGTTGATT
Source organism: Phoronis australis (assembly GCA_002633005.1). Taxonomy (NCBI): domain Eukaryota; kingdom Metazoa; phylum Phoronida; family Phoronidae; genus Phoronis; species Phoronis australis. Next base: position 60,254 of record NMRA01000517.1, read on the forward strand.
GGCCTTCAGTCGCTACGTCACTTCTCGGTCAATAAGTTACGACCGATAAAGAACAAACAGCGAGATATTTCTCAGTCAACTAGTTCAAGAGCGTGATGCTTCCGCACAGGGCTATAAATTCCGTGGCCCCTGTAAGACTGACTCAACTTCCTGTTTTCCACGAATGTGTTGACTTCGTGTGTACACGTCACGTACATACTTGTCACCTTTTTACCGTAACAAAATAACGAAAGGGTTAAACGCACGAGACCGATAAGATTTTGCTGGCTTTAGGGTGACTGGAATAGAGGTGGGGCTGGGGGTAACAGAAAAAACGAGTGAAATATCACCAAAATCAGAGGAAATTTATAGTTGTATTTTACTATCGTTGTCGGAATGGGTGAAAGTTACGCACTTAAATTACGTGTGTAAATTAATTATTGTTAATGACGTCCATTAAATCTTTACAGCGGGATTTCCTGATGCCTTTAAGAAAATTTTTACGGCGTAAAGTAAATATTTACCGCGTAAATTTTATGCGTTGCGCTTTACAAAAGCAAAATATGCGCAGCGCAAAAAGGCGTAAATTATAAAATTACGTGCGCAATTTACAGTGACAAATAACTAACTTATGTGCAAAATTTGCTTCAGAAAAAATTCATTCACACCATTAGCGATTACTTAACGCTGTAATTAAAGCAGGAATGTTCATGAGCCATGTGAAGTGTCTTTAGGCCCTTTTACATAATGTTAACCTCGCTACACTCGAACTTCGATGTTAACAATCGTTGCCCCCGAAGTTAAGCTATACTGTTCACATCAGCTTAAGATTTATTGAGTGAATTCAGCGAAGTCATCGCCAGGGGTAGCGATAATGATGACCTTCACATTCTACAAACATGGACGATGACTTAGAAGTTCACCAAATACATGATCAATTGAAACAAAGTGCTTATCCTACCATAGTAATAAATATTAGAACAACATATGAAAAATGTTATAAAGTCACTGGCCGCTTGCTGGCAAACCCCGACAGTGACCCCTGTTGATAACTCTGGTCAAGTCAAGTCATTTTATACATAGTCGGTATAAGTGATACGAGGGAAAACTCAGGCTAGTATACCGACAAATAAATACATAAATTATAGAATAAATAAGTATGAAATTAAAACAAATAAAATACTTTATACATGATTAAAGGATTAAACAATTAGCACCGTAGGGGAGATTATGTTTGAATCAAGGGCAGTCTCTGCACTAGCACAGTCTCTGCACTAGCACAGTCTCTGCACTAGCACAGTCTCTGCTCTAGCACAGTCTCTGCACTAGCACAGTCTCTGCACTAGCACGGATGCTCAGTCCTTGACATATTGCACAAATGTCTTTAAATGTAGGCTTCATCTCGCCTCCTCTGATAAAGAGTTCCACAAATTAGAGCCATAGGCTCTGAAAAATCGTAGACCATACCGAGTAGTTCTGCACTGGGGAATGTTTGACGTCCTGTTGGATGATCTCAATTATATGGGGTCCTGCGAATTTTTGAGAAAGTCCCACAGAAATGGGGGTGACAAGTGGTTTAAAATTTAGAAAGCTTCTTTTAGAATCATTCTCTGCCCACCAAGCTCTTATAACATTCCGTTTTCATAAGCAAATTCGTTGGTTTTTAGATTTAGATGTTCCTGTACTAACGAAAATCGACGGATTCATAGATTAGTTTTGACAATTAGAAGCTAATCTTGTAAGAATTGTTCATGTTTCATTGAACTTAGCTGCAACTTGATATTGGAAAAACTCTATAATCCGATCCCCAACTAGTGAAGTACACTTATACAATTTTTGCTTATCTAAAATAATTCTCAGACATTGATGAAATTCGAACAGTTCCCAAAAATGTACTCACAACTCAAATGAAAACAATTGCATTGTTTTTTAACTTAGGTACGAGACTTGCATTTTTCAATTTAAGTTTAAAATCTCACAAACAGGATATCAAAGGAGAATTACGTCATTAAATCAAGATAAACGCATTGCTCATGCTGTAATTCAAATTCAGGTATGAGATTAATCTTTTCTTCCTCTTTCGTTTGGTCATGGACTTCGCTTTTTGGTGCTTGTTTACTGAGTAACGATTTTGTTAACATACCTAATGTAAACAGTTTAAATTGATAGTGAACCTGAAAACCGTCACGTACATATCCTTCTGCGTCAGGCCAACAAAGCCGACCATAAGTGTGTGGCACGAACAGTTCCTCACGTGACTTCACTGGTTTGCCCGGGGCCATTGGAGGCAGTGAAGATAATAATATAATCAACCGGGCTTGGAAGTGGTAGTTGAAGATTTACATTTTGCATGAACGCACCCAGGGGGGCTTGGGGGCTCGAGCGCGCCTCCCATTTAGTGAAGTGGGAAAAAAGGTCCGCCTCAGAGAAACAAAAAGTCCACTAAACAAGCACAAATGCGCAATTCACATGGGTGCCCGTTTTTTTTTTTTTTTTTTTTTTTTTAGTCTGTCCGCTTTTTTGTTACCAAAAGGTCCACAACGTCTTCAATCCGACCCCCCTATATTGAAGACTGAGTGCGTGCATGTGTTGAGTTATAAATGTTAATGGGAAACCTTCTGCAAAGAGTGGATACCTATTAGGGACACATTGGCTAATTGCACAAAGGTTGTCATTACACTGGGAATGCCGAGAACGCAATGGAATAGTTGTGAACACTGAGGTCTGTGCACTCATTGAAGAGAACAGCAAACCAACGGATGCCATTATCTTCACAGATGGGTCAGGCGTCAGGGGTGTCAAATCAGAATGGGGATTGACCTAACGCCAGGATTATGACTGACGACTTAACTGACCAATCAGAACGTAATATTCCTGACGCACCTTCGTCTGCGTTTCCAAGCCGCCATTGTATCCGACAAACAACACGTTGTCGGTAAAGCTTGTTTTAGTCTATAGGTCAAGAAATTGTGCGATAAGAATGTTGAAACGGAGTTGAGATGGCGTGTGTAATTCTGACAGCCGTTATACTGCTCGAGAAGAATATCCCGTCACTTTTTGTGCATTCCCTAAGCCGGAAAGTAATGTCGACTGTGCAAACGACGGATCCGACTGTGCAAACGATGGATCAAACTGTGTGGACGGCCGCACGAGCGGCTAAACTTTAACTTGGCAATGTTGCTGGATTACTCGAAGGTTAAACACAAATACATTTGTTCCACATTTCAGTTTGGTGGCTATCTGACTTTGACTACGGAGTTTCACTCTTCTGGGCGCCTGTGCCTCGGCATCTGCTGGACATCCCAGCACTACTCTTGTCCCCGGAAATTGTTATTTTTAAGGTCATTTTTATTATTTTTCATAATTTCGACCTGTAATGGACATCGTTTTGTTTCGTAGCAGAGCTACATTTTTGTTATTCATATACCCGTAGGTTGGCGTTCAACTGAACTTCTCACCAAAATTGACAGATTTGATCGGCACAGGGAGGGGCACTAGAATACTGAACTCAAAATCTCGTTCGAGCTGTTGTCATGAAAAAATAAACAGTTGAATTACTTTTTGTTGAGAACCTCTAGTAAAGTTAGGGAGAGTTCATTTTGTAGTTGTTCAAACATGATACTTGGACTTATGAAGCTTTAAAAAACAATTTTAGTTATTTTTGTAAATGGCCATTTTTGCCAGTGCACCAGGCTTGTCATCTTTTGTAACCATACCACAACTTAGTGATCATGCTACTTTTAAAATTAAATGAAAGCTACCATTATGCAATGAAACTAAAAAAATGTGAAGTTCACCTGAAGATTGGCCTAACTTAAATGTCTTTATGGTGCACTGACTTAGGGCCACATCCATGCATTAATTTGACTTAGACACAGTCCTAGACCTACTGGAGCTAACTGCTTTCCTAGGACAAGACGAGAATGTGCCTGAGCTATAAACCCGATTTTTTTAATCAAAATATTTCGCTCGAAGATTAGAAAAGTATAAACAGTGTTATCGACTCGACCTTACTCGGAGAATCCCATCAGTTGTGACCTACCTTTCATTTGGTGTAATTTAGCAGACGGCAGAATAAAAATATCGGCGAACCTTCACAGATTTTGTTCGAAATATCCTGAAATCTATGACATCGTACAGATAATTCGACTTTAAGGTACATACCCAGCTTTACATTAACATATTGCAACAGTGGCCTTGTCAGTTTTCAAGTGAAGGTGAACCCCGTGTGGGGTTCTTCGGATTTTCGCTGGCTCCGAAATACTTTTCCTCGAACACTTACTTTATCATCGTGGCCTTCACAAATTCCCTAATGATGAACGTACGATTCTTAACTGAAAAGCATCGCCTGTTGTCTTTGTCAAAGCGGTTTCGGAAAGTGCAAAATACACTCATCAATGCCACCAGGAACGTGATTTAGCGACAGCGTATTTGCTTTTGACATCTTGTTCGTTTGTCGGGTGTCACGTGACTTTTCGCAAGGGGGCGGAGCTTGCTATAGGCCAATTCACAGCACGCGTGAGAGGTCGATGTGTTGCAGAGCAAAGTGGTGCATACTTGATGACAACCAGCAGCATGCGGATGGAAAAGCAGGCAGCCACGGCTCTCGGTTGGCTCCGTACCACCAGCTACACAGGGGCAGTGATTGCTACGGACTCGCAGAGCACGCTACGCAAAATCAAAAGTGGCTTCATTAAACCAGAATGGAAGGATGCAATAAAAGGAAGCAGGCTGAAATGCCTGGTGTGGTTGTTTACCCCTGGACATGCTGGAGCGACGGGGAATGAAAGAGCAGATGATCTGGCAGGAAAGGTAGAGCTTTTGGAAGATGTCACTTGGAGCAAGAAGGATGTTTTGATGGCACTGAAAGGCCAGGAGATGGAAGCTTCCTCAGAAAGCACCACCCTGGATTGACTAACTGAGCTTTATGTTGCCAGAGGAAGCGGCATCAGAACCACCTTACGTGGAGAAAAAAAAGATACCGGATTAACCAGCTCAACATGGGAACCATCAGCAGTGTGACTCTTTCTTGGCTGCTGCAGAGAAGGACTGAGCATTTGTGGACCTGTCCAATGTGCAGTGATGTCTATCCCTGAGACAATGACAATGACAATGGGACACCTTCTGACGACAGCAGCTTGGTTGTCTCTGATAAAGTCAACAAAAACTACCTGTGATAAGCAATTTGGCATTTTAAATTTAATTCTTATAGTTTTAGTAATTATTATGAACAACAGTTCTATTCGCAACTCCTGGTGTGTAGCCATGCGTGTCAAGCAGAATGGTCAACAATATGGTTAAAAGTATACAAGTGTGAAGTTACATTCATTTTATGTGAAAGTTATTCTGATATAACACTGAAACTACAAGCGCTTAGTAAAACTCTTAGTGCAGTTTTCCTTTTAAATTTTCTGTCACATCCCGTGCCAATTTAGAGAAGGTAAAGGGGCTGCTGTTCCGGGCTGCATAACCTTCGAGTGACCCTGGAGGCCTTTGGATATGGAATTTGCTGAAACTGGAATATTTCTCGAGAGTTTAATAATTCATTGTACAGGAAGAAAGTATCTCAACGACGGCATACGGTCCGCTCGAATCTTGGACTGTTGTCTGTAAAATCCGGGGTACTGTCAAACTGTGACGTTTCGGCCGAGTAATTTGTTGCACACGTGACCCACATCTTGGGCTGTAGGTACTGTCTAGGGTATGTGAGTGGCTGTGCCCCATGACAAGCTTCGCCGTGCTAGGCTACAGGAGTCATCATAACAGCGCCTTCTTGCGGAACATTTCCCTGTTGGACAACGCCTGTTTCTTGTGGGTAAACCTGGCTAACTCTGTCTGGGCGCACGCGACAGCAATATACGGAGGCCATAATGGAAACGTAGAATTCAGCTACCGCAAACAAAAAGATAGCAATATGAGGGGGGCTGTATATTATCAAGCCATATCCAAATGTATAGGTAGAGCAAAATAGATTGCTTCTCCCGACAATATGGCTGCCATCACGGTAGCCACGATGCAGAAGCCCATGTGAAGGTTGCATCGCTGTTTAGTTTTCACTGCAATCCCCGTTGCTCCCGCCACGATAAACCAAATTTCAGTCCAGATTTCAATCAGGCCCCCTCTGTAAACCAATACAAGTCCATAAGAAATGTAAATGACGATGCCGTTGATGAGGCTAAGACTGCCAAGCACCAGCTGTATAATGGCCAGGGAGTTAATGAGAGTTAAGTAGTGATCTTGTCGATGCTCGGTCGGCTGCATTTTCTTTCTAACTGGAAGAAAGGAAAATATATAAAATGCGAATCGACAAAAGATGATTCAACACAAAGGCTGCTATACTTCAGCCGCTTTCACGATCGTCAAGAAAAAACAAAGCGGCCGTTAGAGGACAAAATATGTTGCAGTCAAGGATACCCAACTTCGTTTCGGTCACGTGACAAATTAAGATCTTAGTCTTATAGTGGTGACAAGCTGTCACAGGCCCGATCACACTTTTTGTAAGGAGGTTAGATTTTGTAGCAAACCGGTGATGGAAACTAACAGCTCGCTGCGTTTCAAACGCTTCGTTTGGGGCGGAGTGTCCTAGTATCCACCATTTTGGATGGATGCAACCACTATTTTTCAAGGAAAATGTTCGTATAGGTCCTAAAAGTGGTATTCAAATGCGTTTTTTATTCTGTCTGGAGGGGGGGGGGGCAGTCTATGATGTCTCGCTCATTTAAAGCATATTGCTGTATTGTGTTTCCTACGTAACATCATTACGTACAAATACTGTTTCAATCGAAGCTGGATTTCACCCTACTTGCTGACTATCAAAAATCAAATTAGTCCAAATACTCGCATGACATCGGTCCCTTAATATTCTTTACATTCATGAGAGGATTCTATTTCCGTTACCCACAAGAAAATCAAAACCATCAATGGCTCAAAATAACACGGTAATCGGCCCAATGGCTCAAATTAACACAACACGGTAGTAGGGCCAATACCAAAATAGAAAAGTCGTAAATGGTGCACAAGTACACATTGCCTAAGACGGGTTTGTAATGACGGCATTGAGGCGGGGGGGGGGGGGGGGGCTGGATGGCAGGAG